>SJYQ01003924.1:99920-246634 GCA_006410935.1 Redunca redunca | reverse complement strand
ATTATAGGGGACTGGAATGCAAAAGTAGGAAGTCAAGAAACACCTGGAGTAACAGGCAAATTTGGCCTTGGAATGCAGAATGAAGCAGGGCAAAGACTAACAGAGTTTTGCCAAGAAAATGCACTGGTCACAGCAAACACCCACTTCCAACAACACAAGAGAATACTCTACACCTGGACATCACCAGATGGTCAACACCGAAATCAGATTGATTATATTCTTTGCAGCCAAAGATGGAGAAGCTCTATACAGTCAACAAAAACAAGACCAGGAGCTGACTGTGGCTCAGATCATGAACTCCTTATTATCAAATTCAGACTTAAATTGAAGAAAGCAGGGAAAACTGCTAGACCATTCAGGTATGACCTCAATCAAATCCCTTATGATTATACAGTGGAAGTGAGAAATAGATTTAAGGGCCTAGATCTGATAGATAGAGTTCCTGATGAACTATGGAATGAAGTTCGTGACATTGTACAGGAGACAGGGATCAAGACCATCCCCATGGAAAAGAAATGCAAAAAAGCAAAATGGCTGTGTGGGAGGCCTTACAAATAGCTGTGGAACAACAGACTGGTTCCAAATTGGGAAAGAAGTACGTTAAGGCTGTATATTGTCACCCTGCTTATTTAACTTATATGCAGAGTACATCATGCGAAATGCCAGACTGGATGAAGCACAAGCTGGAATCAAGATTGCTGGGAGAAATATCAGTAATCTCAGATATGCAGATGACACCACCCTTATGGCAGAAAGTGAAGAACTAAAGAGCCTCTTGGTGAAAGTGAAAGAGGAGAATGAAAATGTTGGCTTAAAACTCAACATTCAGAAAACGAAGATTTCTGGTCCCATCATTTCATGGCAAATAGATGGGGAAACAATGGAAACAGTGACAGACTTTATTTTTTCGGCTCCAAAATCACTGCGGATGGTGACTGCAGCCATGAAATTAAAAGACACTTGCTCCTTGGAAGGAAAGTTATGACCAACCTAGACAGGATATTAAAAATCAGAGACATTACTTTGCCAACAAAGATCCGTCTAGTCAAGGCTATGGTTTTTCCAGTAGTCATTTATGGATGTGAGAGTTGGACCACAAAGAAAGCTAAGTGCTGAAGAATTGATGCTTTTGAACTGTGGTGTTGAAGACTCCTGAGAGTCCCTTGGACTGCAAGGAGATCCAACTAGTCCATCCTTAAGGAGATCAGTCCTGAATATTCATTGGAAGGACTGATGCTGAAGCTGAAACTCCAATACTTTGACCACCTGCTGTGAAGAGCTGACTCATTGGAAAAGCCCCTGATGCTGGGAAAGAATGAAAACAGGAGGAGAAGGGGATGACAGAGGTTGAGATGGTTGGATGGTATCACTGACTTGATAGACATGAGTTGAGCAAGCTCTGGGATTTGGTGATGGACAGGGAGGCCTGGCGTGCTGCAGTCCATGGGGTTGCAAAGGGTTGGACATGACTGAGTGAGTGACTAAATTGAACTGAATTGAACCTGAGAAGATCTTTTCCAGTAACATTGGAGAAGGGTTGTGTCTGGACACTTTCTTGATCAGTGTTTCCAAGTGTGTCAGAAAGAGATATTATAAACTGAAATAAGTCTGTGCACCTCCACATTCCACAGCAGAGTTCAGGGTGGTATTGAATACCCATTTTCATTTTTAAGAGAATGCTGTTTGGCTGTTCATCAAGAAAGGGTGGTGAAGGTCAGCGGTGCAGAGTGGACATCAGCCTCTGTGTGCGCTGGGGCTGTGTGGTCTGAGCCCGTGGACACTGGGGTGGTCACTGAGCCTGTCTACACTGCAGGATCAGGATCAGCATGAAGAAGTGCCAAGTACATCCCATGCGGCCTGTTTCAGAGTGTACCCTTTGAGTCTGTTTCTTTCAGCAACATTGTGAATTCCTTCATTCCATCCTTTACGACCTTTGCCAGGTTTCTTACTTCCTGGTGAAAGCAACGAGCTAGGGTCAAATGAGCCCCGGGGACAGAGCCTGTTCCATGGGGCCACCTGGTTGTCATCACAGTATAGGTGTTACTTTCAAGAGGTAATTAAACCTCAGTTTTCCAGAGTGCCTATTACATAGTATATCTACAGGTGCCCTAAAGAGAGAATTTTGGGGTGAACAAAGCATCTTTTAGGATAGTTATATACACATAACTATTTATAAATAAGGGGTTGGAGGAACTCAGATCGGTGATTGTAGGGCTTGATGGAGAGGAAGGGAGAGAGGAGTTCTTTCCACCCAGCACAATCCCCACTCATTTCGGGGAACTCGGCCCATCTGTCTTTTATTCTGTTTCTCGCTCCCCACAGGAGCCGCCCCGACAGGCCCCCGCAAGCTCACTAGCTGGCTGATGTGGGCTGGGCCTTCCGTGGGCACTTTGACTCAATGCGGGCAAGAGTGCTTCGTGGGGGTTTTGGATTTGGAACAGAGGAAGAGAAGTCAGTCCCTCCCGGAGCCTGGAGTTGAGACCCACAGCTGTGGCTTCTGCTGTGTGGGCTGGAGAACTGAAGGGAGCTGGGCAGGGAGATGGGTGGCAGAATGAGACTCCAACTGCAAGGTTCCCCCAAGATTCATCAGCTGCCGAAGTCTGGATGGATTGTTTTGGGGGAGAGGTGGTGATCAGGTCACTCTTTACTGGAACACAACACATATGCCTGGGGAAGTCCAGGGATGTCTCTAGAACAGGGGAAGCCCCCCACCCTCTTCCTCTACGTGTTCACCCAGGCCTGTGTGAGCCAGTGCCCCGCTGTTGTGTGGGTGAGGGTGTAGGCCTGCTGCTCTAGGTGGGGACCTTCCAGGTACATCTAGCCCAGCCATGGTGGGGCCCAGGCCACAGGCAGTGCCATCTCCTTCTGTACTCAGCCATTTCTGGTCCCCGCTGGTGTCCTTCAGCCCCTCCTGACATGCAGCAGGGAGACTTGGATGGGAGATGTAAACAGTTCATGGTCGAGCTGACAGGCAAAAGGAGCAGATGGTATCTCTAGCCCACGTGGCCTGTGAGCTCACCGTGGGCCAAGGCTGGATGCAATTTTACTACTGAGTTCCTGAGCAACCCCAGGATTAAAAGGAAAACACACCCCTAGGTGAATTCCCTGGTGGCCCAGTGGTTCAGACTCCATGCCTCCATTGCAGGGGACACAGGTTGGATCCCTGCTCTGGAAACAAAGATCCCACGTGGTTTATAGTGTGGCTAAAAAAATAACAATAAAAACATATGTCCCTTTTTTTTTTTTCTTATATGACTTTGAGTTTGGTTTCTGTTCTATGCAACCCCCAAAATTATCACTGTGGAAACCTTAAGAGATTCAGGGCCAAGTCAGTCCAGGGCATAACCCCAGCTTAAATGAGGGGAACACTACTCACCCATGGCACAGAGCAGAGGTGCAGGTCTCTGAATCACTGAAGGCAGGACCAGAAACTTAGAGATGGGATGTCACAGAGGCTGCAGAAGGCCAGGAAGGGGCTGGCCATCTGGCCTAAAAAATGTGCTCAGAGAAGGACTCTCGGGAATCTAGCCTCAGCCCAGAGCACAGTCCCGAGACCCAATTCTTTCTCTTTTGGTAGAAGAATGTCTTATTAGACACATTCCCTTTGTGAACCAACGTGTCCTTGTGTTTTTCTTTTCTTTTTTTTTCCTACATAACTGATATTACTGAATACGGCAATCACAGTGTGAAGGGTATTGATTAGGGATATCATAAATGGAACTTCCTTGGTGGCCCCGGTTATAAAGAATCCACCTGCAATGCAGGCGACCCAGGTTCTATCCCTGGGTTCAGGAAGATCCCCTGGGGAAGGAAGTGGCTATCCACTCCAGTATTCTTGCCTGGAGAATCCCACGGTTAGAGGAATCTGGTGAACTATGTAGTCCAAGGGGTCACAAAGAATCGGACGTGACTTCGTGACTAAACAACAAAAAACGCTAATGACTCAATTGTAGAACTAGGGTTGATGGTCTAAGAAAGCTTTAGATGCAAGGACTCAAGGTTAAGAATATTAAGTGGATGTGAGTTATAGGTGACAGGTTCCAGCTCACAGAAGGAAAAAGGAAAAACAATTTCAAAGCATGGAAATACTTGTGGTCTTGGAAAAAAATGTGAGGTATGCGCAGCATCTGGCCACACCAAATAGACTTCTTCCTGCTGGCATTCTACCCATTGTCTTCCTACAAGGCTATTGGAAGACCTAAGAGACGTGCAATCTCATCACACCTGCTCTTAGGGGAAGCTGGCGGGTCAGCATGTCCTCATTTCCCCCTCCTCCAAAGAGGCACTTTCATTATTAGATGACAAGACTGAAGCCCAGGGAGAGGAGAGTGTTGGTGATGGTCCTCTGGGTGAGAGCAAAGCCTGGATAAAGGATGAGACTTCCAAAGTTCCAGACCGCTCCCCCCACATTACTGTGCTTTATAAAGAACCTGTCATAGGTTCCCAAGGAAACTTAATTTGCTTCAGAGGAAGGTGACAGTTGTAAGCCACACACTCCTTAACTGGGAATTAATTAGTAAATAAGAGCTTTCCAGCTTCCAGAGTGGAAGAAGTTATAATACTTCTGGTTATGACTTTGATCAGAGAAATGCTGCTCACCAATGTTCTCAGAGTTCTGCATAAATATTAACTCCTTAATCTTCCTGTTGGCCCCACAAGACAAAATTCTTTTTTTAACCTGGGAATTACACTTCTGCTCCCATTCGATTCAAGGCCATCTTAAGAGTAGAAACTCATAAAGCAATAACTAGAAATAAATCAGAAAATTGAGCTAACATAAGGAAAATGATCCCAGCTGAGTCATTTTCTACAACAAGGTGCTGACTTTGGCATTAATATCCCTGGTTACAAAGGCAAAAGGGAAGTACGGCTTCCATTTTTCATGCATTTACCCAGGACAGACTAGTTTTATTTCCTCTTTGCTATCGAAGAAACACAGGAATTTATCTAACATGTGTTCTTAAGCAAATTATTTGGCATTTTTTCCCCCTTGGTTTACTTGTATCTAGAACCAAGGTGGTAATGGGTGATGCCCACTTCCCAGGGAAAGCAGGATTATATCAATGGAAATTTAAGTAGCTTCACCAGCCCAATGTCATGCAGACAAGCCCTTCAGAGAGGTGAGGGGAAGTAGGAAAATTTGGTTTTGTGGTAATAGTCATTATTTTCAGCAGCTCATATTGTTCCTGTTTTTTCCAGAATCTTCTTCAGAAATCATCTGTCACCTAACCTCAGTTCCTCATGACTCAGCTTCATTTGTGGGCCTTCTCTTTGGGCTTTGCCTCTTGTCATGGTAGATGAGCCCTCACCAAGGCCCCCATGCCCGAGTGTCAGGTCCCCACGCTGCAGACCTATCCCATGCCAGTCAGAGCACTGGGATAAGATGGAGGGGGTCTCACAAAAACTCCACAAGGAAGCAGTTTAATAGACTTGTTACTGAGCAGGGAATTGATAGCCAGGGACTCCCTGATTTCCCTTTATCTGCTTTCCATTCTTGCAACGCTGCATCTTCTGTCACCAATGACTACAAGGTATCATGAGAAAAGTGACAAACTGATCAATTAATTTTCATAAAACACTTTTTAAAGTGAATATGAAAGTAATATAGTTCTTTGAAAACACAGGAAAAGCATAACAAGAATACAGATAGTTATGAAAATACCTGCAATCACGCCAGAGATGTAGTAGCCCCGGGGGGGTGTTGCTTTAATCTTTCTTTGAGAAAAAACCTTGCTGTTTAGCTGCAAGTGGGCAGTTAGTTGGCCCTTGGAACCTGCCTGAGTGTTGGAGACAAGACCACTGTCTTCTTGGGTGGTTGTTTTTGTTGTTTAGTTGCTAAGCTGTGTCTGATATTTTTGTGACCCGGTGAACTGTAGCTTGTCAGACTCCTCTGTCCATGGGATTTCCTAGGCAAGAATACTGGAATGGGTTTCCATTTCCTTCTCCAGGGGATCTTCCCAACCCAGGGATCGAACCTGGTCTCCTGCATTAGCAGGTGGATTCTTTACCACTGAGCCACCTGGGAAGAATTTCTTAGGTGGTCTCCTAGGAGAAAAATGAATGGCCTCCAAAAGTGATGTGTTTCATATATAAAATCAAAAGGAAGCAACAATGAATGATCAGGAGGCTGAGGGTGATCATTCTAAGAAAAAGTCATAGACTCTTGCTGAGGTCTGAGTAAAGTGCATGCACCTTGATAAAGAAAATGTGGTGCATGCATACAGTGGAATAATACTCAGCCCTAAAAAAGAGAGATGATGCCATTTGCAGCAGCAGGGACAGACCTAGAGATTATCACACTAAGAGAACTAAGTCAGAAAAAGAAAGACAAGTACTATGTGTTAACGCTCATATATGTGATCTAAAGTATGACACGAATGAACTTATCTAGGAACAGAAATAGAGAACAGACATGTTGCTGCCAAGGGGAGGGGAAGCGGGGCAGGATGGAGGGGGACTTGGAGTTAGCAGATGGAGACGAGTATATACAGGGTGGATAAACAAAGCTAGTGGAGGAGATGGAATTCCAGTTGAGCTCTTTCAAATCCTGAAAGATGATGCTGTGAAAGTGCTGCACTCAATATGCCAGCAAATTTGGAAAACTCAGCAGTGGCCACAGGACTGGAAAAGGTCAGTTTTCATTCCAATCCCAAAGAAAGGCAATGCCAAAGAATGCTCAAACTACCGCACAATTGCACTCATCTCACATGCTAGTAAAGTAATGCTCAAAATTCTCCAAGCCAGGCTTCAGCAATACGTGAACCGTGAACTTCCTGATGTTCAAGCTGGTTTTAGAAAAGGCAGAGGAACCAGAGATCAAATTGCCAACATCCGCTGGATCATGGAAAAAGCAAGAGAGTTCCAGAAAAACATCTATTTCTGCTTTATTGACTATGCCAAAGCCTTTGACTGTGTGGATCACAATAAACTGTGGAAAATTCTGAAAGAGATGGGAATACCAGACCACCTGACCTGCCTCTTGAGAAATCTGTATGCAGGTCAGGAAGCAACAGTTAGAACTGGACATGGAACAACAGACTGGTTCCAAATAGGAAAAGGAGTACGTCAAGGCTGTATATTGTCACCCTGCTTATTTAACTTCTATGCAGAGTACATCATGAGAAACGCTGGACTGGAAGAAACACAAGCTGGAATCAAGATTGCCGGGAGAAATATCAGTAACCTCAGATATGCAGATGACAGAAAGTGAAGAGGAGCTAAAAAGCCTCTTGCTGAAAGTGAAAGAGGAGAGCGAAAAAGTTGGCTTAAAGCTCAACATTCAGAAAACAAACATCATGGCATCCGGTCCCATCACTTCATGGGAAATAGATGGGAAAACAGTGGAAACAGTGTCAGACTTTATGTTTTGGGGCTCCAAAATCACTACAGATGGTGATTGCAGCCATGAAATTAAAAGACACTTACTCCTTGGAAGAAAAGTTATGACCAACCTAGATAGTATATTCAAAAGCAGAGACATTACTTTGCTGACTAAGGTCCGTGTAGTCAAGGCTATGGTTTTTCCAGTAGTCATGTATGGATGTGAGAGTTGGACTGTGAAGAAGGCTGAGCGCCAAAGAATTGATGCTTCTGAACTACGGTGTTGGCGAAGACTCTTGAGAGTCCCTTGGACTACAAGGAGATCCAACCAGTCCATTCTGAAGGAGATCAACCCTGGGATTTCTTTGGAAGGAATGATGCTAAAGCTGAAACTCCAGTACTTTGGCCACCTCATGCGAAGAGTTGACTCATTGGAAAAGACTGTGATGCTGGGAGGGACTGGGGGCAGGAGGAGAAGGGGACGACCGAGGATGAGATGGCTGGATGGCATCACTGACTCAATGGACATGAGCCTGAGTGAACTCCGGGAGTTGGTGATGGACAGGGAGGCCTGGTGTGCTGCAATTCATGGGGTCGCAGAGTCGGACACGACTGAGTGAACTGAACTGAACTGAAGTGAAACAACAAGGTTCTACTCTATATTCACTATTGTGTGAGAAACCATAATGGAAAAGGATGTAAAAAGAAAAAGCATACATATACGTGTAACTGAATCGCCTTGCAGTACAGTGGAAACTAACAGAATGCTATAAATCAACTCTATTTCAAAAGAAAAACAACAGGCAGCAAAGACTGCCTTAGAAGGTGTCAAGGGGTTTGGTGAATCTTGGGACTGATATATTTCACAGGACGAAGAAGCACCATATCATGTCACTGGATCACAGAGTGACAGCTACTGTCCTGGGGATGGTTAAGCGGAAGCCCCTGAAACAGCATCCTACCCCCACCACCCCAAGGTAACAAATAAAATAACATCACCGACTGTGATGGAAGGAAGTGTAGGAAGCATTAGTACATCATCAAAGACCTATCGGAGAAGGCAATGGCATCCCACTCCAGTACTCTTGCCTGGAAAATCCCAGGGATGGGGGAGCCTGGTGGGCTGCCATCTATGGGGTCACACAGAGTCGGACACGACTGAAGCGACTCAGCAGCAGCAGCAGCAGCAAAGACCTATACTATAGGAGTGGCAGTCCCGGTCATAGTTCCATTTAATTCGATAGTCTGGCTCCTGCAGAAAAAAGACAGATCTGGAGAGTGACTCTAGCCTACTCCAGTTTCAACCGAGAGGAGCCCCATTGCAGCTGCTGTGTTGGATCTGGTATCGTCGCTAGAGGAGTTAATCCAGCCTTGGCACACACCGCACAACCCTTGACTTGGGTGAATGCGTTCTTTTATATCTCAATCAGAAAAGAGGATCAGAAACCATTCATATGTACCTGTTACAGGCAACATTATGCATTCACAGTTTTCCCCATGAGTTGTATTAACTCTTCTGGGGTGTGGTCCATCCCTCCTTCTAGAAACTGCCAGCCCCAAAAGTGCTGAAATGGTCTGTGAGGCACAAGGGAGACACCAGTCTGGAGGCGGTGATCTGAGGATGGGGTGCGGTGTGTGCCCTGAGTCAGACTCTGCCACTGTGGTTAGAAGGCTGAGTCCTGGGCCCAAGCAGAAGCAGGGGTGCCCTCTCTTACCCCGATTTTCAGAGCCCCGCCTGGGACTGGGTGGTCCTTGTCCCTACGTCTCTGAGCTTCTCAGGATAAGACGTTCTGGCCCCTGGACAGGGTTCACTCTTGCCAGGAGCTGCATTGAGCTGCAAGCTTGCCTACTGCTTTGAACTCCTTCTGTCCAAAAGTTAGTAAGCAAGAGGAGTCTTCAACTTGGCAGGAAGGATAGACCTGGATATGCTGGGTTGTGGGGGAGATGGCGTGCTGTGACACAACAGGGAAGGGAGGGGCACTCGAGGAACCCAGATGGTTCACATGGGCCTCCCTTGGCGGTTCCTCGAAGGGAAAAAATCTCACTTTTCAAAATAATACAGATGAACTTGTTTACAAAACAGGAAGAGACTCACAGACTTAGAAAATGACTCTACGGTTGCTGGGGTGAGGGATAGTCAGGGAGTTTGGGGTGGTCATGTGCATGCTGCCATATTCACAGTGGACCACCAGCAAGGACCGGCTGCATGGCCCGGGGAGCTCTGCCCCACGCTCTGTGGCAGCCTGGATGGGAGCGGGCTGGGGGGAGAACAGATACATGTATATGTGCAGCTGAGTCCCCTGGCTGTTCACCTGAGGCTATCACAACTGTACCCCAGTGCAGAATGAAATGTTTTTTTTTTTTAATCTCACTTTTCATCAACGTTCACTTCTGCATGAATTAAAAAGTGAAAGAAATCAAATATAAAAAGCTGGAAGAAATGAAACTGACAACAGTAGAGAAGAAAGGCCTTTCTAATCTTAAAAGTGACGAAAGAAGGCAACCTGTCTACACAAATGAAAACAGAAAATCATGAATGTCAAAAAAAAAGGCAAAAATAAAAAGTAAATCAATAGATTGGGACAAAACAATTGTAACATATACCAAACGTTTGTTTTCTGATGTTGGAGCGTGAATATTTTCTATTTTCCATGTTTTCTCCAATGTGGCTATGTAATTCTTCCAAGAAATATATATATATATATATTCATTTTAAAGAGGGAGGAAGTAAAACACAGCATTTTTGCTTTTTCTGAAGTAAACAAAACTGGAAGTTTAAATAAGTATTGAGGTTAAAAAAACCTCCAGAACCTTTTTAAAGAATGTATTTGTATACTACCTCTAAACGCTATTAACACTGAATTAAAACACAGCATTTCCAGTTTTGATTTACTTCCCTTTCTATAGAGCAGATGGAAAGCACTTCCGTCACACACATTTTATGTTCCCTCTCCGTCCCAACAGCAGTGAGGAAAACTGCATGGAGACGCAGGCATGTAAACATTTCAGGAACCCTAACGTGGGATTAGAATCTTCATTGTTCTTTAGCTAAACAGACCATAACCAGTGACTGCACGACAAGGCGGGGATTTTAATTTGACCACTGAACTACAGCAAACCCCCACCCTTCCTGGCAAGGACAGTGCGCCTGCTTTTCAGACACAAAGGGCTCGAGTGGGAACCTACAATTTCCATTTCTCTTTACTGAGAATCTGTTTTCCCAGGGGTAACGACTGAGTTAAGTCATCCTGCAAGAGTGGCTCATTAATTGAATTCCCTGCTAGGCTGACTCCAGGACCCGGGAAGCCTAGAGCCGGGATTAGCAGCGGGGGTGTTCACGGTTTCCGGGATTGAAATGACGGAGTCAGACTGAAGGAGTGCCACTCAGGCAGGGAGGGGCATCACCCAGTGCCCTGCCCAGGCCTGCCTCCATACGTTTCATCTGCACAGTGACAGGGACCAGCCGATGGCACATGACGCTGCAAATCACAGGAGGCCCTCTGGACTCGGAGACTCAAAGCCTGCCATTTGGGAGTTAGGATGGCATGCTTTTTGAAGAGACCAGGCAGTTGGTGCTAATGAATCCCAGCCACTAATTCCAAGGAGAGGGGAACAGTCTGGGGCAGCTTAAAGCACCACCGACCCATTAGCTGCCTTTGTGTCAACTTGCTACCCAGCTTGTCCTTGGAGGCAGCGAAGCAGTTCTGCTCGTCTGTAGCTCCTGGCTCAGCATGCGTGTGTGATAATTTGCTTGTCGTGCCTGACTCTTTGTGACCCCATAGACTGTAGCCCATCAGACTCCTCTGTCCCTGGAATTCTCCAGGCAAGGTTACTGGAGTGGGTTGCCTTTCCCTTGTCCAGGGGATCTCCCTGACCCAGGGATGGATCGAACCTGGGTCTCCTGCACTGGCAGGCGGGTCCTTAAGCACTAGCGCCTCATCCGCGCAGGTCCCCGAGATGTGAACTGGGTGTCCTATGCGATGTGGCTGGCAGCGGCGTGGCTGGAGGGAGACGCACTGCCCAGGGAGCAGACACGCCTCTTGTCCCCTGATGAGCCTAAGCTCTATCCTAACGTGGGTTTCACAATAAATGAGCCCTCTCTGTCTGCCAGCTGCTCTCTGAATCATCTTCTCCCTCCTCAGGTTAGCCAGAGTTCCTACATCATTCAAGTCACTGGTCACATCCAAAATGCATATGTTTTATGATGGTCATCAAACGGTGATTTTTCCCTCTCATTTCCTGTTCCTTGGTTGGCCCTTTACTGTAAGGAGGAGATTTTTCTTCCCCACTTTGTTTTGTCTGTCAGCACTTTATTGCTAGTTGCTTTGCTGCTCAGAAGGTCCCAGATTTGGCTCCTGGGAGTGCGTTCAAGATGGTCCCATATCCTTTGACTTGTTCTCATCCTTCTTAAGGCAGGCCTTGTGGTCAGACCAAAGAAGATATTTCAAGTTGCTTCCCCAGATCTGGTTTTGAGTCTTTTCCATCTTCAGACCTGAAAACAGCCGTTACTCTACGGGCCCTGGCTCCTTTCACCGGGGAAAGAGTTTTAGAAATCAAGACCTGGATGATAGGTTGGCTCATTACCACTTGGTACTATTGCTTCTGGGCCCTCCTTAGGAGCCAGAGCGAAGGAAATATATCAGTATTCATCCACCCACCCAGCTATCTATCTGGTGTTTATACTGAAGCTTCCAATATGTCACTTCAGGGTTTACTTCCGGTCTTTCTGTATTTTTAGTTTCCTTCTCAGATAATGAGAAATCTGGCTCCCGGGATTCACAATACGTGTCCATATTTCTTCAGTGCTAGAGTGTATCGTTTAAGAAGTGCTAATGCGTATCAGTGAGAAGAACACAGCTTACAGCTAGAGCCCATGCTTGTTGACTGTTCTTTCAGTCTCAAGCCTGAAGATGTAGAGTCAGATATTGCGTTGCAATGTTGTTAAGTTTGTTCTCCTTCTTCACCTTCCAGTGTGGTGGTGTTCACCTGAAATCACACAGTAGTTGAATTCGTTGGTAAGTTAAGTTCAGTCTGTACTTGACCGTTTCTTGATCTCACGCTAATTCATCTTGCGTTTTGAACAACAGTTATTTCGTTGGTGGCATAGGAGCTTCTGTCTTGATTGTGGCATGTGGGATTGGCATGAGAACTCTTAGTTGTGGCGTGTGGGATTTAATTCTCTGGCTAGGGGTTGGACCCAGGTCCCCTGCTCTGGGAGCACGGGGTGAGCCACTACACCCTCAGGGAACTCCCTTTAGAGATTGTGAGTACATGGAACATTCATGCGGTCCCAAAAGTCAGAACTGGCTTGTAGGTATACTCCTTCCCCACACTTTTTACCCCATCCTGTGGAGGTAACCAGTGCTATTAATATCACTTTTTGGCCTCTCCTTCCTGTGTCTCTTTCTGCACGAATGAGCAGAGACATGTACATTTTCTTGTTCTTCCTTTATTCCTACGTGGAAGATGCATATTGCATTTTCTTTTTCTAATGTAATGTCTTCTGGAAACCCCTGCCTATCATCTGATGGAGATCATTGTTATTCTTCTCTACAGCCGGGTAGTACTCTACCATTGGACGCACCATACTATATGCACTCTCCTGGTATGAGCATCGAGGTTGTTCCCAGTTACAAACAGTGCTGCAGTGAATAGCCTTGTCTTCATGCGTCACGTTGCTAGATCACAAGGTGAACACACATGCGTAGTTCTGTCAGATCTTTCCAAATTCCCCCAGAAGGACTGTGTTGGTTTGCATTCTCACCAGCAACATAGGAGAGAGCCTGTTTCCTTGTAGTTTTGCCAATTGAATGTTCTGTGATCCTTTTGAACTTTTGTCAATCTGATAGATGAGAAATGAAACCTCTGGGTAGTTTTAATTTGTATTTCTCTTATGGGTGAGACTGAAAACATTATCACGTTAGTTGTCATTTTCATAAATGACGACACGTTTGTTGTGTGTGCCTTTTGCCCATTTTCTGTAAGGTTTTCGGTAACTTTCCTTTCAATTATTAGGAATTCTTTATAATAGGGATATTACCTCTTGTCCTTGATATATCTTGTGAGTAACCCTAAATGTCATTGGTCCTTTAGATTTATTTATGGTGATTTTTTTTTCTGTACAAAAGTTAAAAAAAATTTATGGAGCCAAGTTTATCATTCTTTACTTTCATTGTTTTTCCATCTTGTATCATAGCTACAAAGCCTTTTACTCCACTGTGGTTAAAGAGAACTATTCTGTGTTTGCATGTACAAGGGTTCGTGTTTGTACATTTAGATCCACTTGGAGTCTCTTCTGGCATACAGTGTGAGATTTGTATCTGGTTTTATCTTTTCCCAATAGTTACTTGGTTGTCCTAGGCTGTATATTGTCACCCTGCTTATTTACTTACATGCAGAGTACATCATGAGAAATGCTGGGCTGGATGAAGCCCAAGCTGGAATCAGGATTGCCGGGAGAAATATCGATAACCTCCGATATGCAGATGACACCACCCTTACGGCAGAAAGCAAAGAGGAACTGAAGAGCCTCTAGATGAAAGTGAAAGAGGAGAGTGAAAAAGTTGGCTTAAAACTCAGTATTCAAAAAACTAAGATCATGGCATCCAGTCCATTACTTCATGGCAAATAGATGGGGAAACAGGAAACAGACTATTTTCTTGGGCTCCAAAATCACAGCTGATGGTGACTGCAGCCACGAGCGTAAAAGACTCTTGCTCCTTGGAACAAAAGCTATGACCAACCTAGATGGCATACTAAAAAGGAGAGACATTATTTTACCAACAAAGGTCCGTCTAGTCAAGGCTATGGTTTTTCCAGTGGTCATGTATGGATGTGAGAATTGGACCATAAAGAAAGCTGAGTGCCGAAGAATTGATGCTTTTGAACTGTGGTGTTGGAGAAGACTTTTGAGAGTCCCTTGGACTGAAAAGAGAATCAACTAGTCCATCCTAAAGAAAATCAACCCCGAATATTCATTGGAAGGACTGATGCTGAAGCTCCAGTACTTTGGCCACCTGATGTGAAGAACGTGGACTCATTGAAAAAGACCCTGATGCTGGGGAAGATTGAAGGCAGGAGGAGAAGGGGATGACGGAGGATGAGATGGTTGGATGGCATCACCAACTCAATGGACATAAGTTCAAGCAAGCTCTGTGAGTTGGTGACGGACAGGGAAGCCTGGTGAGCTGCAGTCCATGGGGTAGCGAAAGAGTCGGACACGACTGAGCTACTGAACTGAACTTAGTTGTCCTAGCACTTTATTAAAAAGTTCGTTTTGCTCTGGCAATTTGAAATACTAACTTTTTCACACACCAAATTTCTGTACATACTTGAGTCTGTTTCTGGACTTTTTATTTGATTCCATCTGTCCATCCACCTGTTCGTGCCCTAGCATGACAGTGACCTTACAGGGTGTTCTCACATGTGGAGAGTGAGGCCCCATCATAGATTTTTGTCCTTGTGTTTTTCTAGCTATTCTTGCACATTTAATTTTCCACATGGTCATCAGTGTCAATTTTCCAGCTTTATAGAACTGCTTGTTGATATTAATTAATATTTATCCAGTTTTATTTATTATTTTAATTAAATAAAATTTATATTTATTAGTATTTATTAATATTCATTTATTTATAAATTAACTTGAGGAGAACTGAGTTTTTATGACACTGAATTATCCTATTCAACCCGCATACTATTGCCTGCTTCTCAGATACTCTGGGAAGCTGTGTTAATTGGGTCTTTGGGAAGCAGATGCTGCCACAGAGTTAAGAGTGGGAGAGGTTAGTTGGGCGGTGATGTGTTGTGAAAGTGACTAAAAATAGTGATATGACTATATCCAATGCAGGGAAGTAGGGGTGTTGATGGAATGAGATACGTCATAACAGATGGCCAAGAGGAATTGAAAAGTCAGTAGATATATCAGAATTGAATGGTAGGGACTCCCCTGGTGGTCTAGCGGTTAAGACTTCGCTTCCAAATGCAGAGGGTGTGGGTTCAATCCCTGGTCAGGGAACTAAAATCCCACACGTGGTATGGTGCGGCCAAAAAATACACCCTCGATCAACAAAAAACCCATTAGAACTGAATGGTATACAGAGAGGAATAACATACTGCTGCTGCTAAGTCACTTCAGTCGTGTCCAACTCTGTGTGACCCCACAGACGGCAGCCCACCAGGCTCCCTGTCCCTGGGGTTCTCCAGACAAGAACACTGGAGTGGGTTGCCATGAGGAATAACATACAGAAGGACTAACCTTCAGAAGAAAAGAACAACGGCTTAAGTGGTGGAGCCTTTGGAGCAAGAGCTGGGGAGAAGAAGTCGAGACTTCTGCTTTGGTAGTTTAGTCACTGAGTTGTGTCCGACTCTTGCGACCCCGTGGATTGCAGCCCGCCAGGCTCCTCTGTCCATGGGATTTTCAGTGCTTGCCTTTCCCTTGCGTCTTTAGACATCAGCTCCAACAGTGCTCTCACTGAAGCCTTAAGGGGTTATCTACTAAGGGCTTATTTTTGGCCATAATTCCTCTGTTTAGAAATTATATCTTTAAATTACTTGTTGTTTCACAAAATAAAACCTGCTTGGTTTAAATAACATATGGAGGCAAGAATCCTGGAGTGGGTTGCCATTGCCTTCTCCATGGGATCTTCCCAAACCAGGGATCAAATCCAGGCCTCCTGCATTGCAGGCAGATTCTTTACCGATTCAGCCACCAGGGAAGCCCCTGCAACCTTTTGCTATAATCTTTTTTTATTGCCTTTTTATGTAGTCATTTTTTAGTATTTTGATTTATTTAAACTGTGAGCAGGTTTTATTTTGTGAAACAACAAATAAGTTAAAGATATAGATTTCTAAACAGATGAATAATGGTCAAAAATAAGCCCTTAGTAGATAACCCCTTAAGGCTTCAGTGAGAGTACTGTTGGAGCTGATGTCTAAAGATGCAAGGGAAAGGCAAGCGCTGAAAAAAAGAGGGCAGATGAAGGAAATGGTTAATTCGGAAGCCGGTTTAAATGCCAGGAGTGAAATTTATTCCATGCATCAGTGTTCTAAAGTGAGTGGAGGATTTGTCAGCCCGCATCAGCTGGCTTCTTAATTACATCCTTGCCGATCCAAGACCCATGGAAGCGTCAATCACCCTTATCCATGAAGTCATTCCCAGGACAAAAAAGCCATTATTTAACTAGCATCTTTTATTTATGGAGGCTCTAGAGATGCCAGTGGACAAAACAGCCAGTTAAATGGGAGGAAAAAAAAAAACCACAGCTTCTCCCAAGACTGTTTTGCTTATCATTGTTTTGCTTATTATTTTTTGAAGCTGATGGGCTATTTTGATGTCAGGTAGCTGCAGTCTCAGAATCTCTGACGGCTTGAAGTGGAGTGGTGTTGGCGGAGCTGGGCAGCTGTGGCTGGTGCTGTGGGAATCACAGGCTCCCAGTTGGGGTGGTGACAATCAAGCAGGCTCAGATGTAACGCAGGACGACACCATGCCGGCCGCCAGGGCCATTGAATAACCATCTTCCTTCTCCCTAGTGTCAATCATTTTACAACCGACTCCAGGAAGCGTCAGCATCTGCAAGTTCACGCTGAGTGGAGGGGGCTGATTAATTGAACATATCCATCTATATATTCCAAATAGGTCCAATAGATTTATTTCAGGCTCTGGCATCAATCAGTTTTTGCAGCAAACGCCTGGAGTGCAGTTCGAAAAGAGTTTTGCTCATTTCACTTCACACAATGTCCTCTGGGTTCATCTGTGTTGTTGCAAATACCAGATTCCTTCTTTTTTATTTTATGTTTTAATAAAGCATATATATTTAGAGCAGACAGCATGGTGATTGGCACACATATACTATTGACGATTACAAAGGTCAAGGTAGTTAACACATCTTCTCCTCACACTGGTGTGTGTTGCGAGGGCACCTGAAATTTGATCTAAATGAGCAGATTTCCAGTACATAAGATCGTATTACCTACGAGTCATCATGCTCTACACGAGAGCTCTAGACACATCCATCCTACATGACTGCACCTTTGAGTCCTTTCACCAAGGATTCCCTTCTTTTTTAAGGCTAATATTTAATATTCCACTGTAGAAAAAGACTTTTACATCAAGAAAAGGTACAACCCAGATGCATTTGTCATAGAAGCTTTTACATACCAAACACAGCTACTTAGGATAGAAAGTGCATGAGTATTAAAAGGAGAACCTGATCAGACTATACTGGATGATAACATCACCCTCATGGTTTGACAGATCAAAGAGAAAACGGTGATGCAGGTACTTGAGTGACGCAGTTACCAAGCACACAGATATATAATACACTTGATTTTCTTAAATTGGAGTATAATTGCTTGATGGTGTTGTGTTAGTTTCTGCCGTACCAGAAAGTGAGCCAACCGTAGGCACACATATGGCCCCTCCCTGTTGGATCTCCTTCCAACCCCTAGGTCATCACAGAGCATGGAGCTGAGCCTCCTGTACTTTACAGCAGCTTCCCACTAGGTGTCTGTTTTATCTATGGTAGTGTGTATACGCCAACCCCCGTCTCCCAGTCCGTCCTGCTCTCTCCTTCCCCTGCGGTGTCCAGGACATGGAAACAACCTAACTGTCCAATGGCAGGTGAATGAATGGACAAAGAAGATGTGCAGATATACAAGGGGATATTACTCAGCCACTAAACGGAATGAAATAGGGCCATTTCGGATGGACCTAGAGTCTGTCGTACAGGGTGAAGTAAGTCAGAAAGAGGGAAACAAATATTAATGAATATATGTGGAATCTAGAAAAATGGTACAGATGAACCTTTTTCCAACACAAGAATAGAGACGCAGACAAAGAGACAGGACTTGTGGATATAATGTACTTTAATGTTAATTCTATCCAATATTACTGAACATCGGCTTGCTTTTCTATACCAGGAAATTAACAAAGAATAAGACAAACATTTCTGGTCCTCAAGGAGCTGGTGGCAAGCTGGCTGTATGGGTCAGATCTGCTCTGTGGGGCTGGCTGCCTCTAAGTTTTGAGGGAGATAAGGAAATAAACTTTGGGGTGCTAATGGCCAGAGTGGGCTACGTAACTTTCAGGATCTCACATCAAAGGAAAAACTGGAGCATCTTGCTCACAAGGCAAGGGAAAAGCTTTTACTTCCTTCTGTATTCTCTCTCCTTTATATTTATTTATTTTTTACNAAATATAAATTTATTTTAATTAGAGGTTAATTACTTTACAATATTGTATCGGTTTTGCCATACATCAGCATGAATCTGCCACAGGTATACACGTGTATTCTCTCTATATGTCATAATGTTTTTTATTTGCTATTTAATGTCAGAGATGGGGATGCTTGTGAAAAAAGTACAGACATCCCCGGTGCCTGGCCCCGCCCCCAGCTCAGTGTGT
Organism: Redunca redunca; assembly: GCA_006410935.1. NCBI lineage: Eukaryota > Metazoa > Chordata > Mammalia > Artiodactyla > Bovidae > Redunca > Redunca redunca. The sequence continues at coordinate 227,913 of SJYQ01003924.1, read as the reverse complement.
GGGGCATATTTGCTACCTGTGCCCAGGTCCCCAAGTGCAGTTGGGGGGTTGGAGGAGAAGATGGCTGAGAATCTTTTGGTGGGGCAGGTAGGGGAGGGAGGTGAGCAGTATACACTTCATTGTCCCATTGGACTTCATTTGTAAAACACAAACTCAAAGAGAAAAATATGAAGAATTTTAACTCAAATGACCCCAGAGTATTAAACCCCAGGCGAGGCCCCCTTCTGAGGGCATATCTCCGTGTGATCCCGTGTCCATGAAGGCAGCCCTGTTTGTGGTGTCTACACTAGCACACAGAGGAGCAGGGGCAGGAACGGACGTCAGGAGGTCAGAGCCAGGGTGACGGCCTGGGGGAAGGCAATCCGTCTCCCGGAATTGTTACCAGCCTTGCAAACTGCCGAGTTAGGGACTGGTCCTAACCCAGAGGTTAACAACCCAGGGCATGTGGGCTACATGTGAAAACACAGTGCTAGAAATTCCTTAACACTATCCGGATATTTTTGACCTTACTTGTTTCATTTGGAATTAAGACTGAAGGGTAGTTTTGCCTAGAATATGTAACAGGAAATGTGAATACCAGCAGAGTAGGCCCTTTCTATTCTATGTTATGTTTGGAAGTCGGTGGCATCATCACAAGTGTCAATCTGAAAAGTATTTTTAAGGAGATAGAAATATGTGTTAATAAGTCTTTTTGAATTCTCTTAATATCACTTGAGCTTTCTAATTCAGCCCAGTCTAAGCCTTCATTCCTGTGATTCTCATGACTCTAGGATTTTTCTTCATTTTTCATTTTTTTTTTTCCTATCACTGCATCCTGAATACCTGGAATAGATCCTGGAACATAGTTTCAGAACATTTGCTGAATGACTGCATACATTTTTTCAGAATTGTTACACAGGTTTTATAAGGTAATTGACATTCCTTACAAGTAAAATCAAAATAGAAGAGCTGAGTCTTTATTAGTTAACTCATTCACAATTTTTAGAAGGGTTTCTTTCCTCTTGTTGTTTTGTAATAAATGGATATAATTTGTTTTTCAATTTGTTTAAATGTGGAATTGATTAGGACTTCTTGTTTATTTTAGTTTTGGGTTGGGATGAAAAAATTACTTTTAACAGTGGAATTATGCAAAAAGGTCAAGTTAGGCATCTTAGATACCAGGTCTGAAAGCCCTGGCTCAATCAGGATTGAAGTTGAGAGCTAGAGGTTGGAACCAGAGTCTATGACCCATGTATCTCTACTCCAGTGCCCAGACCGTTCTTCTTTGGGGTGCTGACTGGCAGGGAAGAACTTTGGCCATTTGCCCGCCCAGCATGTGGTCAGAGATAAATATGCGTAAGAGAGTGAGCTCTGCTGCTAAATCTAGAGGCCTATCTACTAGGAAAAGGCAAACAATGCCCTTGTAAGCAGCCCACCCAGTGTGCACGAGCTTGGGGTACAAAGTCCGCCTTATGGTGAAACCTGCAATACCGTGCTAAGGGGCTCTACTGTTCCTATTATGGCTAATTAAAGGGCCTTTCATCCTGAGGTCAGGTCAGTGCTTCTGGCTCTGCATCAGTGGAACAAGGGTTCCAGTTCTCTCCGCCTCCTGGCCAGCTTGCCAGTCTTCCCAGATGTGCCCTAGAGCTCTTCATGGCTCTTGGAGACCGTGCAGCTGAAGATGAGTGAGCCTGGCACGGAGTCCTTGCACCTGGAAGAGAGCACACATGGTTTCCTCAGGGTGAGGAGGGGAAGGCTCCAGCAGGTGCTCTCTGGTCCAGGCTATGTTGACAGAAGGACAAAGGCGCTCAAGAGACTGGAAAGGGGGCTTCCCTGGTGGCTCAGCAGTAAAGAATCTGCCTGCCAGGGCAGGAGACATAGGTTTGATCCCTGATCTGGGAGGATCCCACATGCTGTGCAGAGATAAGCCCGCGTCCCACAACTATTGAGCCTGTGCCCTAGGACCCAGAAACAGCAACTCCTGAGCCCCTGTGCCTAGAGACGGTGCTCTGTAACAAAAGAAGCCCCTGCAATGAAAAGCCCATGCACCTCAACTAGAGAGTGGCCCTGGCTTGCCACAGCTAGAAACAGTTTGTCCGCAGCAATGAAGACCCAGCCCAAGGGAAAAAGAAAAGAAAAGATACTGCAAAGAGTCCTGAAGCAAGATGGTTCTGACACCTGAGTGTTGGAGCTGGGGGTAAAACACTTGCCCTTCTCACCTTGGCTACCCAGGAAACACACACGTGACCCCCACAGAGAGGAATTCCTGCCACGGCCCCTCAGCTCTTCCTGGAACTCCTTGCTGTGGTCAAGGAAGGCAAAGTCCAGGAGTCACTGCCTCCAGAAATTCAGGATGTCAGCAGTGTCATCGCCCGGGCTGTGGACACAGCTCTGGCCTTTGCTGTAACGATCTCGGTGTATTTCCATAGGTGGCAGGGAATATTTTAGACCAGATGGGCAGGTAAGTTTCTCCTTTCTGAGCACTGTAGCGTCATGTACTTGTTCAGTCGTGTCTGACTCTTTGCGACCCTATGGACTGTAGCCCGCCAGGCCCCTCTGTCTATGAGATTCTCCAGGCAAGAATACTGGAGTGGGTTGCCATTCCCTTCTCCAGGGGGTCTTCCTTACCCAGGGACTGAACCCAGGTCTCCCATATTTCAGGCAGATTCTTTACTGTCTGAACCACCTGAACACTATACCCAAAATAGATTGTATCAAGCCTCAAATGTTCTGGCCCCTAAATATTAAAACTGATAGTTTTCTCCTTGGATCCTTGCATTAGCTGGGCCCTCAAATGCCAAGGTGGGATTAGACATGCAAAGTACACATGGTGGGGAAACACCTGCAAAGGATAAAAGGGCAGGGGCCAGGAGGAGGCTGGAGAACCTGTGGACTGTGGGAAGGTCTGACTTGAGGAAGGAGAGAAGGAAAGAAGGAGGGTAGGGTGGGAAGCGTCTTTCTACAGTGTCAGTACAGGAATGGCTTGGCCAGGCTGAAGGGGAGTCGTTGAACCCAAAGTCAACTTGGGTTGGGGCTTCCCTAGTGGTCCAGTGGTTAAGAATTCTGCCTTGCAATGCAGGAGACATGGGTTTGATTCCTGGTTCAGGAAGATCCTACATGCTGTGGGGAATTAAGCTGGTGTGCCACAACTGTCGAAGCTCGCACCCTCTAGAGCCTGTACTCTGCAACAAGAGAAGTTACCTCAGTGAGAAGCCTGCACGCATCTGCAGAGTAAGCCCTGCATGCCACAACTTGAGAAAGCCTGAGGGTAGCAACGAAGACCCAGCACGGCCAACAGAAACATAAGTAAAGTTAAGAAAAGAATATATATCTTTAAAAAGGTCACCAGCTGTAAGACTTTAATATCTGCCAGGAGTGGGCATGAAGTAATATCTTCCCCTGGTACTCAGGCCTTGTCTGGGAGCAGCTGGGTAGCAAGTGTGGCCTCCATGGGGACGTGATGGTGGATCCATCTGGGGCCTTCAGTCAACTACAGTCCTTGTGGCTTGAGACCATAACGGCTTATTTCTATGGCTGCCACAGCTTTCATTGCTGTTTCTTGCATCCTGGTCTTGGGCAGAGCCATCCTAGTCTAAAGGGCAAGTTTTAGGAACTTGGAACTTGAAAAGTTCTTTGTGAAGAGATATGGTTTTGGTGGGTGTGAGTCAGATGACCCTTGAGGATTTCCATCTCCTCCTATGCACACCGTTGTGTAATCCCCTCCTTTTGAGTATGGGCTGGACCTCATGATATTCATATAACAATAGAACATGGCTAAAATGATGGGATGTCACCTTTGTGAATAGCTTATAAGAGACTGTGGGTTTTATCTTGCTAACAGACTTGCTCTATCATCCTCTCTCTTGCTGGCTTTGATGACAATCCATGGAAGAGACCTCTGTGGTGAGGATCTCAGGGCTACCTTTCTCCAACAGTCAGCATAATACTGAGACCCTCAGCCCAGCAACCTGTAAGGAACTGATTCCTGCCAACAACCATATGAGCATGGATGGGAATACTTCCCCAGTCAAGCCTTCAGATGAGAGCCCAGCCCTGGCCAACACCTTGATTGTAGTCTTGTAAGACCCTGATCAGAGGACCCAGATAAGCTGTGACCAGACTCTTGGGCCAGAGATGCTCTGAGATAATAAATATCTGTTGTCTTGTGCTACTAAATTTCTGACAATTTATTACACTGTAGTGGATAGCGAAAGGGCTTAGTTCATCTTTGACCAACAGCATCTAAACCCTGAACTCTCTGGATATGCTGAGGGAAGTTATCAGATCCCTTCCATGCTAGAAGTGTGAGGCACAGACCTGCTTCCAACAAGCACTTTTATTTTACAATATTGGTTTAATCATTAGTGAAGTGAAGTTTCTCAGTCATGTCCAACTCTTTGCGACCCCATGGACTGTAGCCTGCACCAGGCTTCTCTGTCCATGGGATTTTCCAGGCAAGAGTACCAGAGTGGGTTGCCAATTCCTTCTCCAGAGGATCTTCCCAACCCAAGGACTGAACTCAGCTCTCCCGCTTTGCAGGCAGACGCTTTACGCTCTGAGCCACCAGGGGAGCTTAGGTTTAATCATTGGCTATACAGTCAGTATACAGAGCAAATATCCTTGTTATTGTGTCGGAGTTCTAGGAGCAAATGCAAAATTCAATCAGGAGTAAATCCTGCTAAGACTCTGTTAATCAGTCTTGCTTGGCACCTGTTCAGCTAAGGAAGAAAGTCTCCTCCACATGGCAAGTGTGCAGGGAAACAGCAGAGGCAACATTTGTCAGCAAAGCCGAAGCAATAAAACCAGCTAGACGCCTAAAGATCCCTGAACAAAAGAAAGAGGCTTACAGTGTGTAGACAATTGTTTGCCATGGTTTTATCCCAAGTATACCTCTGTCTAGAAAATGATTCATCCCTTTTCTGAAATTATACATTTCTCAGAAAAATATAGCTTCCAGAAGATCTCTCAGAGATGAAAACACTGCAATTTTCATGAAACATCCCAGATTAAAAAAAAAAAATCGGTAACCCAGTTTCTAAAAATAACTTGATTCCAACATCAGAACTGTCATCTCAAAAGTTTTCATCCTTAGCAGGAATAAAATGAATTCCCAATGCCAGATCTTGGTTCTAGAAAAGGTGTCCACGGTAGAGTGTGTGTACAGTCACGCCTGCACGCAAGTGGAATTAGGAGTGCCCTACAATGTTCGCATCACTGACTCGATGGATGTGAGTCTGAGTGAACTCCGGGAGTTGGTGATGGACAGGGAGGCCTGGCGTGCTGCGATTCATGGGGTCGCAAAGAGTTGGACACGAATGAGAGACTGAACTGAGCTGAACTGAACTGACAGTGTTCCAACACTTCATAGCAGAAACATCCACAGAAAACCATGTTTTCTTTTCTAGAGAATTCTCCAGGTGGTCCCATGTTTCTTTCTTGTGTTTCGAAAAAGACTCAGGAATGACCACGGTCCTCTGCCATGCTAGCATCGAATGCTCTTACTTATCCATGCGGGCTCCACGGGGGCTTGTCGGTATGAAATCCATCTGTGAGTAAGGGGCTGGATCATTGTCTACCAGTCCGAGAGTGAGGCAGGGGCAAATGTGGGAGTCTTCAAGAACCCCTCTGAAACTCTAAAGGGGGGCAGTAGGCACTCTTTCCAGACAAAGGGACACTCAGGCAGACACACACTTTGCAATGAACTTGGAAAACATGTTCTTGGTGCCTGTGAATTTCAGTGTGTATGGACCTCAAGGGCAGGAAAACCCCCAAATAAAGGAAGTTCTTGCCCCTGCTTTAGGCCCAGTTTCTAGGGTGGATCTTTGGGGCCCTTGCACTCTCTCACAGAGATCCATGAAGACCCCAGGAACTTCTCTGCTACTGCTACTGCTGCTAAGTCGCTTCAGTCGTGTCCGACTCTGTGCGACCCCATAGATGGCAGCCCACCAGGCTGCCCCGTCCCCGGGATTCTCCAGGCAAGAACACTGGAGTGGGTTGCCATTTCTTTCTCCAATGCATGAAATTGAAAAGTGAAAGTGAAGTAGCTCAGTTGTGTCCATGGACTGCAGCCCACCAGGCTCCTCTGTCCCTGGGATTCTCCAGGCAAGAGTACTGGAGTGGGGTCCCATCGCCTTCTCCAAGGCTTTAATTTGTGGGCTAGCTTCTGAGCCATGTGACCACAGACTGGCCTGGGCATGGTTTGGCAAGAGTGCAGGAGGGAGACTTTCTTGGTGGCTGAGTGATAAAGAATCCACCTTTCAATGCAAGGGACTTGCATTTGATCCCTGGTCCAAGAACTAAGATCCCATAGGCTGTGGGGCAGCTAAACCTGTGTGCTGCAACCACTGAGCCTGTCTGTGCATCACAACTAGAAAAACTGCGGACTGCAGTGAGAATCCAGCATGCTCAACGAAGAGAAGCCCCACCGCAGTCAACAACAGAAAAGAATGCAGGAGGGTGGGCCCTGGGTTTTCCCAGAGAAGACCCCACCCCGTCCCTGACTGCCTGCCCGCCAGGTTTCTAATTCACTTGTTATGCAGATCGGCCTAGAGAGAGAGAATGCTCCAATATCTCTTTCGTGATTCATTATGTCGTTCAATTTAATAACTCTCCATCATTGTAAATTAATAAATTGACATCATGACTGCCCAGATTACCTACTGTGAGCCAGATTGATTTTTAAAATCTTTAAAAATTAATAGACTTCATACTTTAGAACACATTTCGATTTACATAAAAATCATGCAGAGTTTCTACATCCTCCTCTCCTCCGTGTCTCTGTTAGTAACATCTTGCATTAGTGCGTGTGTTTGTTGCAGTTAAAGAATCAGTATTGACACACAGTTCTTAGTTAATGTCCATGGCTTGCCTTGAGGCTCATTTTTCGTGTTGCGCAGTGGGGCGGGCTTTCACAAACGTGTTGTGTCATGTGTCCACTGATACAGTATCATGCAGGCGGTTCTTTCTGCTTTACCCCCGAATACCCTCTGCTTCCCCCAGCTCCTGGCGTCTTTCGATCTTTTCATCATCTTTATAGTTTTGCCTGTTCCAGAGTGTCATATAGTTGGAATCATAAGATATGTAGCTTTTTCCAGACTGCCTTCCTTTACTAAAAAATGTGTGTTTAAGCTTCTTTCGCCCCTCTCTGGGACTAGTTATGCATTTCTTCTTCCTTCTGAGTGATATTCTGCTGTCTGGATGGACCACTGTTAATTTATCCACGAACCTCATAAAAGGACATTTTTGTTGCTTCCAGTTTTGGCGATCATGAATAATACTGCTATAGACGTCCACGGGTCGGTTTTGTGTGGGGTAAGTTTTCATCTCCTTTGAGCCAATGGGGTGGTTGTCCGATTTTGCGTTGCCAGCAGCAATGAATAAGAGCTCCTGTGACTCCGCATCCTCACCGACCCGTTGCTGCCCATCCATCGCTGATTCCCTTCCCATCCAGTCTTTACACGATGGTTGCAAAATGGTGGTTTTCCAATCCAGCTTCCCTCCATGGCTGCCAGCTGGCTCTCAGCATTGTCCTGTGAGTGAGAGCCCTTCCACTTGTCTTATCTGTCTCTCTCATTGTAGTTGACTTACAGTATTTTCTCAGTTTCAGGTGTCCAACATAGTGATTCAAAACTTTTATAGATTTTACTCCCATTTAAAATTATTATAAAATATCGGCCATGTTCCATGTGCTGTACAATATATCCTTGTAGCTTGTTTATTCTATGCATACAAGTTTGTACCTCTTAGTCCCCATGCCTATCTCACCCCTGCCCACTTCCCACTCCCCATTGCTAACGGCTAGCTTGTTCTCTGTGTCTGTGGGTCTGCTTCTTTCCTGCTATATTCACTGGTTTGCTGTAGTTTATAATTCCACACATAAGCGATATCATACAGTATTTGTCTTTTTTTTGGTCTGATTTATTTCACTAAGCATAATACCCTCCAAGTCCATGCAAGTTGTTGCAAAAGCTAAACTTTATTTTTTTTATGGGTGGTAATAATATTCTATTATATAATATAACATTTATTTATCACATCCTCTTTATCTGTCATTGATGGGCATTTTCGTTGCTTCCAAATCTTCTCTATGGTAAATAATGCTGCTGTGAATATTGGGGCACATCTATCTTTTCAAATTAGTGTTTTTATTTTCTTCAGATATCTACCTAGGAGTGGAGTTGCTAGAGCATATGTTTTAGTTCTATTTTTAGATTTTTAAAGAACTTCCATACTATTTTCCACAGTGGCTGAACCAATTTGCATTTCCATCAACAGTGTACAAGGGTTCCATGAAGTAAGTCTTAAAACCTCCAACTTTGTTCCTTTTCAAAGTTGTTTTGGATATTCTAGGTCCTTTCCATTTCCACTAGAATATTAGAAAGGTTTGACAATTTGTGCTAAAAATCATCCCGGGGTTTAGATTGGGATTGCACTGAAACTATAACTAGAGAGATGAAGTGTCATTCTTTTCATATCTGATCGAGGGTGCATTCCATCAACACAGCTTATTACTGATGATGTTAACCCTGATCACCTGCTTAAGGTGGTGTTGGGTTTCTCCTTTGTCAAATGACTCTTTTCCCCTTTTAACACTGTGCTCTCCAGAAGGAAGTCACCATGCAAGGCCCATACTTAAGGAATGAAGGATTATGTTCCCTTCCTACTCCCTGCTTTGAAAATATTTACATAATTATTTGGAATTCCTCCCCATGGGAGATTTGTCTCTTCTCCCCCCTTATTTACTTCAGAATTGTTTATTTATACAATATGGACTCAAGGATATTTATTTTATACTTGAGTTATATAATCCAATACTATTATAAATACTACTATATTTTATTGTATATTTTATTTATAATTGCTTCTTGGCAGGAAAGCTATGACAAACCCGGACAGTGTATTGAAAAGCAGAGACACACTCTGCTGACAAACATTTGTAGTCAAGGCTATAGTCTTTCCAATGGTCACATATGCTTTGGGAGCTGGACCACGAAGAAAGCAGAGTGCCGGAGAATTGATGCCTTCAAACTGGGGTGCTGGAGAAGACTCTCGAGAGTCCCTTGGACAGGAAGGAGATCAAACTAGTCAATCTTAAAGGAAATCAACCCTGAACACTCACTGGAAGGACTGATGCGGAAGCTGAAATGACTGAATGACTAAAGAACAACATTGTATTGCTCATTTTTTCCAGATTTGGTCACAGGGAACCCTTTCAGTTGGTCCCTATGTTTCTTTGATATACCCAAAACATTGCGTTTCTTTTTTCCCATGTTCTTTATTACTTTCTGGCAAAATAAGATGTTTCAGATTTGTTTTGTGTAGTTCTTGCTTCAGGACTAGAATCAGCCATGTCTCCAAGAAGCGCTGGTTCCTTTTATTGGGGAATGGTATTAGACACCAAGATTTGGGAAATAACTTCCCACTGAAGAGTCATGCTTCTAGGCTCTCTCAGCTGACAGAACAAGGAAATACATGCATGTGGCTCTTTTTTTTCCATAGCTGCATTGTATTCCATTGTATGTATGTGCCAGAGTTTACTGAAACAATTTCCTAGCATGGGTGTTTTGGTAGTGTCCGATATCTTACAATTATAAGCCATGCTGCAATCAACAACCTGTACATTTGTATTTTTATACTGTTGGAGGTAAATTAGGGTAAATAGGCTTCCCTGGTGGCTCAGATGGTAAAGAATCTGCCTAAAATTCAGGAAACCTGGGTTCAATCCCTGAGTTGGGAAGATCCCCTTGGAGAAGGAGCTGGCAACCCACTCCAGTATTCTCGCCTGGAGAATCCCATGGACAGAGGAGCCTGGCGGACTACAGTCCATGAAGTCACAAAGAAGTTGGATACAACTGAGCGACTAACACTTTCACTTTCCTAATATCTCTAGGATAAATAACTAGGGATTGCTGGGTTTAAGGGCAAATGAATAGGTAGAGTTTTTGGATATTGCCAAATTCCTTTTCATAAGTGTCACTCCACGTTTACATTCCCATCAGCGATGTATGAGAGTACATGTTTTCCACAACCTTGCCAACAGAGTGCATTGTCAAACTTGGGAATTTTTTGCCAACCTGACAGGTGAGAAGTGGGTATAGCAGCCACTCAGTTCCCATGGAGGAATGTAGGCTTTCTAAACTAACAAGCTGGAAACAATGAGCTAAAACAAAAGAATCCAAAAGCTAGGGGATGGGGCAGGAAATGCCTCTCACGGGCTCCACTCTTCTAGAATGTTCAGAATAAGGCCTAAATAGATCATCTCATTTTGCATGCACACAAAAGAAAACAAAGATTTTTGGACACTGACTCACAGCCCCAAAGAAAACCTGCCTTTTAGTAAATGCACTGCAATCGCGCAGCACCTTGTGGTAGCAAGTTCTCCGTGGCTGCCTGCGACCAAAAGCCGACATCCTCCAGGGTGCTCTACTTGTGTGGCTGTCCCCTGGGGTGGGAGTGGTGCTGTGGCCACCCAGAGGTTTTGTTCTGTAACTTCTCTGGCATCCAGGTTATGGTACAGTGGCCTAGAAATCCAGTACTCATTGGCCAGCACACATCCTTTCCATGATCCGGGATTTTTAACGTGAAGCAAAGAATCCAGGGACACCAGGAAGAAGTTTTCCTAGAAAATAACCATTGTACCCAAATTACGAAGGAAATGTCACCTTATTCGCTGTCAGTTGTCACAAGGAGAAGATGCTATAAAATAATGTCCGTCACTGACACTCAGTGCTGGTTTCCTTTTTCGCTGTACCCACAGTCTCATCCAAGGACTCCCCTCCCCAACCTTTAATGAGGTAGCGGGGTACAGCAGGCACTTTCCCCCCAGCTATATGGATGAGGAAAGAGTTGGTACAGACGGGGTAACCCAGATAACTCGGTTGCTGAAAGAGCCAGGGAGGCATTCCGTCCACCAAGCAATACAACTCAGGAGATGGACTTTAGTTATAGAAGAAAAACAATGGTCAGAAATGGTCTTGTCTCAGTGAGATGTCTCATTCAGCATCTCAGTGAGATGCTGTGATATCTCTCTGGGTTTCAGCCTATTGTCCCAAAAGGGAAAAGGTATAGATTCTAAGCTTCTGTCGAATGGAGGCCCTGGCTTGCCTGTACAGAGGAGTGGAATGATTCTTATCTTGCTATACTTACTGCACTGTACTACTCATTCATTCCTGCATGTTGATAGTCAGATTGGATTGCAAGTCAGTGGCCTGCACGGCTGTGGAGAGCCACGTGGGATGTCGTGAAGATGAAGTTCCGTCAGGCCTAGAAGCACGAGATGAACTACCTATGACTTGGTGCCGCATCCGCCAGAGTCTACACTGACAGACACATAGTTGTTCAAGTCATAAGCAAGACTCCCAAAAGCTTATTTCTCAGTTCTCTAGTTTACCTCCCTGGGGTTACATATCCCTACAAAGAGATTTTCATTTCCAAGCTGAGTTTTGCGATTTTTAGTTTAATATTATTTAATAGTTTAATTCAATAATTAATTTCTCACTCTTTCTGAAGGAAAATCAAGCTGCTGTGTACCTTTAAAAGTTGACAGTATTTGACTGTGAAAGCAGACTGGATTATTGAAGATCTCTGGGGTGAAATGGGGCTTCCCAGCAGGCATGCATGCTAAGTCACTTCAGTTCAGTTCAGTTGCTCAGTCGTGTCCGACTCTTTGCGACCCCATGAATCGCAGCACACCAGGCCTCCCTGTCCATCACCAACTCCCGGAGTTCACTCAGGCTCACGTTCATTGAGTCCGTGATGCCATCCAGCCATCTCATCCTCGGTCGTCCCCTTCTCCTCCTGCCCCCAATCCCTCCCAGCATCAGAGTCTTTTCCAATGAGTCAACTCTTTGCATGAGGTGGCCAAAGTACTGGAGTTTCAGCTTCAGCATCATTCCTTCCAAAGAAATCCCAGGGTTGATCTCCTTCAGAATGGACTGGTTGGACCTCCTTGCAGTCCAAGGGACTCTCAAGAGTCTTCTCCAACACCACAGTTCAAAAGCATTAAATCTTCGGGACTCAGCCTTCTTCACAGTCCAACTCTCACATCTATACATGACCACTGGAAAAACCATAGCCTTGACTACACGGACCTCAGTTCGCAAAGTAATGTCCAACTCTTTGCAACCCCAGAGACTCTAGCCCTCCAGGCTCCTCTGTCCTTGGGATTCTCCAGGCAAGAACACTGGAGTGGGTTGCCATGTCCTCCTCCAGGGGGTCTTCCCTATCCAGGGACTGCACCATCGTCGCTTATGTCTCCTGCATTGGCAGGTGGCTCAGTAGTAAAGAGCTCACCTGCAGTGTAGGAGACGCAGGTTTGATTCCTGGGCTGGGAAGATCCTCTGAAGCGACTGAGCTCACACAGGCTGGGGTTAAACAAACATCAGCTTAATTGGGAGAGTGAGGCCCTTTGTGAGAAGCCCGGGATTGAAGAGGCCCTCTGCTGTCCTCTAGAATGAAATTCCACTGGATGCAGGAACCACCATTCTGTTCACTGGGTCTTAACCAGAGTCTTTTGTAAATGCCGCGGGAAGGCTCAGGTGGCTATTCAGCGGGTGTGTCCATTTAGCAATTACCAGAATTGAATTCTTATTTGTGAGTGCAAGAAGGCTGGAGCCCTTCCAGGCGGAACATGTGAAACTAAATGTATTGAAGTGATGAAGGTCTTAAAAGCCCAGGCAGAATGGATGTATTAGAAGGTGGCAATAAGACTGAATACATCACAAGGAGTAATGAGATTCTGAGAGCAGGCAAACTGGCTTGTATAGTTCTTCTCACTGGTTAAGGGCAGAGGAGAAACTGTGCCATTTATAAAATGATACTTTGATTTTTCTCAAAGTCTTCTGTCCACTTAAAGTAAATGGAAAGTGAAGCAGGAGGATGGAGAAAATAGGGTAAAAATGAAAAAAAATGAGAGTTGAAATTTTAAAGTAATTTTAGCTAGTTGGTTAAAAGAAAGCCCTCTTTTCTCAATTTATAAAAGTGGAAGAATAAAAAAAAGCAGAAGAGTAGATGGACATAAATAATGGTGATAAATATAAATCTGCTAAGTGATAATATGTTAATGTTGGGAATATATTTAGCCAAGAGAAGAAAAAAAAGCCGAAAACATAGAAATCACCTTAAAAATAGTAACAGAGAAGTGGAAATGAGGAAAAATAACCAGAAGGGTTACTGCAACCCTTCAGTGACTTCTGAGTAGGCGAGAAATTTTAGTACCAAGCATTTTGTAACAAGACGTTAAAATAATGCTTTTATTTCCCTCTTTAGATCAAGAATATAAATGTAGGTTTCTTACCATAATAAAGTGTAGCAATTTCCCTCCAGTGGTTCTGGACCAGAAACCTCAGTGAAGCTAATGGAGTCCTTGATTGCCAGAACGTCTGGAGGAGAGAGAGTGCCATAGCAACCTGGCATCATCGTTGCAATGAGCACTGGCTCCTCTTGGTGGAAGTTCAAGGCTGGCGCCTCCATCTGTGATGCAGAGAAAGGCTCAAAGGGAAAGGAGCTTCTATCACATGAGTGCCTACTATGTGTCACTCATTATGCCTGCCAGACACTTTGGCCACAGTATGTCATTTAATCCTTCCCTGTGCCCTAAGGGACCATGGTCATCACCTACATTTGGAAGAGGTGGAACTTAGGATTCAGAGAGATTAGTTTGCCTATGGATATACAGTTAGAAGGTCAGTACATGGATTGCGCATGGATTCTTTACTATCTGAGCCACCAGGGAATCTCGAGTGACTAAACATGCATGCAATTAGAAAATAGAGCAACCAGTATTTGAAGGCTCGTGGTAGAAAACAACACTGTATTTGCTAGGGGCTGAGATGTGTTTTGCTTCCTCCACCCTCGCATATTCATAAGTTGAAGTTCTAAGGACCCTCAGGACTTCAAATTTTGACTGTATTTGGAGATAGGGTCTTTTTGGTACTAATTAACCTGATATTGGTGTCTTTAGAAGAAGAGGGAATCTGGACACACAGAGAGACACTAGGGATGCACACCCACGGAGGAAAGGCCACGTGAGGACACAGAAAGATTGCGGCCACCTGCAAGCCAAGGAGAGAGGCCTCAGAAGAAACGAACCCTGCCAGCACCTGGGCCAGGACTTCCAGCCTCAGAACTGTTCAGTTACGTTACGGTTTTGAGACTCGGAGTGTGTTCTTGCACAGTTGTTGTTGTTCAGTCGCTCAGTCGTGTCCAAATCTCTGCGGCCCCGTGGACTGCAGCATGCCAGCCCTCCCTGTCCATCATCAACTCACGGAGCTTGCTCAAACTCATGTCCATTGAGTCGGTGATGCCATCCAACCGTCTCATCCTCTGTCATCCCCTTCTCCTGTCTTCAGTCTTTCCCTGCATCAGGGTCTTTTCCAATGAGTCGGCTCTTTGCATCAGGAGGCCAAAGTATTGGAGCTTCAGCTTCAGCATCAGTCCTTCCAACAAATATTCAGGATTGATTTCCTTTAGGATTGACTGGTTTGATCTCCTTGCTGTCCAAGGGACTCTCAAGGGTCTTCTCCAACACCACAGTTCAAAAGCATCAATTCTTCAGCGCTCAGCTTTCTTTATGATGCAACTCTCACTTCTGTAAATGACTACTGGAAATGACTACTATGGACCTTTGTTGGCAAAGTAATGTCTCTGCTTTTTAATATGCTGTCTAGGTTGGTCATAGTTTTTCTTCCAAGGAAATAGTGTCTTTTAATTTCATGGCTTCAGTCATCATCTGCAGTGATTTTGGAGCCCCCCAAAATAAAGTCTGTCACTGTTTCCATTGTTTCCCCATCTATTTGCCATGAAGTGATGGGCCTAGATGCAGAATATTTGTAATGTTAAACTGAAACAAAATACATGGATTCCACAGAGTAAGACAAATCTACCAGGACTCGCAAACATGTTTTTGCCATAACGCTATTAATATCTGGACACAGAGATGGTCAAGGGGAAGAGACTGCAGGGTCTTGATCTTGAGAGGCTGGGGTAGAGATGGGAGGATTTTCTACCGGCATCAGCCTGCTTGTGTGAGAGCGCCACCCACCACACCTTCCTGCCAACCGGTTGGAGCCAGAATAAACACACCTGCCCTGCCTGCTTTTCTGCATGGAGGGACCCTAGACCCCGAAGAGCATGGAGCTGTGAGAAACCCAGGCGATCCTGGCAGCTCTCTCTCCTTGTCGTCAGTGAAGAGGGCAGAGTCCACTCAGAGGGAGTGAGGGTGGGTAGTGTTCACACATGCGAATGTCATCATTGGAGGTTAGCTTCCATTTTTTTAAAAAAAAAAACTAAATAGAACATGAGTGAATAAACAGAATTTAATTAAAAATTAATTTTTCTAAATAGAAAAATAAGATTTAACTACATAAATGTGAGTAACTTTTAAATTCTCTATACCACCACACAATTAAATGGCAAATCAGAAACTGAGGATTAATAGCTGTCAAATCTATGACAATGGGCTCAAATAATAGTTACAAATAATATGAAGACACAAGGGAAAAAAGCCAATACCTCAGTAGAAATGGTTAGCTTCTGTTTGGAAGCATAACGGCAAGATCCCAGAATACAGAAGAATTATGCTTTTAATGAATTTTAGGTCTCAGTTTGTACTAAGACTGTGTACCCTGACTTAAGATGACTTAAAATGAGATTAAGTGAGACTGTGTGGAGCCCCAGAGTCCCACAAGAAATGTGAACCAATGACACTGATTGATGCTGGTGGGATTCAGCTACATGAGAGTCTGTTATCCCAAAGGCATAGGCGTGGGATACGGTTTCAATAACAGTGGTGGGCTGCACGGAGCCATCCTAAAGCATCGCTTTACTTATTAAGCAAATGGAAATTGATTATTTACTGTGAGTCACTGTGGTTTGTTCTGGGGATTCAGTGGGGAGCAAGTCAGCAAAGGGAGACAGTAACACGGGATGTGAAGGAATGTTTGTAATTGTGAAATCTGCTTGTAGCATCATGAGAACACAGAATTCCTTTTCAGGAGAAAACTGTTCTTTGTTTAGGCGGAAAACCACAATGGCCATGTAAGGTGATGGTCCCTTTGCCAAGCCTCGCTGGGAGAGGTTTAGACGGAGAAGGGTAAAAAGCATCTGCATCTGGGGAGACTGGGGTTCACAGGCAGGAGGAGTGACTCCTGCATGGAAAGAAGAGGAGGAACCATCGAGGGGAGGTTGCCCCAGTAACAGCAGGACCTGGTCTGGTTGAAGAAGGCATGGTCTGGAGGGATGCAGGGATGTGACATCCCATCTGAAGGCTTTCTGCTGGTCTCGAACATCTCTAGCCCTGGAGCCTTGCCCTGGTGGTGCCGTGTGGGGACAGAGGGGGAGGCGGTGGAGAGTCACAGAATGACCGGTCACAGTGACCAATGAGGACCATTTAGATGGACTCAGGTGGCCTGTGGGAGTCTCCTGCTGAGCCCAGGTATCTTCACATGGGTGACCCTCCACAGGGTCCCTCAGGAAAGGCTGGGTCTCGAGCCATTTTGGGTCTTCTAGGAGGGCACAGATCCTGTCTCAAGCTGGAGAGGAAGGGTTTCTGAGACATTAAAGCCAGCACTCGGCTGGCCTGCAGGGACATGATGACCTTTGGCAAAGAGACACCGCGCTGGGAACGCATGGACGAGAAAGCGTGGACCGGGGATGTTGGCAGAGGGTGGAGAGCAGGATTCAGAGGGCATGGGGGAGGGTCAGGAGAACGAGAGATGTGGGTGTCCAGTGAGGGGCAAAAAGGATCGGACACTCTGGGATGGAGGGTGGGCTAAGGCAGAGGGGGCAGGTGTCGGGGGGCTCCAGGGAGCTTGGGAAGCTGCAGAGAGAGGAATTAGCCCCCAGTCTCCTGTCCCGCAGTGGAGATGGGGAAGGAAGCCTCCACGGGCCCCCTGGCCCCGAAACTGCAGCCCTGCCTCTGCTCCGTGGTCGACCTGTGTGGTTCACACTCTACATTGTGTCCCCCTTTCACCAGAGGCCCCAGGGGACCCACCGACAGCCCCAGAGTGCAGGGCTCGGTGCTGCGGGAGGTCCTAGCTGCTTCTCCCAACCACCAGTGGCTTGCTGTCAGGACTGATGTTCCTTGGGATGGGCACCAATAAACCAGAAGCTGGATATTGGCGTTCTCCTTTCCCCGAGCCAGGTGGGCTCTGGGGTGACCCTCCCCACAGCTTGTCAGGCACATGGCCCATCTTACAATCGAGGAAGAGGAGGCCAGGGCAGCGAGGAAACTTGCCAGCGGTCAGGGACGGGACAGAGCAGAGCGCAGCCAAGGTCGGGGGACCGCTGGGCCCCACCGTGTGCGCGCCTCCCCTCTCCTGCCCCTGCCTCTGTGCCCACCCTCTGCCCCTGTAGTGGCATTTCTCTAGGTGCCCCCGAAGCTCCTGCCCCTTGACTTCTCGGTTTCCTTGGTCTGACATCCCCTCCCAGCTCTTTAAGGATGGTGAACTCTCCCTCAGGTAAAATAGGTCTATTTGTCCCATACATACTCTGCAGCCTCTGGGCTGGCGGGGGTGGGGACAGATACACTTGAATGAGCTCAGCCCACAGGAGAGGGTGGGTTCAGGGAAACCCACGAGGGGGTGGAGCTGCCCGGGCTGGGGGCGGGGCCGGTCTTGAGACCAGGCTGTGGTTCTGGGAGAGACCTGAGAGAGGGGGACGAAGCCACACCCATCCTCAGCCCAGCAAGGTGGGGCCCAGAGCTCTACCTGCCTCAGTTCAGTTCAGTCGATCAGTCGTGTCCGACTCTTTGCGACCCCATGGATTGCAGCACGCCAGCCCTCCCTGTCCATCATCAACTCCCGGAGTTTACTCAAACTCATGTCCATTGAGTCAGTGACGCCATCCAACCATCTCATCCTCTGTTGTCCCCTTCTCCTCCTGCCTTCAATCTTTCCCAGCATCAGGGTCTTTTCAAATGAGTCAGTTGTTCGCATCAGGTGGCCAAAGTATTGGAGTTTCAGCTTCAACCTCAGTCCTTCTGATGAGCACCCAGGACTAATTTCCTTTAGGATAGACTGGTTGGATCTCCTTGCAGTCCAAGGGACTCTCAAAAGTCTTCTCCAACACCACAGTTCAAAAGCATCAATTCTTCAGCGCTCAGTTTTCTTTAGAGTCCAACTCTCACATTCATACATGACTACTGGAAAAATCATAGATTTGATGAGACAGACCTTTGTTGACAAAGTAATGTCTCTGCTTTTTAATATGCTGTCCAGGTTAATCATAACTTTCCTTCCAAGGAGCAGGCGTCTTTTTATTTCGTGGCTGCAGTCATTGACTGCCTGGCCCCGCCCTCTGAGCTCCAGCCCATGCCTCCCTTTGGCCAAACGCACCGGCCTGCGGAGGCCCAGCCCGCACTCCCCGCCAGGCCCACCCTCCTTCCCGCGGAGCACAGGGCACGGTGAAGGTGGAGGCTGCCTTTGCATGCCTGAGAGCACCAGCTTCAAGCAAACAGCATCGATCCAATTATTTTACAGCTTTAATTACGTTCCGAAGTTAATCATGCATTTCATTCTAATGTGCTACACCTTCTTAATCATGGCCTAATGAGCATTATAAATGGAATACTCTGTCTGTAAACTTAAGGATTTCAGCGCCCTATTCTATCCCTGATAGCTCTTCCTGAAATCTCCTCCCACGGCGTGCAACTCTCCAAGTCTTCAAGTGTTCCAGTTTCAAGCGTTCCGGTGGTGGTGAAGTGAAGTGAAGTGAAGTGAAGTCGCTCAGTAGTGTCCAACTCTTTGCGACGCTGTGGACTGTAGTCTACCAGGCTTCTCTGCCCATGGGATTCTCCAGGCAAGAGTACTGGAGTGGGTTGCCATTTCCTTCTCCAGGGGATCTTCCCAACCTAGGGATTGAACCCAGGTCTCCTGCATTGCGGGCACACGCTTTAACCTCTGAGCCACCAGATCAGGTTCTGGTGGTGGTGGTGACACTAATTTAATTCAGTGTGTTTACCTGTCTCACCCCGTCTGTCTAACAGAAATGCAATGTGAGCCTCAAATGGGGGCCACACATGTAATCTAATCTTTCTTGGAAGCCTCATTAAAGCTGTTATAACCTTGTATTTTGGAGTCCTGGCTCTGTCATCTCTGTGCTGTGTGATCCTGGGCAAATCACTTAACCTCTCTGAGTTTTGGTGTCCTAGTCTGTAAAGTACACAAAACATTCCTACTCCTTATGGGTTTTGTGATGTTTACCTGAGCCACTGTATGTAGAATGCCACCTCAAAGTTTGAACTCAGCAGGGGGTAGCTATTCTAGATCGTTGAGAAGCAGACGGAGAATAAAAGAGGAAATAGGTAGATTAGACCCACAGCTTGCATCTCCCAAACAGCACGGATCCTTTGCCAGTGGTAAAGAACTCGCTTGCCAGTTCAGGAGATGCGAGAAACGTGCGTTTGATCCTTGGGGCTGGAAGAGCTCCTGGAGAAAGGAAATGCAACGCACTCCAGTATTCTGGTCTGGAGAATCCCAGGGACAGAGGAGCCTGGTGGGCTACAGCGCATGCGGCTGCAGAGTCGGACACGACTGAGTGAGCCCATACGCACAGTGGGCAATGCAAATGAGAAAAAGTCTTCTGTTTAAAAATGAGGGGCTGCTTCCCTGGTGATCCAGTGGCCAAGAATCCCCTTGCCAATCCCTGGCCCAGGAAGATACCACGCGCTGCAGAGCAACCACAAGTCCGTGTGCCTTAACTACCGAAGCCCCAGTGCCCAAGAGTCCATGCTCCACAAGAGAAGCCCGCGCACTGCAGCAGAGAGCAGCCCCTACTCCAGGCAACTACAGAAAGCCCACGAAACCTCGGAGACCCAGTGCAGCCAAAAATAAGATAAATACATGTAATTGAAAAACGATAGGGTCATTTGAGAGAGCTAGTTCTTGGCTCTGATAGACAGCCCGTCTCATGACAGCTCTGGGTGGTGGAGGTGCGGGGTGTTAGAAACAGGAGCTGAGTTTTGAGACGCTGGATCTGAGGGCTCCCATCTCAGAGACACAAGCCTAGAGGATGTCACAGCAGAAGCCAGGAGAGAAAGTTGCAGGAAGCAAGAGTCAGAGAGGAGTAGGGTGGACCCCTGTCTGCTCCCCAGGAAACCCGCTGCCTTCCCCAGCCACCCTGACTGCACTGGAGAGTCAGGATATTGATTCTCTTTTTTAATCACTTGTGTAGATTATGCCATTTTTTTTTTTTCTTGTGGGCTCAGTCTTGTCCCACTCTTTGCAACCCCATGGACTGCAGCCCACCAGGCTCCTCTGTCCATGGGAATTCCTAGGCAAAGAATACTGGAGTGGGTTGCCATTTCCTCCTCCAGGGGATCTTCCCAACCCAGGAATGTAACCCACATTTCTTGGGTTGGTAGTCAGGGCCTTTACCACTGAGACACCAAGGAAGCCATATGCCTGTTTAAAAATGAAAGGACCATCACCCCTGGGGAGATCAATCATTACGTACAAGGAGAAATCTGCTTCATATGATTTTAATGACGGAGGTAAAGAAATCATTTGTCCTTTTGCTCTTCAAAATAAGAAAAGCAGACATGCAACTTAGTTGGAAAAACGTGACCCCTGGTGAACTAAATTCTGCAGCCCTATCTTATAAACAGGTAAAGAAGAGAAGCAGGACTATGGGGAAAAGAGGGAAAATATAAAAATGTGAAGAGAAAGAATCATGAAGACCATCTAATCCAGTAAATCCCAGTTTGTCCAGCTTTCAGGTGCAAATAGAGATGCTGTTGTTTTTAACCCAAAAGTGGTGGAAATTCACGTGAAACTGACTTAAGTAAAGAAGCATGTTTTCACATTAATTAATTAATTAAAGCATAGTTGCTTTACGAGGTTCTGTTAGTTTCTGCTGCCTCAGGTTAATGTATGTGTATTCATCTTCCCTGTGGTTTATTACAAGATATTGAATATGGTTCCGTGTGTATACAGTAGGACCTCGTTTATCTCTTTAGTATTTAGAAGTCTGGGTTCCCTGACGGCTCAGTCTGCATGGTTACCGAAGGAGAAGAGGGGGTATAAATTAGGAAACGTATTCTTTTAAATGCGTTCACTGGCAGTCTGAGGGTTAAGTGACTGCAGGCACAGGGGAGTCAGAGGCTCAACCCTGCTGAGGGCTGGGCTGGACTCCTCTCTCCCTCTCCCAGGTCTTGGCTCCACCTTCCCCGGCGATGGCACCACTGCATGGCAGGAGGAGGCTGATAGTCACACGAGGCTCACAGTGTCCTTGCCTTAGTGTCCAGACAAAGCGGGGGTGGCATTCCTTCCTGGGGTCCATTTCTGTGCCCTGGAGGACGCTGCCCCTGTTTGCCCCCCTTTTCGCCCAGTTGACTGATGACTGGAGTAGCAGGGGAGCCAGGAGTCCTCAGATGAGCCCCTCTGGGCAGACACCCATCTCCAGGCTGCAAATCTATGTTCATGGAAACGTGTGGTTGAACTAAGGGAGGAGGAGGGCCTGCCACCGGAGGAGAGGGAAGGAGTGGGCGGGGCTTCTTTCCCCGCCCACAACCCTGAGGCCCCGCCCCCAAACCCGTCCCCAGAGCTCAGCTCGAAAACCATCCCACAACCCTCCCTTCTAACCCTTTCCCCAACAAGTTTTGCAAACAAGAGACTCAGACCAAAGAGGAGGATCAAAATACAGCCAATCATTATTTGCGGACTTGCCTACTTATGAGCGTCTATTTGAAACCCTCAAATCAATACTCGAGGTGCTTTTGCGATTATTGGCAGACTTCCTCAGAGCCTTGAAAGATGGGTCACCCAACCACCTCCTTCCCAGCGGCTCTACCTCCTTGTCTCCCCCTCACACTTTAGTGCCACACTGTTCCCATCTGGGGGCTTTTTCTCGGTGATTTTGCTGTTTAAAGGAAACCGCAGGGCTGAGTGTTATCTGCTGTCCTCAGCTCAAGACGGCTGAGACGGCCCACATGGAGAAAATCCGAGTGTTAGGTAAAAGCTTTGTTCTGGTCTGAGTTATAGAGCTGTTGGCCGTGAGTTTTATGTTAATGAATCAACGATGTACTAAAGATGTCTTTCACACACATAAAACAAGGTTGACCAGAGGAGTGTGGGAAGCTAACCTTGTATTATTATCCCTACAAGCAGTGGTTAGGTGTCCCTGGTTGGGTGTCCGGGGTGATGTTATAGACCATCACCGTCCCTCTATGCCCTGAGGAAGCCAGTGCACCACTCCACCACCCTGCCATAGGCAATGAGGGGGCCGAGATGCAGTGGGGAGACAGCCAGGGAAACGGTGATGGGGAGATACACGAGAAGGGCCAAAGGGAATGAAACTGAGCCAGGAATGAGGTGAATATCTGTAGGTTTAGGGCTCTCCACGGCTGCCCTGGGCATGTCACACTGGACAATGGTGCTTTGAACCTAAGCGTAGGGTTCACGTATGAGCTGAGATTTTCATCAGCCCCAGATACTGCAGCTGAGCTTTGTCTAAAAGTGTACAAAACCCAGCCACACCTTCCACAGAGCTTTATGAAAACCCCCCCATGCTACACAGACGTTCTTAGCAGGTGATACCTCTGGTGGGAAATAAAGAGGTGGCTTAAGAAACAATGGAAGTGAGAAACAGCAAATGTGAAACACAACGTTTAACTCATGTACTTGGTTTCTGCCTTTTCAAAAGGAATTCCTAGTCTGTTTAACACTAAGGGCAAGAAATTTTTCTGTGTGATTTTGAGGTTTGCATTAATACTTATCTTCCAGGGAAAGGGGTGTCAGTAAACTGAGTGAACCAGTATGGTAGAAGCTGTGTTTGTTACAAGGCTGGATGTGAAAAACTGCTCTTAGTAACTTCCAGTCGTAAATTACATATGTCACAGGAGGGTGAATTTATTCACCAGGCTGCAGCATGATTAAATCATCGGCTTCACCTTCTCTGATTCTGTCACATTTAACCCACCAATGCATCAAACCTCGCAGGAAAATCTCCTCCTTGTGAAAGTTATTTTGTTGAGTAAATAAGTGAGGGATACCAACAGATTAATACCAAAATATAATTTACACTTTCAAGGCACTTTTCTTTCACACATATTTCATCTGATTCTCTGTTCTTTGAAACTCTGATTCCAAAGTTTGGATTTCAGTATTTTAGAAAGTGTCCTTTCTTGACCCCAAGAAAATTGGGTGTTTTCGTTTTTAAAATTCACAATGTATTTTTTAGAGATAAAATTTCACTCATTTCACTGTCTCAAGGAGTTCTGAAAGATCTGAATATGTGTGAATGAAAAATTAAGACTTTTGAACGGTATCATACAACCTTAGCATTCTCTGGTAATTGCATGTGTTTGCAGTTCCCTTTTGTATACAGACCGTGGTTGTTGCTGGGTTTGTCCTCAGTGATTTCACACCTGCCTCCATGGAAGATGCCTTTGGATTTTATCTGCAAATAGCCTTTGTTGCTGTTGCTTTTCAGTTGCTCAGTCGTGTCTGACTCTTTGCAACCCCATGGACTGCAGCACACCAGGCTTCCCTGTCCTTCACTATTTCCCAGAGTTTGCTCAGGTTAATGCCCATTGAGTTGGTGATACTAGCTATCTCATCCTCTGCCACCCTCGTCTCCTTTTGCCTTCAATCTTTTCCAGCAACAAGATTAATCCTAGAGGAAATCAACTCTGAATATTGGAAGGACTGATGCTGAAGCTGAAGCTCCAATACTTTGGCCACCTGAGGCAAAGAGCCAATTCATTGGAAAAGACCCTGAGGCTGGGAAAGAATCTGTGTAGATCCATTTATCAGCCCCCTTTTCCAAAGCAAATCTGTGTGTTCTCTTACATTGACCTTCGAATGACAAGCACTTGGGAAAATGCTTGCGTTGCTAGTTTAAGTGTTAGGGGTGAGGTTACAGAACAGCCACCAGCATCACCCGCAGTCCCTGCACGCACCTGTGAGCCTGGAGCAGGCATTCTTGCCAGCACTGTCTGCTGATGACTTGGAGGAGGGTTTTTCCCTTTATTTACTTTCTCCTGCCTTGTCAATAACCACTGCCTCCTCTTCAGGTCTCTGTCTTCTCTTGCGGGCTTCTACTTGAGCTTCCGTCTGCACCACATGTGGACCCCTGAGGGGGTGGGCCTGCCTGTCTTACTGGTAGCTGCCCCCCACCCCCAGCAGGTTCAGCTTTCCCGAGGCCACTGAGGCCCTGCCTTGTTTCTGAGCATCGCCCCCTCACTTCTCAGCCACATGCCTTGCTCGCATGACCCAATCCCTGCAGTGGCCCAAATCACCTCTCAGAACCTTCCAGAACACTCTGAACTCTGGCCTTAGCCCTCCTGAGCGATTGTTCCATTCTTCAGGTCTTTGCCCAAAAGAGTGAGGACAGTGTGAAATGAGGGCAAGGTGGACCTGGTGGCCTTGGGGATGCACAGAAGAGGCGGGTGGCTGGGTGCCAATGAGCGGGGCTGGCCGTGGTTTGGGTGACTCAGGCAGTCTGGCTGTGCTGCGTGTACCTCTTATCCTCATCAAGGTGTCCTGAACAGGTTGTCATAGCAACGGCACAAGGGCAAGGGGAGACGGGCAGGGCATCCTGAGGTCTAGAATGAAACTGGTGATATGCTACTTCCACCTATTCTATTGGCCAAAACAAGTCACAGGCCCAAGACCAATGTCAGAAGGCAGGCTAGTGACTCCACTCTTGGAAGGGCAGGCACACCGCAAAGGTGTTTGCAAAAGGCAGGGTGGGTGAAGGACTGGGACCACGGATGCCTTCAATTTACCAGACGTGTTGCCTTTTAAAGTCAGCTACAGACTCAAAAGTGAAGCAGTGGTAAAGAATCTGCCTGCCAATATAGGAGATGCAAGAGACATAGGTTCGATCCCTGCTGGGGAGATCCCCTGGAGGAGGGAATGGCAACCCACTCCAGTATTCTTGGCTGGAAAATCTCATGGACAGAGGAGCCTGGCGGGCTGCAGTTTATAGGGTTGCAGAGAGTCTGACATGACTCAGCAACTGAGCACACACATATGCACGCATACACACACACACACACACACACACACACAAAGATTCGAAGGCTGATTTTAGTCCATGGGAAAATAGCTGGGCTTTATTTTTATGTTGAAAAGAGGGCATTGACTTTGATGTCCAGCAGTTGAGTTATAGTCTGGAGTTATCCAGTTCCTGCCTGGGTCGCCTCATGTACATCACAGACTTTCAGAATCTGGGGTCCACATGTGTGAAACGGGGTAACTAACTCCCCCTTCGTGCAAGTGTGGGTTCCGAAGCACAAGAAAAGACACTCGGCGGTGGCTGCGGGTGTGAGGGAACCTCTCCACGCAAGAAACTCCTGCTAGTCCAGGCAGGGAGAGCGGTTAGGACCCAAAATAGACTCAGAACATAAACAGGAAAAATACAGCTTGCCATCGAGCACCACATAATCCCTAGACATAAATAAGTGACTTGCACGGCATCTCTGGTTCTTCATTTCTCCTTAATGTCTGGGGTATCCCGTGTTCTTTCCCAGGGCAAGACCCTCTCTTAGATCAAAGAATCTGTCCCCTTTCCTGGAAGAAGCAGAAAACCTTTGATCCCATGGGTTACAGAGGCTGGACCCCTGGCCTCATGAATTACTTCATCACTTCTGCCCATCTCCCAGTTGAGCTGGCTCCTTGGAGAGGAAGCAAGGCTTACACGGTGGTGGGAAGTGGGCTTTGAAACTGCAGGGAAGAGGGACAGTGTGTAGCCCTCAGAAGAGCTGGGCGTGATGCTGGTAGCTTCAGGCAAGGGTGGGTCTTCCACGAGAGCTGCACGGCGGCCTGACAGACTGCAGCAAGATGCTGCTGGCTTGGCACTCAGGGGAGGACCCATGCTTCATGATGGGCATGATGTGGGGGGATGTCCAGGTGAAAGTGGGCAGAACTCTGAGGTTAAACACCCTCAGAGGCTGCTCAGGGTGTGCACTTCGGAACAGACAAGACAGTCCAGAGTGCTGAAGCTGAAGCTCCAATACTTTGGCCACTTGATGTGAAGAACAGACTCGTTGGAAAAGACCCTGATGCTGAGAAAGATTGAAGGCAAGAGGAGAAGGGGGTGACAGAGGATGAGATGGTTGGATGGCATCATTGCCACAATGGATATGAGTTTGAGCAGAGTCCAGGTGTAGTGAAGGACAGGAAGCCTGGCATGCTGCAGTCCATGGGGTTGCAAAGAGCTGGACAGAACTTAGTGATTGAACAACGAAGTGCACACAAACTCTGAGTCACAGGCATGAGAAAGGGAAGACAATCTTAAGGGAGTGGAGTCCTGGAAGTGCATCCTGGGGACAGGTCAGGGGCCTTGTTTTACCAAGGCCTTGGAACCCCATTCGTGGAAGGAGGAGCCAGCCCCAGACAGGCAGGCCCCCACAGCCCTGGA
Source organism: Redunca redunca (assembly GCA_006410935.1). NCBI lineage: Eukaryota > Metazoa > Chordata > Mammalia > Artiodactyla > Bovidae > Redunca > Redunca redunca. The sequence goes on along the minus strand of SJYQ01003924.1, from coordinate 201,573 downwards.
AGTGAGTGACTTGGGTGTCAGGCACTGGTGGGCTGCCCAGGGCCCAGGAGGAGAGGGCCTTCAGGTGGTGGAGCACAGACTCTAAGGGGTCCACTCCAGGGTCAGTGTCAGAGAGCCTGGACCAGAAAATGGACAACCCAGATGCATCTCATAAAAACTTAAGTATGGAATTTTTTGAAACAATACACTAAAAAATTTGTGACTCAGCGGTAAAGAATCTTCCCAAAATGCAGGGGACATGGGTTCTATCCTTGAATTGGAAAGATCCCCTGGACAAGGAATTGACAATCCACGCCAGTATTCTTCCCTGGGAAATTCCATGGATAGAGGAGCCTGGTGGGCTACAGTCCATGGGGCTGCAGAGAGTTGAACATGACTCAGAGACTAAACAATGACACCAAAACCACTGAAAAATTATGAATTGCACTTCACCTTATTTGCATAATTTGATATAAATCCCTTTAAATAAGTCTGTGAAAATCAATCTTGAATGAAGCAAGGCCTTCCAAAATCCACCTTTTGCCTAAAATGAGACTTCCACATGTTCTTCAAGTTCAGAGTCTGGGAAGCTGAAGCCGATTCAGGTCTCGGGGGCAGGACTGGAGTCCTTCAAGGTGGCGCCCAAGAAAGACCTCCAAACTTAGACTCAGCTGCCTTCCAGTCGGGTGTTTTTTTTTAGGCCCTGGACTGTGGCTTCCTACAACTTCATACAGTTAACTCCTAAATTGTCTTCACTTTCTAATCACATTCTTTATAAACTGCCCACTGCTGTGTATAGCAATGATTAGAAACAATCACTTGCCTGAGCAGCAAGATGCATAGCCTTAAGAACTTGTTCACAGCCTCCAGCCAGGATCTGGGTACCTCACGTGGGCTTTTCAGTGCCTTACTAGTACCCACTGAATGTTGAGTGAATGAACGGATGAGTGAGTGAACTCATTATCTTATGTGAGCCTGGCAACATCCCTGTGAGGCATCGATTTACAGAGAAGGAACATACTGTACAATTTGACAGCATCAGTGTTTTGGTGGTCAGCCTTCCTTATGGTCCACCTCTCACATCCCTACAGGATTACTGGATTACATAGCTTTGACCATACGGACCTTTGTAAGCAAAGTGATGTCTCTGCTTATAAAATATGCTGTCTAGGTTTGTCACAGCTTTCCTTCCAAGGAGCAAGCATCTTTTAATTTCATGGCTGCAGTAGGAGAAGACTCTTGAGAGTCCCTGGGACTGCAAAAAGATCAAACCAGTCAATCCTAAAGGAAATCAATCCTGAACATTCATTGGAAGGACTGATGCTGAAGTTCCAGTACTTTGGCCACCTGAGGCAAAGAGCCGGCTCATTGGAAAAGACATTATGCTGGGAAAGGTTGAGGGCAGGAGGAGAAGAGGGTGACAGAGAATGAGATGGTTGGATGGCATCACTGACTCAATGGACATGAGTTTGAGCAAGCTCCGGGAGATGGGGATGGACAGGGAAGCCTGGTGTGCTGCAGCCCATGGGGTCGCAAAGAGTTGGACGTGACTTAATGGCTGAACAACAGCAACCACAACACATTTACATGTACATATTGTACTATTCAAGGTTCTCCAGAGAAACGGAACCAACAGGGTGTGTATCTCTGTGTGTGTAAATGGCTCCCATGCTTATGGAGGCTGAGAAGTCCCTGCAGCTGCGGTTGGCAAGCTGAGGACTCCGGACACCCAGTGCAATAGTTCTTGTCCAAGCCTGAAGGCCTGAGAACCTGGAGAGTTGATGCTGTATGTTCCAGTCGGAAAGCAGGAAGGAACGAGCGTCCGCTCAGGACAGTCAGGCGGGAGGAGTTTCCTGGTGTGTCAGCCTTTCTGCTCCATTCAGGCCATCGGCGCCCCCCCCACTCTGGGGAGGGCTGTCTGCTTTTTACTTAGTCTACAGATGCGAAATATTAGTTTCATCCAGGAACGCACCTTCACAGACATGTCCTTCACCATGTTTGACTAAATGGGTACTCTGTGGTCTGATCAAGGTGACACAGAAAATCAACATGTGTTTCTGGCCATGCCACATACAGGATCTTAGTTCCCCAACCAGGGATTGAACTCACGTCCTTGCATTAGGAATGCAGAGTCTTAACCACTGGGCCACCAGAAAGTCCCTCTCTCACATGTGTTTTATGATTGTGTACACTGCCTACATTTACTTTCTCCTCCAATAAAGTTAATTTTTTTGACCTGGGATGGCCTTTAGTTTAGTAGTTGTACAAAATCACTTCAATCGTGTTCAACTGTTTATGACCCTATAGACTGTAGCCCACCAGGCTCATCTGTGCACGGGATTCTCCAGGCAAGAATACTGGAGTGGGTTGCCATGCCCTCCCCCAGGGGATCTCACTGACCCAGGGATCGAACCCACATCTCTTATCTCTTCTGCATTGGCAGGTGGGTTCTTTACCACTAGCACCATTTGGGAAGCCCATAGTTTAGTTAGGACCAAGAAAGAAGTTTTAGGAAACAAATACACAAAACCTTCACCTATTTTCAGTTTGCACAACATTTACTCCAGATTTATCTTTTCATGGAAAGGATGCCAAGATCAGAGGTTTTCTAGGAGTTGGGAGGCTTGTAGAGGTATGTTGTAGGCTTTCTACCATAGAACAAATGAACAAGCAGGTGAGCTGATGTCAGTTTGGCCCAGGGTTTCAGCATCTAAATGAATTTTGTGGGCCTGTTTTTCTGACGTTTCATGGCCTCTGATGGAAAGCCCTGTGGTCCTGTTGATGACTCATCCTTCCCATTCTCCCTGAGATATCTCTGCCTCCCCTGGAAGCACACAGTGGTGCTCTGTGTATGACGCTTGGGATGGGCTGTGTGACTCAGACGTCAGCCAAACGGATCTTCGTTTCAACCTGGATGGTGCCCATAGGCATTTCTCATACAGGGAGGTAGCACCCGGCCATCTCCCTGCTGTGTGCTGGCAACATACAGTTAGAGTGAATGAGGCAACAGCGGTCTTAGATTTTTTGGTTCCAGCTCAAAGATGGGCAGGTAGGTGAGGATACAGCAAAGAGGAAAAAAATATATGAATAAAAAGGGGACATCTGAATAACCAAGGAAGGCTCAGAATGGGGATAGGTTTATTCTGAGCAAAGAGAGCTTGACTCATGCCAGTGCTGGTTTTCCACCATGGACAGACTCCACGTTTCACTCCACGTGCCTCTCTTCTGCCTAGTTACCTTCTGGCCACCCTCTCTGAATCTCGGTTCTAATCATGAGAGATAGGGAATCTGACTCAGTCTGAACTCGAACTGGTCTTCTTAGGTTACATGTTTTCAATCTGATCCATCCAGCTGTGGCCTGGGGGAGTCACATGGCACCAAGATGCCCCCCCTACCTATATCATGATGGAGTGAGGACAGGACCAGCTCCAATAGAAGGGTCATGGGCAGGGCTGGCATACCAACCCACCCTTGTGCGTGCTGGATTGCTTAATTCAGGTGTGCCTGGGCAAATTCATATCAGGTCATGAGAACTGATTGAAATTTCCAGAAATTATGTAAAGCCAGTTGTTAAATACAGCCATAATTAAAAATTAAGTTGCACAACATTTTCAGTAAAACAAAAAGTACTAATTACTTTACTACATTTTGCTATTATCGATGCCTCAACTGAAACTCCAATACTTTGGCCATCTGATGCAGACTCGACTCATTGGAAAAGACCCTGATGCTGAGAAAGATGGAGAAGGCGACGGCACCCACTCCAGCACTCTTGCCTGGAGAATCCCATGGATGGAGGAGCCCAGTGGGCTGCAGTCCATGGGGTCGCGAAGAGTCAGACAAGACTGAGCGACTTCACTTTCGCTTTTCACTTTCATGCGTTGGAGAAGGAAATGGCAACCCACTCCAGTGTTCTTGCCTGGAGAATCCCAGGGACGGGGGAGCCTGGTGGGCTGCCGTCTACGGAGTCGCACAGAGTCGGACACGACTGAAGTGACTTAGCAGCAGCAGCAGCTGGGAAAGATTGAAGGCAGAAGGAGAAGGGGACGACAGAGGATGAGATGGTTAGATGGCATCACCGTCTCAATGGCCATGAGTTTGAGCAAGCTTCGGGAGATGGTGATGGACAGGAAAGCCTGGGATGCTTCAGCCTGTTGGGTTGCAAAGAGTCAGATGTGACCAAGGGACTGAACACACATTTCTATAGCCACCATGAATAGCCCAAGAACACTGAGGAAATTTCTTCCAGTATTTAATAAAAATACTATCTGATCCAGCAAAAGTGACTCACACCATTGACAAAAAGTTTCAACACACAACCTCATTGTTTTATTTTTGTCTTTTTAAATTAACTTTTATACAATTATTTAAGGTTATGGTCCATTTATAGTTATTACAAAACATTGGCTGCATTCCCCATGCTGTACAATACATCCATGAGCCCCTCTTACACCCAATAGTTTGTACCTCTTAATTCTCCACCCCTGTTACTCCCCCCACCCTGTGGCAACCACTAGTTTGCTCTCTACATCTGTGGATACACCTCTTTTTTGTTATCTTCACTTGTTTGTTCTGTTTTGTATATTGCATAAGTAAATGGTATTATCATTTAGCATCCAAGTTTACCCATGTTGTTGCAAATGACAAAATTTTGTTCTTTTTTATGGCTAAGTAGTATTCTATCATATGTTGTGTGTGTAAGTATATATGCATGCAATGGAATACTACATCAAGAAAAATCTCAAATAACATTTGTCTTACAACTACATTCATTTGTCACCTGCAACCATAAGTCGGCTGTGGATACAAGAGTTCACCAAAAATCAAGCAAGTATTGTGTCAGAGTCAATTGACTGTATAGAATTGACAACAAAGATATTGTATATTTTAAAATTTGTAAATTGTTACACATTCTTTTATCAGTAAGGTTTATAATAACCACACACACGTGTATGTAAAGATGCATATTCTCTTTTGGGGGTGACAGTAGTCAGATCAGATTAGGGCTGACCCTAATGATCTTATTTTTAACATAATTACCTCCTAAAAGGCCCTGTTTCTACAAACAGAATTTGAGGAATCAAGGATTAGGACTTCAACATATAGGTTCTGGGGTAATAGAATTCAACCCACAGTAATGTGAATTCCTGAAAAATGTATATTTTTGATTTGGGTGCATTTTTTTTTTCTAGTGAAGTTGGGCATTGGTTCATGTTTTTATAGGCCTATATTTTATTGCATTTTCTCTCCCATGAAATGTGTTTCTATCTTTATTCCCAGCTACTCTTGAGTCGTTGATCTTTTTCAAACTGATTTGTTGGAGCTATTTTAAACATATATTCTATATATTGCTCCATTGCCTGCATGCGGATTGCAAATATCTTCCTGCAGTCCGTTCCAAATGTCATATGGGTATAGCTAAATAAGTTTCCCCCACCTTTATTGAGGTATAATTGAGAAATACAAACTGTATAGGATTAAAGTGTGTGAGTTGATGTTTTCAAGTTTGTATACATGATGAAATGATCACAGTCCAGCTGATTAACAAATCCACCGCCTCACACAGTTACTACTTTTGTGTGTGTTTGTGGGGAGAACACTTAATATCTATGAGTAAGTTTCAAGGACACAATCCCTTATTGATAACTGTAGTCACCATGATCCCTGGAGCTTATTATCTTGCATAACTAGAACTTTGTATCCCTTGACAAACATCTCCCCACTTCCGCAACCCCTAAGCAGCCACCATTCTACTCTCCGCTGCTGTGAGTCTGACTGTTTTGGTTTATTTGTGTCTGGCTGTGCTGGGTCTGCACTGCTGTGCGTGGGCTTTCTCTAGTCGCGGCAAGCAGGGGCTGCTCTCCACTGCGGTGTGTGGGCTGCTCACTGCGGCGTCTTCTCTTGTTGTGGAGCACGGGCGCTGGGTGCGTGGGCTTCAGTGGTTGCAGCGCTCAGACTCAGTAGTTGCGGCACGTGGGCTTAGTTGCTCCGTGGCATGTGGAATGCCCCCAGACCAGGGATCAAATCCGAGTCCCGTGCATTGACAGGCTGCTTCTCATCCACTGTGCCAGCAGGGAAATCCGAGTTTGACTATTATTATTAGATTTTGCACAAAAGCAAGATCATGTCAATGAATTTTTATGAAGTAACTATAATCACGTAATAAGCACCATGTCAGGAAGCAGAGGCTTTCCTGGTGCCAGGGCCCTCTTTGTGGATCCCCTGAATTGCTATTCTCTTCTTTTTCCCCAAAGATAAATGCTATCCTGATTTACAATATGAATTGATTAAGTGTGGCTATTTTTGGATTTCACATAAATGCAATCATATTCTATGCCTTTCTTTGTGTCTGACTTCTTTTAATCAACAATATGTGTCTGAGAATCATTTGTCTTGATGCATATAGATTAGTTTGTTTTCATTGTTATATACTAGTTCATTGTACTGTTATACCACAATTTATCTATCCGTTTTGGTTTTGGTGGACATTTGGCTTGTTACCAGTCTGTGACAATTACAAATAATGCTTCTGTGCAGCTTTTTGAATAGATACACGTGTATACATTTTGTTGAGTATAAATCTAGAAGCAAAATTGCTACATATGTTTACTATTGTTAATACAGCACATAGATTTTCAAAGTGGTGGTAGAATCAATATTTCTTGCCAGCAATAAATGAAAGTTTCTATCACTTTACATCCTGTCAAGTCTAGTTTTGGGCTGGGAAGTTTCCCTGGAAGAAGGTATGGCAACCCACTCCAGTACTGTTGCCTGGAGAATCCCATCAGCCTGGCAGGTCACAGAGTTGGACGCAACTGAAGTGACTTGGCAAGCGTGTCCAATTTAGTCAGTGTCTTTAACTTTACCCGTGCTGGTGGGTGTCCACTGATATGTCATTGTGGTTCTAATCATACTTTCCTGATGACTAACGGGGATAAAGACCTATTTGCATTTGTTGGTCACTTGGATAGTTTCTTTTGTGAAGTGCTTGTTGAAAGTCTTGCTATTTCTTATTAATTTGTGAGAATATGATGCATTTTCTGGATATAAGTTCTTTGTCATTTATACATGTGTTGCCAATATTTTATCTCATTTTATGATTTGCATTTTAAATCTCATGATGATGTCTGTGATCGAGCAGAAGTTCCTAATTATAACACAGTATGTCAATAATGTATCAGTCTTTCCCTTTATGATTATTGCCTTTTGGGGTTCTGTTGAATAGATTTTGCAATCTCAAGATTATGAAGATAAACTGTGTTTTCTTCTAGAAGTTTTATTGCTTATCCTTCACATTTAGAATTACACTCCTGGAGACTCAAGTTATGGTGTAGGAGTGGAGGACATTCATTATGCTCCAAATGAATATATAGCTGACCCAGCACAATTTAGTGAAAAGACCACCATTTTTCGATTGATCTGCAGTGCTATCTTTGCCATATGTCAAGTATCTTTTTATGTGTGAGTCTGCTTTTGGACTCTACTTGTTTCCATTGTTCCATCTATATTTGTCTGTATTTGGCCCAACACCAGTTAACAGAGTTTATCCTTCAACTTTGTCCTTAATTTTCAGCATTATTTTGCTTTTCCTGGCCTTTTCTATTAACATATGTATTTAAGAATGTACTTGTCATGGACATGTACACACTGCTCTGTCTAAAATAGATAACCAACAAGGTATCTTTTGTAGAGTGCAGGCGACAATGTTCAGTGCTGTGTGGCAGCCTGGATGGGAGGGGAGTCTTGGGGAAGAATGGATACATGTATATGCATGGTTGAGTCCCTTCCCTGCTCGCCTGAGACTATCACAACATTGTTTGTTAATCAGCTAAACCCCAGCGCAAAATGAAACGTTTAACTAATGAAAAAAATATACTTGTCAATTTACACACACACATTGCCCCCCCAACACACACCCCTTGTTAGATTTTGCAGTGGGTAAAATGGTATTGAATGTACAGAACAGCTTGAAATAAACCAACATCACTGTAATCTGGAGACTTGCAATACACAAGCATGGTATATCTCTTCATTTATTTAGTTTTTATTAATTTTTTCTCATTAATATTTAGCAGTTTTCCTTATAAAGACCTTGCATATCTTTGATAAGATCCATTCCTAGGTATTTGATAATTTTTTGATATCACCAAAATGTTCCAAAATTTAATTTTCTAGTTGACTTGCTGATATGAAGAAATAAAATTGGTTTTTAAATATTGACCTTTTCCCCAGCGACTTTGATGAATTTGCTTATTAGTTCTAATGTTTAATCTGGCTTTCCTTATGCACATCATGTTGTCAGCAAATCATTGCAGTTTCATATCTTCCTTTCCAATCTTCATGTCATTTTGTTACCTTGATCTGTTGCCCTATTAGAACTTCAACTGATGTTTGGAAGAGGTCCAAGTAGGGATCTTTGTCTTGTTTCTGGTCCAGAGGAAACAATTCAACAACTCACATTTAACCACCAAGTTTAAATAAGTTTTTTGTATTTCTTTTTTTTTTCTTAATTTATCACATTAAGGAGAGTCTTTTTACTGTCAGGTTGATGCTAGCTTTTAACATGAATGAATCTTTAATTTTGTCAAATGTTTCTGTAGCATTTAGTGCATTTATCAAATGATTATGCATTTGTATTCTGTGTGTGTGTTGTAGAAAAATGCTACTGAAGGTTAATCTTGTAACTGAAAGCTTGGAGAATAATCTTTCTTAGCTCTAATACTTTGCTTAAGGAATCCATTTAGTTTTTCTGGGTAGGTAACTTTTTAATCCGTAAATGATAATTTTAAAAATTGCTTTCTTCTTAATTCTTAACTTTATTTTTTCCTTTGCTATTGGAACCTCTGCCAGTATCTTCAACAGTACCTGTAATAATAAACATTCTTGTCTTGTTACCAATCTTGAAAGAAGTGAGTCTAAATTCTCCATCAGGATTATAAGACTGCAAGTCATCAGGTTCTGAAAGTTCATTTCTTTTTCCAGTTTGCTAATAACTTTTTGGTTTATAAATCAGTATTGAGCATTACTAATTTTTTTTCTGTCAGTTGAGATATCTCATGCTTTTTTCTTCCTTTTTCTGTTATTGTTCTATGTTACTATCTGAAGTTAAGACTGAAAATATATTTCCCGATTGAGTATGGCGGTCTCCTTCTTCAATACTTGGGCTTCTCTGGAGGCTCAGATTGTAAGGAACCCACCTGCAATGTGAGAGACCTGGGTTCGATCTCTGGATTGAAAGGTCCCCTGAAGAAGGGAACGGCTATCCACTCTAGCATTTTGGCCTAGAGAATTCCATGGACAGAGAAGCCTGGCAGGCTCCAGTCCACGGAGTCTCAAAGAATCGGACACAACTGAGTGACTTTCACATTCTTTTCACGTCCTTCAATAATGAATCCAAGATGGCAGAGTAGAAGGATGTGCACTCATCTTCTCCTGCAAGGACTCCAAAATTGCAACTAGCTGCTGAACAACTATTGGCAGGAAAATATTGAGCCCACCAAAAAAGATACCTCATGTCCAAGGGCAAAGGAGAAGCCCAACAAGATGGTAGGAGGGGCGAAATCGTGTTTAGAATCAAACTCCATACTCGCCGGAGATGCTTGGCAACAGGATGCAGAGACCCCTAGAGACTGAGCCAGACCTGCCTTTGAGTGTTTGTCTCCTGCATGGGCCAGCAGCAGCCTGCCATGGGGACAGGGGCTCTGGCTGCAGCAGACCCAGGTCACCCAGCATGTGGCATCAGCTCTCTTGGAGGAGGTTGCCATTAGCCCCAGCAGAGAGCCACCGAGCAGGTAACCCACAAGCTGCAGAACTATTATACCAAAGAAATTCTCACCCTGTTAAGAAAGTTCTAGGACCCACAACAGATTTTCCAACCTGAGGATCTGGCAAAGGGACTGGGAACCCCCAGAGAATTTCACTTTGGAGGCTGGTGGGATTTGATTACAGAACTTCCTCAGGACTGGGGAAACAGGCTCTTGGAGGGCACAAACAAAACCTTGTGTGCACCAGGACCCAGGAGAAAGGAATAGTGTCCCTACGAGAGACTGAGCCAGACTTGCCTGTGAGCGTCCAGGAGTCTCTGGCAGAGGCGTGGGTTGACAGTGGCCTGCTGTGGGGTAAGGGACACTGAATTCAACAGTGTGGGCATAAGTCCTTTCGAAGGAGGTCACCATTACCACTATTACCCCTACCATAGTTTGGCATCAGGCCAGACTAGAGGGACGGAACACAACTCTGCCCATCAACAGAAAATTGGATCAAATATTTACTGAGCATGGCACCACCCATCAGAACAAGACCCGGATTTCCACACAGTCAGTCTCTTCCATAAGGAAACTTCTCCATCAGAGGGCAGACAGGATGAAAACCACAGTCACAGAAAACTAACCAAACTGATCACATGGATCACAGCCTTGATTAACTCAATGAAACTATGAGCCACGCTGTGTAGGCCATCCAAGACAGATGGGTCATGGTGGAGAGTTTTGACAAAATGTGATCCATTGGAGAAGGGAATGTCAAACCACTTCAGTATCCTTGCCTTGATAACCCCATGAACCATAATCACTGCAGATGGCGACTGAAGCCATGAAATTAAAAGACACTTGCTTCTTGGAACAAAAGCCATGACCAACCTAGACAACATATTTAAAAGCAGAGACATTACTTTGCCAACAAAAGTCTGTCTAGTCAAAGCTATAGTTTTTCCAGTAGTCACATATGGATGTGTGAGTTGAACTATAAAGAAAGGTGAGTGCCAAAGATACTTTTGAACTGTGGTGTTGTAGAAGACTCTTGAGAGTCCCTTGGAATGCAAGGAGATCAAACCAGTCCATCCTTAAGGAAATGAGTCCTGAATATTCATTGGAAAGACTGATGCTGAAGCTGAAACTCCAATACTTTGGCCACCTGATGGCGAAGAACTGGCTAATTGGAAAAACCCTCATGCTGGGAAAGATTGAGGGCAGGAGAAGGGGATGACAGAGGATGAGATGGTTGGATGGCATCATCAACTCGATGGACATGAGTTTCAGCAAGCTCCAGTAGTTGGTGATGGACAGGGAAGCCTGGGGTGCTATAGTCCATGGGGTTGCAAAGAGAACTGAATGACTGAACTGAAATGAACTTCCTCAATAAAAACATAGATGTATGATTTGATTAAGTGACCCAAACTGTTTTTATTTTTTCCATGGTTGCAGCATTAAACTTGTGTTCAGAGGAGGGCTCTTTCAGATTATAGTCCTGGATTGTAGGCTCCTGGGGTCAGGTTTTGTGTTAATTTTTAGTTTGTCTGAACCAGCTCTGTGAATGATTTCTCATAGCTGCCATTGCGTCTCTTTGGGTGTTGACCTCAGACCATAAATTGAGCTCATCAGGGTGGAAGACGCTGGCACCCTTCAGCCATGAGGACAGTCACATGGCCTCCCCTCTTCACAGCAGCTCTGAGCACAGCCCAGATGCTGGCTGGGACAACTTGGCAGCCACCAGAAGCTATCCCAGTAGAAGCCAGAAGTAAGCTTGTGGCTTCCGAGGTGTTTTAACTCTTCTACAAGACTAAATGCAATCTATTCTGTAATAAGAAAAAGATACCCTTAAGCTCTCTGCTTAGTTTTCAGTAGACAAATGCCATTTCTTGTTGCCATTTGTCTTTTTTTTTTTTTTTTGTCTCTTCTCATAGCCAAGTGTGTCATTTTGGGGATGACATTATATTTAACTCTGCCCCCCCCCCGCCCCCACCTTGAGTTACCTTTGTTGCCAAGTCTCATAAATACTGAGATGCACTATTAACATAAACTGAAGGCTGACGGGTCACCCGTTTGTCTCTCAGAAATGAGCGTGTTTTGTGACCGTGGGAACAGCCTGTCCTCTGGAGAGGTGTCTTTCACTTCCGGCGGTGGAGGATGGGTCTCTGTCTCAGTTATGAAAGAAAGGCTCTCCTCTCTCCCTCGTTCCCACGTTTGGCAGGAAGCCTTCCTCTGTCACATTCGTTCCTGCTGAGGTTTCTGTGGTTTTTTTCAAAGAGAGCAGAAATGTTCAGCCAGCCTGCTTTCCTCTCTTTCTGAAGGCCCACTATTATCTGCTCGGGGCCTGGCATTTTGTAAAATCTGCCTCTGAAAAGCATCTGTGTTGTAAAGCATTTCCATACACATCTGGAAATAAGCTGCGGTAATGTCCGCTGTCGGACCCTGGGTAGAGGGGCTGTTGGTCCTGTTGGCCTGGTTCCTGTGCTGCTTCTCGTCACCCATGGGCGTGCAGACAGCCTCTTGGTTGACTGAGGGGGTCCTGCCTGGGGCCGTGGGCCTGTTGAGAAGCCCCACCACGTGGCACAAGAGAGGGTGCCAGCTGCATTCATTCCTCTAACTCACTGCGAGCCTGGGCACACCCTTCCATTTCTCAGGCCTTTGACTCCATCCATAACAGGAAACACGACTGGATGATCTCCAAGGCTGCCTGCAGCCCTGACTTTGCAATTCCGTTTCTTCTCATCACTGTTGCTTTTATTTCTTGGTGATACAACAAACTGTAGTGGAAGCGCGCTGGCTCTCCTGAGTCCCCGTGACAAACGGGTGCCTGATGTCATTTCCAAGGCTCTGGGAGACGGCGTCTGAGTCACAGCAGTGGGTCACGTCTAAACCCTTCTCTCCAGAGGCCGTTTTGATAAGGTCCCCGGAAAGCTCCATGAGCACGTTCTTCAGTTTGTCAGAATAACTTGTTGAGGTCCAGAGCGTGGTTTTCCCTCCCTTGCATCTCTTCAGTCACTCTGCCTGTTCAGGCTGAAGGCGGCTGTGGATGTCTCTGCACCTGCCCCCGGGTCTGGGAGAGGTCCCTGACTCCTGTTTCCATTGCTTTGGTAGAGATGGAAGTTGAGGGTAGGTGTCATAAAGGACATGGAGTGACACTGTGTGCCTTTAAGGCAGACAGAGGACTGTCCAGGGGTGATTCTAAGAGATGGGGGAGGGGCCGAGGTCCCCAGGCTCTGCTGGCCAGAAGAGGGAGGTTGGTTCTATGTCAGTGACCCGCATGTGGCTGACTTCAGAGGGAGGGCAGGTAAGGGATGATGAGCTTGAGGGTCCAGGGAAGACATAATGAGGATGATAGATAGGACCTATCCTTTACCCCGTGCTGTGGTCTTCAAGCCCCCACCCCTTGTGTGGCCCCTGTGCTATTACTTTTAGGAAATAAAAATGGTTTTTGTTAGACTGAACTGAACTGATAGTAGATTTAAAATATTATGTTAGTTTCAGGTATATAGCAAAGTGATCAAAGCTATGGTTTTTCCAGTGGTCATGTACGGATGTGAGAGTTGGACTATAAAGAAAGCTGAGCACCGAAGAATTGATGCTTTTGAAGTGTGGTGTTGGAGAAGACTCTTGAGAGTCCCTTGGACTGCAAGGAGATCCAACCAGTCCATCCTAAAGGAAATCAGTCCTGGGTGTTCATCGGACGGACTGATGTTGAAGCTGAAACTCCAACACTCTGGCCACCTCATGCGAAGAGCTGACTCATTTGAAAAGACCCTGATGCTGGGGAAGATTGAAGGCAGGAGAAGGAGGGGACGATAGAGGATGAGATGGTTGGATGGCATCACCTACTCAATGGAGGTGAGTTTGAGTAAACTCTGGGAGTTGATGGGAGTCAGGGAGGCCTGGCGTGCTGTAGTCCATAGGGTCGCAAAGAGTTGGACACAGCTGAGCAACTGAATGGAACTGAACTGAATGGTATAGTTATGTGTATATACGTGTACGGTCATGGATGCGTATGTATTGTTGCTGTTGTTTAGTGGCTAAGTCTTGTTTGACTCTTTTGCCACCCCATGGATTGTGGCCTTCCAGGCTCCTCTGTCCCTAGGATTCCGGGCAAGAATATTAGAGTGGGTTTCCATTTCCTTTTCCAGGGGATCTTCTCAACCCAGGGACTGAACTCGCGACTCCTCTGTTGGCAGGTGGATTGCTCACCACTGAGCCACCAGGGAAGCCCGTACATGTGCGTCCAAACTTGATAAGTCGCTTAGGTGTGTTTGACTCTTTGTGACCCACCAGGCTCCTCTGTCCATGGGTTTCTCAGGCAAGAATTTTAGAATGGATTGTCATGCCCTCTTCAAAAGGGGATTTTTCTGATCCAGGGATTGAACCAGCATCTCTTTTTTCTCCTCTGTTGGCAGGCAGATTCTTTACCACTAACGCTACCTGGAAAGCCCATACTATACAAATGCATAGTTTTATATATATATATATATATATATATATATTTAGATTCTTTTCCCATACAGATATTATAAAGTTTTGAATACAGTTCCCTGTGCTATACAGTAGGTCCTTGTTGTTTATCTATTGCATATATAGTATGTTAATCTCAATCTCCTAATTTACCTCTCCCTTGCCCTTTGCCCTTTGGTAGCCATAAGTCTGTTTTCTATGTCCGTGAGTCTGGTTCTGTTTTGTAAATAAGTTCGTTTGAATCGCTCTTCTTTTTCTATATCCCACCTCTTAGTGATATCATATGGAATCTGTCTTTCTCTGTCTGGCTTAATGTGATGTTTCTTGTTTCCCTGAAGGTGGGGCCTGCAATCTGTTTCTGCCACAGAAGTTTCCAGCATCCTGGGAAGGTTATCCCACGTTTAGTGAAGGCTGTGGAAAGTTCAGAGGTTGGTAGATGCAGACAGTTAGGGGAGTGTGTGAGCCACAGGGCTTGCAGTGAAGTCTGGGGGACCAGGAGGCAGGAAGAGGGGAACCCAGCAGGAGGTGGGTTAGGATGGTGGAACCCAGAGGTGTCCTGATGGGGACATGAGGTGCTTTCAGAGGAGCTCCTGCAAGTTTCCAGCTGCCCAAGAGCCTGGAAGAAGTCCTCAGTGTGAGCAAGACTGGGAGGATGGAGAGACTGCTAGTGTGTGAAGGGGTCCGTGGTCTCCGCTGCAGTTTATTTGAGGCTGGGGTATGGCTGAGCATGGGGAGAGAGAGTGGATCCTGGAGCCAGCCTGTCTGTCCCCAGACAGCTCCTCCATCTCACCAGGGGCTGGTCATTACCTTTCCTGGAGCTCAGCTTTCTCACTTCTGCAAAGCAATAACGATTCATGGTCATGACAGCTAATTGTGTTGACCAGTCTGGGCCATGGTGCCCAGATGTTTGGTCAAGCATTATCCTAGGTGTTTCTGTGGGGACTTTTTTTGGATGAAGTTTGAATTTCTGTTGGTGGATTTGGAATAAAGCAGATGATCCTCCATCATGTGGGTGGGCTGCCCCGATCAAAGAGGCCTCAAAGAGTGATTTCTCCCAAGCAAGAGGGAGATTCTAGCAGATGGCTTTTGGATTTGAACTGCAACTCTTCCCAGAGCCAGCCTGACAGAACTATGCCCTCAGATTGTAGACTCATTAAGGCTCCACAATCGCCTGAGCCAATTAAAAGATATCTCTTTGGTTCTGTTTACCTGGAGAACCCTGCCTAACATGGTAACACCGCCCACACCCACAGCATTGTGAGCTCTATCTGGGATGCTCAGGTGATGAGCAGACTGATGGGACGAGTAAGCTCAACACACTTAAAATAATCCCTTAAAAAAGCAATGGTGTAGGCTGAGGGTTGCCCAGGGGCTGGGGAACAGCTGCTAAATGGGTACAGAATTTCCTTTTGGGGTGATGAAAATGTCTTGAAACTAGAGGTGGTGGTTGCACATTGTGAATGTACTAAATGTCACTGAATTGTTCACTTCTAAATGGTTGATTTAACTAGAGCTGCACAAGACTCTTTAGAGTTCCTTGGACTGCAAGGAGATCCAACCAGTCCATTCTGAAGGAGATCAGTCCTGGGTGTTCTTTGGAAGGAATGATGCTAAAGCTGAAACTCCAGTACTTTGGCCACCTCATGCGAAGAGTTGACTCATTGGAAAAGACTCTGATGCTGGGAGGGATTGGGTGCAGGAGGAGAAGGGGACGACCGAGGATGAGATGGCTGGATGGCATCACGGACTCGATGGACGTGAGTCTGAGTGAACTCCGGGAGTTGGTGATGGACAGGGAGGCCTGGCCTGCTGCGATTCATGGGGTCGCAACGAGTCGGACACGACTGAGTGACTAAACTGAAGTGAACTGACCGTATGACCCTGAAATCCCACTCCTGGGCTTATAGCCAGAGAAACACATTGTCTGGAAGGATACATGCATCTCCATGAACAGCATTGTTTACAATAACCAAGACCTGGGAACAGCCTGAATGTCCATCAGCAGAAGAATGCATGAGGAAGATGTATTACATATACACAGTGGAATATTACTCAGACATAAAAAGAATGAAATAATGCCATGTGCAGCAACACAAGTGGGTGTTGAGACTGTCATACTGAGTGAGGTGAGCCACAGAAATATTCCTCTTGACATGTATGATAGCTTTTTTTGTGTCGTAGCTCTTAAGTACAAAATCCAGAAAGAAATGGTACAAGTGAACTTCACCCCAGCCTCTCAGTCCTCGCTGCCCCTTCTTCCCCTCCCCTGGTGACCACGAGTCTCTTCTCTGTGCCTGTGAATCTATTTCGCTTTCATAGATAAGTTCATTTGTGTTGTATTTTTAGATTTCACGTATAAATGATATTTGGGCTTCACTGGTGGCTCAGTGGTAAAGAATTCACTTGCAGTGTAGATGATACGGGTTCAATCCCTGGGTCAGGAAGATCCCCTGGAGAAGGAAATAGCAGCCCACTCCAGTATTCTTGCCTGGAGAAGCCCATGGACAGAAGAGCCTGGAGGGCTATAGCCCATGGCATCACAAAAAGAGTTGGACACGATTAAGTGACTGAACAACAATATAAGTGATATCACATGGTATTTATCTTTCTCTTTCTGACTTATTTTGCCTAGCATGATAATCTCTAAGACCGTGCCTGTTGCCGCAAATGGCATTATTTCATTCTTTCTGGTGGCTGAGTGGTATTCCATTGTAGTGACCTCAGTGCCGATGTTGGCTGCCTTGCATTGGACCTAATGCACCCAACAGACTCCACTTCCAGGAGGACAGAAAAATAAGGGATCCTCTCACTCATGGGCTGCACGTGGAGACCAGCTGCTGGCCAGTAGGATGTCAAAGCTGATGGGAGACCATTTTCATAATTAAGTTATGTACAATGATGGCATCGGTTCTGGGAGCAGACTGTCCCCTTCTCCTGCCTGCACACCTGGACGGAGCCAGTAGTCCTGTTGGGGGGCAGTGAAGACTGCGTTCTCCCAACAGCTGGGGAGCCGATCCCTCCCCTACCCACCCCCCATGATCAACACCTCCCTGACACCTTGATGTCTGCTGTGGGAAATCCTGAACAGAGGCTGCAGCAAAGCTGTGCTCAAACTTCTGACACCCAGAACCACGAGATGGAGTGTTTAAGCTACTATGTTTTGATATAACTTGTTACACAACAATAGATTGTGAATACACACTCCTGATATATTATTAATTTTCCTGAGTGTGTTTGGCGCTAATGGTATAGAACCTTCCTGTCAATGCAGGAGATGCAAGAGACTCGGGTTCGATCCCTTGGTTGGGAAGATCGGGGTCAGGAAGATCCCCTGGAGGAGAGCATGGCAGCCCCCTCCAGTATTCTTGCCTGGAGAATCCCATGGACAGGGGAGCCTGGCGGGCTGCAGTCCGTGGGGTCACGGAGAGTCAGACATGATTAAAGTGACTTAGCAGACCTGCAGGGTCACTCTGAACAGGCTTCATATTGTTGAAAGAGTTTCGAGATGTGGCAACTTGGCCAGCCTGTGAAGCCAGTTCATACCACCTCCATACTATTGCCAAAGTGAAAATGGCTTCAAGCCCCACCTACCCATCCATTCATTTGTTCATTTAAAACATGTTTACCAAGTAGAGAAGATGGATGCAATGGTGCACACAATCAGACAAGCTTTCTGGCCTCATGAGCTTCTGAATTGGTTGGAAAGATAGACATTAATAAAGTAATCAAACCACACTATGGTATGCTATTAGGGAAGGCCTCACTCAGAGTGGCTCAATTTATACAGAGACTAGTGCTTGGACTGTACCCTGATGGGTGGGAAGGAAATAGACAGGCAGACCGCATAAGGACGAATGCTTTTGGCAGAGGGAGGAGCAGGTGCAAGGGCCCTGTGGGCAGAGAGAACAGAGTAAACAAGTGAGGTTGCTGTGTAGTGACCAAGACAATAGAGTGGCTTTGCCACTTCCTGACGAGGTGGCTGTGGGTGAGTCATTCCTCCTTCCCAGGATCCACTTTCCCGTCTGTGAAATGGGAACAACAACGCTCTCTACCTTACAGAGATGTTGGGAGGGTGGAAGGAGTTACTATGGCAACACTTGGAATTTGTGGGCATTTTAATTAAATACTCTCATTGACCTTTCCATCTGTTAATGATACATGCAAGTTAATGACGAAGAATGCTTTCTGGGTTGAAATCTTTTGTCTGCTTATCCATTGGATCTTTAAATTTTTTCTAATCGACTTCTGTGAGCTCTTTATGGAGTCTGGATATTTGCTGGGGATATTTTATTTCAGCCTGTCCTCATTTAGATAGTTTAAACATTTTTCATTACCACATCTTTTGAATGTCTCTTTGGTGATTTAAAAAAATGAAATCAGAGCCCATAAATTAATCTTACACCTAAAATCTAATATTCAGTAACATTTTAAAAGGTATGGTTTGTTTTATTAGTATAATTTTATTTCAATATATAGTGTTTTATTTTCTAAATAATTTACTATTAAATCCTTCATTTCATTTGTTATATGCTTATTATTCAGAAAAGAACTTGAAATGTTGAAGGGGATGGAGTTCCTTTGGTTCAATATTAGGTACTGGGGTCGTAAATATGGATTGGAAGATTTCGACTTCTTTAAAATTTACTGAGAATTTCTTTATGACCTCGAGAAAAATGTAATCACTCACATAAATATTATTTCGCATCTTGAAAATAAATAACACTGTAATGCAGCTTTCTTGTTTACAAAACCCTTTGGTTTCTCTCATGATCCCTCAGACAAAGGGTGGTGGTTGCTATTATATTAATTCAGACAACAATTCAGAGTTACAATCTCATATAACAACTGCATTTCCATTCACTTCCCTTTTATGTCTAATTAATTTTCCTTTGCACATTTTGATGCCATGTCGTTTGGCACATGAAATGAAAAGGAAATTTATTGAGCAGCTATTATTCAGGTGGCATCACTGACTCGATGGACATGAGTTTGAGCAAGCTCCAGGAGTAGATGATGGACAGAGAAGCCTGGCATGCTGCAGTCCCTGGGGTCACAAAGAGTTGGACACGACTGAGCGACTGAACTTTTGACTTCTTACTCAGGTTCTTGTACGAGTGCTTGCATCAACAGTTCATTCAACTCCACAGCAACTCTGAGAAGTCTCTCGTGGTATTTCTGCTGTTAGGGATGAAGCAAATGGCCCAAAAAGAGACTGGAGTCCCCAGACTTTTCTGGCTGACAACAGGTCAGTGGCAGAAAGTCTGAGGATGGCTTTTCCTGATTAATTCTATAATTCGCTCCTCTAAAATGACAAGTTTCTCACAATGCGTTTTCCTAATAGACTTTAACTTTGTCTTGTACCGGTAGTTGGTGTCTGCCTTCTCTTTGCTTTCCTGGTGTCTCTTTTCCGTCACCAGTGGTCATTTTGTTGGGAGGATATCAGGTTTTTTTTTTTTCTTCCTTCTTTAAACATAATCTCATTAGAACATTTTATTTTTAATATTTGTATCCATATTGCTTAGATTCATTGCTATCCAAGTTCACTTTTATTTTAATATACATGAGAACAAAGGGTAAATTGTGGTACCAGGTCTTAGGGTGGGGAAGTGGGGAGATGCTGGTCAAAGGGTATAAACTTCCAGCTGGAATGAGTTCTGGGATCTCAAGTATCTGGGATCTCATGGTGATTGTAGATAAAAAAACTGTATCAGAGATTTGAACATTGCTGCAAGAGTAGACCTTAAACACTCTCGGTACGAAAAAAAAAAAGTAGTTATGCCCGGACTCAGGGCTTTCCTGGTGGCTCAGTGGTAAAAAATCTGCCTGCCAGTGCAGGAGACCCTGGAGACTCGGATCAGACCCCTGAGTCAGGAAAACTCCCTGGAGAAGGGAATGGAAACCCACTCTAGTATCTTTGCCTGGAAAATCCCATGGACAGAGGAGGCTGGTGGGGTACAGTCCATGGGGCGGCACAGAGTCACACGTGCACTGACTCACTGCAGAGACTCTAAGCTTCTGACAGCATATAGCGTGTGTCCAGGCTGGACTTATATACAGGTGCAATAAATGCTTTCCTGAAATGTGAAAAAATAAAGTAGTTATGTGACCTGTGTAATTGAAAATATGTGTATGAAATCATCACATTATACACCTTCACTTTCTACGATGTTGTAGGTCAAATATATCTCAGTAAAGCTGGGGAAAATTAGTTAATAAAATAAAAATAAAATGCGTGCTAGAGAGTTTTGTTGGTTAAAACCTCATTGTAGAGATTGGGGGAAATACTGTGAATCATCAATGACCCCTCTAGCCAGATAGACTCATTCTTAACATTTTTTGTCCGAATTTTATATATAAAATTCAGTTCAGTTCAGTCGCTCAGTCGTGCCCAACTCTGCAACTCCATGGACTGCAGCATGCCAAGTGTCCATCACCAACTCCCGGAGTTTACCCAAACTCATGCCCATTGAGTCAGTGATGCCATCCATCCATCTCATCCTCTCTCATCCCCTCCTCCTCCTGCCTTCAATCTTTCCCAGCATCAGGGTCTTTTTCAATGAGTTGGCTCTTTGCATCAGGTGGCCAAAATACTGGAGTTTCAGCTTCAGCATCAGTTCTTTCAATGAATATTCAGGACTGATTTCCTTTAGAATGGACTGGTTGGATCTCTTACAGTCCAAGGGACTCTAAAGAGTCTTCTCCAACACCACAGCTCAAAAGCATCAATTCTTTGGTGTTCAGCCTTCTTTATTGTCCAACAGTCACATTTGTACATGACTACTGAAAAAAAACACAGCTTTGACTAGACAGACCTTTGTCAAAAAAGTGATGCCTCTATTTTTTAATGCACTGTCTGGGTTTGTCATAGCTTTTTTACCAGGGAGCAAATGTTAACTTCATGGTTGCAGTCACCATCTGCAGTGATTTTGGAGCCCAAGAAGTTGAAGTCTGTCAGTTTCCACTCTTTCCCCATCTATTCGATGTGCAGCGATGGGACCGGATGCCATGATCTTAGTTTTTTAAATGTTGAGTTTTAAGCCAGCTTTTTCACTCCCCTCTTTCACCTTCATCAAGAGGCTCTTTACTTCCTCTTTGCTTTCTTCCGTATTGGGGTGTAGCCTATTAACAATGTTGTGATAGTTTCAGGTGAACAGTGAAGGGACTCAGCCAGACGTGTATTAATACACATATCCATTCTCTCCCAAACTCCCCTCCCATTCAGGCTGCCAGATAACGTTGAGCAGAGTTCCCTGTGCTATACAATAGGTCCTTGTTGGTTATCCATTTTAAATGTAGCAGCGTGTACATGTCCATCCCAAACTCCCTAACTACCCCTTCCTCCATCCTTCCCCCTGCCTCCCCCAGCAACCATAAGCTCTTTTTCTAAGTATGTAAGAGACTCCAGCTTTCTAAATAGTTACCATTTGCCCCAAAGTCCCAAACTGCCATTTTAGACATGATGAGCATCACCATAGGGATTAAAAATTATAATGGGGATAAAACTTTTAGTATTTTAGGAGGCAGGGGGTTGGGAAAGTAGTTTACAATGAAAAGGCTTTGAAGTATTTATCATCCTTAGAGCTCAGGCATCAGATCTGGAAGCAAGGGAGGTGGGAGATGGGAAGCGTCAAATGGGGAGAAATACCACATGGATCGTTTGGAGCAAGGACAGTTTCATTGGTCATTTGTGCTCACTGTGGTTTCTAGCCTGAAGAGCAGGAAGAAAAGAGAACAGTTCTGAATGGACCCCCAAGGAGCATCTTGGGTGAAGAGCCTGTACCCACCCAGCCCCCTGCAAAAATGCTTCTTTTTTCCTCTGGAGACTTCATTGTCTCATGGGAGTGGATTGCACAACAGGGAATATTTTCCTAAATATGTCTTCAGAACATTTTGCAAAATAGCCTCTAGCTGGTTTTTTGACAGACGCTAGCTGTTTCTTTGGGGGTATTTGAGAGTCCAGCTGCCTTTGAGAGAGTCCTCACTTTCCATGCAAATGCCTGGACCTAACTGAAAGATGCCAGTGGTCACTGGGAAATGGAAGAACTTCTACAATGGGAACTTCAGCCTTTACCTTTCATAGCAGCGGCAACTGAATGGCTCCTGGACTTCCCCTTCATGAATTGCTCCACAATTAAAACGTAATTATACTGTCAAAGAATAATTCCACAGTGACTCTAACAGAGTGATTTGCAACATCACTGTATTGTATTTTTAAGAGAATTCTGAAAGTTCTTCTCCACCCGGCCTTGCTAAACTCTTTCATAATTGGTGCCCTTCTGGGCATCTCTCCAGAAGCTTCTCAGTTGTCACATTTTTAAGGTCAACTGTACAAATATTAGCTTATCATCTACTTGGGGCTTCTGAAAACATGATATTAGTTATCTGGAGCGATCTAATTATGGCTTTGTTTGGAAATAGATAATAAATTCCTAGTGCTTCTGAGATGCTGCACATTCCAAGAGCTCTAAACCTTGTCATAATTCCTCAAAGATGGAAGATTACCAACTCTCCCTTGAGGCTCTGAAGAATGAAAAACTAGGAAAAAAGAAAGAAGTTAAAATGACGGAAATAAGGAAGGCAGGAAGGAGGGAGGGAGGGAGGGAGGGAAGGAAAGGAACCGGCTTTGCTTTCCTGGCCCCAGGGTCAGGCTCAGACCCTCCTGAGGGTAATACGTGCCCCCTCTCTGCCCCTCCTGTTCCCCCTGCCTCCCCTCCCCCAGTTCCCGACCTTGGCCTCCTCCCTTTTTTCCTTCACTGCAGTTTCTCCCTTCCTTCCATCTTTGCCCCTTATTAACCCTGATGGGGCAGGCAAGATGCTGGGTTAAATCGGTAGCTGCCTTAAGTTTCCAAGCACCTAGCGATGCCTCAGAGCACAGCTCGGAACACAGAGTACTTCTCTTCATTAGCATCCAGAAGAGGCTGACATCATGGGAAGTGTTTCTTTCCAATGCAGGCAGCGAGGAGTCGCAGCTCGCAAAACCTGAGGGTGCTGGGCTCAGGCTGCCCTGTGTTCGGCTGAAGCCAGATCTCTGGAGGACAGGCCTTGCTCCTCTGTCACCTGTGACCCTGACCCAGAGTGAGGGCTGAAAGAAGAGCCATATAAGGGGCAGTATTATATTAGAACAGTGTGGTGGCATCGTAGTTTTAACATAAAGTGTACATTCCCAGAAAATTAAATGCCAGTGATAATGATTTAGGAAATCATTCAAACAGAACTTACATTCTTGCATTCTTGTTGTGCGTTCAATACAAGCAAAAAACACAAAAACAAAAAGTCAAGCAAGCAAACAAGGAAGGCCCTGCAGGCGTGCTGGTTCTCCACATCTTGGCGTAGATATTGTCCCCAAGATGGCCCTGCACGCACCCACACCCCAACTTCCACCCCATCCCTACGGCTCCCACCAGGCTCAGCTTTAGGCCTCTCTGCAGGGTATGTGAAATCAGATCTTTCCAGAACACTCAGCACTGCCTGTGTGCTCAGAGGCTCAGTCGCGTCCGACTCTCTGTGACCCATCTGTGGACTGCAGCGCGCCCACCTGCTCTGTCCATGGGATTTTCCAGGCACAAATACTGGAGTGGGTTGCCATTTCCTTCTCTAGATCTTCCTGGCCCAGGGACTGAACCTGTGAACTCATGTCTCCTGCATTGGCAAGTGGATTCTTTTACCTGAGCCACCAGGAAAGCCCCATATGTATATAAATATAATGATATTTAAAACGTGTATGTATAATTTAAACTCACAAACATACTATGTTATGATTGAATTTTAAGCAAAACACAGAGGTGGGTCTGAGAACCCCTAAAGCTGGATCTGAAGGGAACTGGGACCCTGGGGCATTAAGAAGGGCAGCCGTAGTATGGCATTGCAATGACTCTGATGGCTTTAGCCAATGTTCCTGTGCTTGCCAGGTAAGTGCATTATCCAGTTTAATCCTCAGATAACCGTGCAGCATAGTACCATTACCCATGAGGAAACAGAGGCACAAGCAAAGCCGAGGTGCTTTGCCCAGAGTGAGTGCACAGTCAACGTCTCGACCTGGTGGTCTGACTCTAGAATTTGCAGGCATCACCTCTCTGTCTTTGCCTGTCTCCTGTTTTTCTCACCAGTTTGTGAATTTAACTTGTTCATTCAAATAAATCTGCATACAGAGTCCATGGAACTCAACAAAACTTTCTGGGGCGCCCACCAGCCTAGGGAGAATTCTTCCTTTGCTCATGGGATTCACTGTATAGAGATTCAGATTGGCCAAGGTTCATCTCTGTGGTGACCACTTTCTAGAGTCTCAAAAACCCAGAGGAAACCAATCAAACAGAACCCTGCAGGCTATGCAAGTAAGAACATGCATGGTCTAGAAATTGCTCTGGGGGTGAACAGTCAAAGCCACCTACAGCTGGGGCCCACACAGGGATGGCGTGTATTCCACACTTGCACAAAGCCTGCCTGGTCTGGGAATGCTGCTGTGTTAGACTGGTTCTGCCACCTTGTCATTTGACTAGCATCTTGGCATTGGCTTTTATCCCTGGGCTGGGCAGCTTGCCTCTTGTCCATCCATGTCCGCTCATCAGAGATGTGGTGGTTCTAGAAACAAAAAAGCTTATTTAGTGCTGCAACAGTGAAACCTGATCCCTCGTAAGGTTTTGCTTTTCCCTGTTCCCTCTTCGAAACAGTTCAGCAAACTGGCATTGGCTAAAGGTTACTAATCACACAGTGCGTCCATCTGGTCAACCTCAGGCTCTGGAGGGAAACCTGCCTGTGATGGGGATCGGAGCTCTCCAGGCTTCGTGGCCAGCACCACATGACTCTGCCTCAACCCACAGAATTGTCCTCTGGCTTCTTGAACTTGTGTTCAAACCCAAACAAAATAATGAGCTTTCCCCTTAAGATGGAACATAGATATTCTTGGAAACTCAAACTCCACGAATTTAAGGAGGCAGGACTTTAAACCAAGCTGGTCCTAGATAAAGATTTTAGGGATTATCCAGGCTTCTAGAGGCAGTGGATATTTCTGGGTGAAGCAGAAACTGACTGTTTGAAGCCACAGGAAGAGCAGTAGAAGAGGCAGCGACCGCAGCTCCAGTGACCAAGTGGTGCGAGGCTTCTGGGGACTGAGGACAAAAACGCATGGAACTTCAGAACCTCCTCTCAGTTATTTTTGCCCATCTCTGTCCACTTGACCTCTCTGAATTCCACTCTTATCTCTAAAATGGGAATAACAATACCAACTCACTTTGCAGTGTCTTTTGATATTAAAAATGGTCAGTAAGAGAAACTCAGCTGGATCGGGTCTGTAGATGGCTAGAACGCAGAATGCTTTAAGGAGCTCATCAATGTGACATATGATTTATAACCCTACACACAGCTCTTAAAGACAAATAAGAAAAATACAAATAACCCAACAGAAAAGTGAGCAGTGAGGATGCAGAAGCAATTAACAGGAGAAATACAAACGGCCATTAAATTTGAAAACATGTTCAAACTTACTAGTAATTAAAGAAATGAAAATTAAAGCAGTGAAATTTTTTTTCTGCCAGAAAAATATCACCCTCTTTGGACACAGAAGAGAGGGATAACGTCTAGAGCAATGAGAGTATAGGAAATCATATCCAACGTGACTGGGTGAATTGGGGTAAGATTTTCAAAGAGCAGTTTCAAATCGCACATCACAGTTCTAAGTTGCCCATCCTTCGATATGAGAATTTCACTTCTAGGAATTTAAGGTTAAGGAATGCTAGTGTAAGTGTCTAAAGGTATATTGAAAGATATTTTTAAAAGATGATGTCAGGAGGGGGAAAAAAATCCCTGTTATTATCGCTGCAAGTTCTATGAAATAACAGACCCCAAATATGGATGCTTAGAAACTCAGGACCAGGCACTGTGCTGAAATTTCTTCCCTATTGAGATAGGTTAAACTTTATTCAGCAAGGCAAAATGTGAATTATAGCTTAACTTCATGTCTCTTTGAAAATACCCCAATTGTGGTTGCATTTTTAATCTTTACAGTAAGTTTCTGGAGATGAAGCAGGGCAAGTCTTGCCAAGAGTAGAAATTTGTGTCTGGGTACAAATTAGACCTTGCTCATTTTGCTATGGTGACTCCATCATTTAAGAAATTGTAAACTGATACCTTGGAAGAGTTCATGAGTACCACACAATGACTGGATTACATTCAGAAGAAAGATATTGGCTGAGTTTCTGAGAACAGCAGTGAAATTACTGAACCAACAGATTTCTCTGCCCTGTGTGTGGTTTGGTCAAACTTTGTGGTGAAAGAGATGACACCAGAGGCAACTTCACTCCACAAAATGCTCCGTAAATTAAACAAAAAAGCTAATACAGCTCTCTTGTCCTTATTTACATGTTCCATAAATACGCTTCGGAATGTGTAAATTCATGGACGACTTTGATGGACAAACAGCAGGCTGCTGGATTGCATAAAGTGCAAAGCATCAGAATCGCTGGGAGAAATGATCGAAACAGCAATTATGGAAGACAGTAATGCACCAGTTTAGAATCTGCCAGATGGAGACAAGAAATAAATAAGGAAAGACAAGGATTAGCATGTGGCAATTAACATGTTTATTTTAATAGACACATATTGAATTGTGTACCCTACAAATAGAGGCAAGGCTTTTTAGAAAAACATGGAATATTTACAAATTCTGGTTATATATAGGCTAAAAAACATGGAATATTTACAAAATTTGGTTATATATAGGCTAAAGAAAACCTTGACTAGATACTTTAAAGCAGAAATTACACTGGTCACACTATTTAACCAAAATGTGTTAACTTCAGAAATAGTCTGCAAATAGATAAGAAAAAAATAAATTTTAAGTACTGGGACAATTTTGAAAGCACTCTTTCAAATAGTTTTGAGTCAAAGAGCAGATCAATTATTGTCAAAGTAAGCTTATAAATGATTAAGAATTAATAATAAAATACAGATAAAACCTGTAGTATATTGCCAACTCAAATTCATAACTTTACAAACCTTTGCTATTGGAAAAGAAAGATTTTTAAAGAATTAACTAAGTATTAACTCAAGAACTTACATAATGCTAAAAATAAGCAAAAATGAAGGTGTTGATCAGGATAAAAAACATGATACATTAGAGGTAAATTGCAGAAAAAATAAAGTCAAGATCCTGTTTGGAAACAAAGAGAAAACAGAGAAGCTTTCAGGAAGTACAATCAAAGGGAAAAAAAAGAAAAGAAATGAAGACATAGCAGGAGAAAATTATTACAGAGGTAATAAACTAGAACTTTTAAGACAAAGAACATGTTTTTTTTTTTTTTTTCCCCTGTAGATGAA
Source organism: Redunca redunca (assembly GCA_006410935.1). Taxonomy (NCBI): domain Eukaryota; kingdom Metazoa; phylum Chordata; class Mammalia; order Artiodactyla; family Bovidae; genus Redunca; species Redunca redunca. The sequence goes on along the minus strand of SJYQ01003924.1, from coordinate 174,064 downwards.
GTGTTCTTAGTGTTCATCCACAGGATAGATTAAATGTGGTATATCTGTTCTGTGGAATGTTATACTGCTGTGAAAAATAAGCAGACAGGTCTTTATGTACTAATATGGAAAGATCAGAACTGTACATATAGAATGCTTTAATTTGTGTAAAAAAGGAAGGATACATTTTTGTCTTTGCTGCCATCTACATTATAAGTCTCTAGAAGAATGTATCGCAGATTGATAACATTGGATATATTCTTGGGTGTCCCACAAAGGTAAGAGGTGATTAGATGAGGAGCAGGGGAGAGATGGAGATGTTTATTATATACACTTTTATACTTTTTGAAACTTGTAACTGTACTACATATCCAGCAAATTAAATAAATAATACTACAGACATAATTTAGTGGAGAAGGCAGTGGCACCCCACTCCAGGACTCTTGCCTGGAAAATCCCATGGATGGAGGAGCCTGGTGGGCTACAGTCCATGGTGTCTCAGTCGGACACGACTGAGCGACTTCACTCACTCACAGACATAATTTAAGCTAATAAATCAAGGAATCTGGATGTGGTTGATGTCTTTCCAATGTCTTATAAGTTGTCAAAATTGGTGCATGAAAGGTATCAAGTCTAAACAGGCTGACGTTTCAGCCTCATCCCATGATTTCTCTTTCTTTCCCTCTGTCTTTACTGAGACCCCATGCCAGTCATCATCTCTCTTGGAAGACTTTTCCTAAGCTGTCCCTTCATGTCTCTTTACCTCCTGCCACTGCTCTGGGCTGTGCTAGGGACCAGCCCTCTGACCAGGCTTCCTGCCTCAGCTGCTCACCCCATCATCACCTTGTAAAACTAAGACCCCCCCCCACCGCCGCCCCGAGCTCTAGACACTGAAAAGGCAGGGTGAGGGTGGCCACCCAGACTCTGTTACTTAGCGGCCTCATGATTCTGAGTTGATGTTACCTTTCTGAGCCCCCAGTCTTCATCTGGAAAATGGGAATAGTTGTTAGAGCACCTCCATTGCAGGATGACTCTGAAGGTCAGATGGAAGAATGAAGCGCTTCTTGGAGGATGTATTCTGCACCCAATAAATGCTAACTCTTGCTGCGCACACACTCAGCTCTTTCTGCAGCTGACACGGAGCTCCGCTGCTCAGCCATGCTTTCTGGACCCCCCGCGGTCTCCACCCTGGGGCTCCTTAGGCGCCCATCTCGGTTGCTGAGTCCAGGCCATCCTTGCGGAGGCCCCAGACCATGACTGGGCACAGTGAGGGCCTGGCCCTTGCCCACAAGGGGGCCGCCTTCTGCGCGCAGCCCCGAGAGTGGGCAGGGGAGAGGCTTCGCCCGCTCTGTCCCCAGCACAGGTGCTCCCACGCTCTCTTCCTTTCACAGATCTCTCCCCAGTGCTCTCCTTGTTCTGCTCACTCCGCCTCAGCGTCTGCTCCTGGAAGAACCCAACCTGCAGGCTTATCAGTTCAGCCTACCAGACCCTTTGCAGCTAAGAGGTAAAGCCCAAACCCAGAGCTCTGGCCCTGAGCCTCAAAGGCCATCCCCTCATTTCTTTATCCTACAAGTTCTACTCATTCTTGTGGAGAAAGATTTCTTGCTAAGTCTTCCCTGAGGTCTCCAGACAAGCCCTCTCCCAGCCCCTAGGTCTTCACATCATTCATAGGCTTGCCTGGGGTGACAGGAAAAACCAGGGACTGCCAACCCCTCCCACTGGGGTAATTTGCCTTAATTTCCCAGGTGTTGTCCACATCCTCAGTAACAATGATGGGCTGTTGAATTTAAATTAGAACTTTCATATGCAAATCCAAGCTACAAGGAGGTATCACCTCATACTGGTCAGAACGGCCATCATTGAACAGCTTACAGATAATAAATGCTGGAGAAGGTATGGAGAAAAGGGAACCCTCCTACATGGTTGGTGGGAAGGTAAATTGGTGCAGCCACAATGGAAGACAGTATGGAGGTTCCTCAAGAACTAAAATCAGAGCTACCATATGATCCAGCAATCCCACTCCTGGCTATGTATTTGGACAAAACTGTAATTTGAAAAAGATACATGCACACATATTTGTTCACAGCAGCACTGCTCACAATGGAAGCAACCTAGATTTCCATTGACAGATGAACGGATAAAGAATGCGTGGTGTATACAGAATGAAATGAGATACTCTTCAGGCATATAAAAGAATGCACTAATGCCATCTGCAGCAACACGGATGGACCTAGAGATTATTATACTAAGTGAAGTAAGTCAGATAAAGACAAACACCGTGTGACATCACTTATGTGTGCAATCTAAAGTTTGACACGCATGAACTCATCTACAAAACAGAAACAGATCACAGGCAGAGGCCAGACTTGTGGTTGCAGGGTGGAAGGCTGAGGGAGGGCTGGGTTGGGCATTAAGGATTAGCAGATACAAACTATTATGTATGTGTGTAACTGAATCACTTTGCCATACATCAGAAAATGTTAACTTTATAATTTTATTCAGTGGATAATTCTATTAAAGGAAGCATTGTAAATCAACTATACTTCAATAAAATAAATCTAAATAAACAAGTTTCAAGAGATAGATTTTTCTCCTCTTCCTTTAATAGAATTATCTGCTGAATAAAATTATAAATGTAGCAGTCAATATATTTACCCATGTAATTCTAAGAAATGTAACATTCTGGGGGCCTGTGAGCTGTGTGCATTTGCACATAGTGTTGTGAATTTTAAAAAATAAAATCTGAAGTGAACCAAATTCCTTCGTATAAAATCTTAGTAAATATGTTTGCAAAGTCACCATACATACACAGCTCAAGGGGAAGAGTGTCCATCTCCAGGGTGTCACTTCCAAGCTGATTTACACAGCCAAACACTGGGAGGAGGCCTGGATTCCTGGAGTGTGAACCGCTGAGGAGCAGATGATAAGGTCTGAATGCAGAAATCAATCTGAATTCTGGGGCATGACTTTAGCTGGGTGATTTAGGTGTTCCTTTTGATCAATGACCTTTAAGCAGACCTCTGAATTTAAAGGAGGGTGAGAAGGGTATATGAGATTACTGAGGTTCCCCCATCATGAGCCCCAGTATCCTCTCTGAAGACATGGAGATGCACTGACACCCGTTTCCTGGGTTCTTCAGAGAGTGCACGATGAAACATGCCCTTAAAGCTGTCTGGTGGAAAGAGTGGATTAGATGCACAGAGATTTGAGAGCTGGAAGAATTTTAAACATCATGCAGTCCAATCTCCTGAGATTGCAGGTGAGGAGACTGAGGCCCAGAAAGGGGAAAAAGATTTCCTAGCTAGTTTCTGGAAGAGGAACTCTCAGGAGCCCTGTCTCTAAACTTCTACTCATTCCTAAGCTTTCCATCACTCTCTGCCTCATTAATAAGATGTGACTGATAATTATCATAGCTAGTGTTTATGGACTATCACATGCCAAATAATTTTCACTCATTGTCCTAATTTCACCAACAACCTTATGAAGCTGGTAACTATTATTTTTTTCATATTATATTTTTTCCAGTTTGTTGAGATATAATTGACATAAACTGCCAACATCTGCTGGATCATCGAAAAAGCAAGAGAGTTCCAGAAAAACATCTATTTCTGCTTTATTGACTATGCCAAAGTCTTTGACTGTGTGGATCACAATAAACTGTGGAAAATTCTGAAAGAGATGGGAATACCAGAGCACCTGACCTGCCTCTTGAGAAATCTGTATGCAGGTCAGGAAGCAACAGTTAGAACTGGACATGGAACAACAGACTGGTTCCAAATAGGGAAAGGAGTATGTCAAGGCTGTACACTGCCACCCTGCTTATTTAACTTATATGCAGGGTACATCATGAGAAACACTGGGCTGGAAGAAGCACAAGCTGGAATCAAGATTGCCAGGAGAAATATCAATAACCTCAGATATGCAGATGACACCACCCTTATGGCAGAAAGTGAAGAGGAGCTAAAGAGCCTCCTGATGAAAGTGAAAGAGGAGAGTGAAAAAGTTGACTTAAAACTCAACATTCAGAAAACGAAGATCATGGCATCTGGTCCCATCACTTCGTGGCAAATAGGTGGGGAAAGAGTAGCAACAGTGTCACACTTTATATTTTCGGGCTCCACAATCACTGCAGATGGTGACTGCGGCCATGAAATTAAAAGATGCTTACTCCTTGGAAGGAAAGTTATGACCAACCTAGACAGGATATTAAAAATCAGAGACATTACTTTGCCAACAAAGATCCGTCTAGTCAAGGCTATGGTTTTTCCAGTAGTCATGTATGGATGTGAGAGTTGGACTATAAAGAAAGCTGAACACTGAATTGATGCTTTTGACCTGTGGTGTTGGAGAAGACTCTTGAGAATCCCTTGGACTGCAAGAGATCCAACCAGTCCATCCTAATAGAGATCAGTCCTAAATATTCATTGAAAGGACTGATGTTGAAGCTGAAATGCCAATACTCTGGCAACCTGATGCAAGGAACTGACTCATTTGAAAAGACCCTGATCCTGGGAAAGATTGAAGGTGGGAGGAGAAGGGGACAACAGAGGATGAGATGGCTGGATGGCATCAGCGACTCAATGGACATGAGTTTGGGTAAACTCTGCGAGTTGGTGATGAACAGGCAGGCCTGGTGTGCTGCAGTCCACGGGGTCGCAAAGAGTCGGACACGACTGAACGACTGGACTGAATTGAACTGACATAAAGTGGTTCGATAGTCCAAGGTCCACAGCTAAAGATTTGGTATACGTATAAAGTGTGACAAATACTACAATAAGTTTAGATAACATCAGTCACTCACATAGGTACAAAATGGTTTTCTTGTGATGAGAACTTTTAAGATCTACTCTGTTAGAGACTTTCAAATATACAGTATGGTGCTGTTGTCTATGGTTACCATGCTGTACACTTACAGCCTCAAGTTATTTATCTTGTAACTGGAAGTTTTTGTGTTTTGACCACTTTGAAGCTAGTGCTATGCTGTGTGCTTAATTGCTCAGTTGTGTCTGACTCTTTGTGATCCCATGGACTGTAGCCCGCCATGGGATTTTCCTGGCAAGAATACTGGAGTGGGTTGTCATGCCCTCCTCCAGGGGATCTTCCCAACCTAGGGAAGGAACCCAGGTCTCCCACATTGCAGGCAGATTCTTTACCACCTGAGTCACCAGGGAAGATGATTACATATATTATGAAGCTGGTACTATGTGAAGAAGGAAATGGCACCCCACTCCAGTACTCTTTCCTGGAAAATTCCATGGATGGAGGAGCCTGGTGGGTACAGTCCATGGGATCTCAGAGTCAGACATGACTCAGCAACTTCACTGGTTCACTGATAATACATTAATTGTCACAACGCTATAGAAAGTGAGTTGTATAACAATGCAACCAAAAAAAAAAAATCATAGATGAGGAAACCTAGGCTCTGAGAGTTTGGAAACTTGCCCACGCTTAAGCAACTAGTAAGTGGTGTTGAAGGATGGGATCCAGCGGTTGCATCCAGAACTCGGCCCAGGGCCATTATTCAGTCAGGCCTGTGCCTGGGAGAATCAGTACTACTGCCAGTCTCAGCACTTCCAGGAATTGTATTTCATTCTCCAAACAGATGTCATTTGTGCCATGGTTGGAGTTGATGCATAAAAATAAGAACAAACATATTACATCTCTACTTAATGCCTTTTTGAAAATGACTGTTATTAACTGTATATTTTTTGAAATGTATTTTCGTTTAACGTGGATAGTTTCCCTAGTTTTATGGCCTTAGGAAGGAAAATAGAAGTCAAGAAGATCCACATACACGTAAAAACGTATGTGGCTCCCTTCCTTTCTGGTTTTCCCTTTAAAAACATCTAACTTCTTCTTTCCTAAAGACATTTATGGTTTAATTAAAATGGCCTAAGGCAAAGTTCATTTTCCTGGGAATGACTCCTCACTTATCTCCAGTTCTAAGCCGTTGCTATAGTTACATCTGAATTAAGCAAGACACACGAGATAATAACTCTGCAATGGAAGACTTCTCGCTGGAAGGTGAACACCCTTTCCTTTCTGTTGGGCATACCGAAAGGCTTTTCAGGGTCCCACTCCCAAATCAGCTTCAAGATAAGTGGACTATTTTACTAAACACAAGGAAAGCAGGGGTTGGGGTGAGATGGGGGCATCAGAGGGAAAATCTGAAGGCCATTCTAGTGGTCGATTCTGTGCTCCACCGCGTCTTTCGCGAAGATGTTGAAAACAAAAGTCACCCCTTAACAAAACCTACACGTTAGTCACTATTAGCAGCAACAAAAATTTTGGCTAAGGCAGAGGTGGGAGGGCCTTTCCCCCTGGGTACAACTTGGCAGCGTGGTGGGAAGCTTGTTTATATTTCCTTCACAGTCTCATGCGAGGACAGGACCAGAGATCATCCAACTGAATCTAACCTCTTCAGGGAGCATCCATATTGTTGGATTGTCAGCTCACGTTACAGGGCTTTGCTTCTCAAAGTCCCTAAGCCAGTGCCGGGTCAGCTCATTGGGAAGAAACCGCTTCTTGGTGCTGGACCTCCCTGCTGCCCGCTGGTGACCTCCTGGCCCTGGTGGGTGGGACTGAGATGAGATGTCATCGGTCGAGTCCTCCCTCATGTCTGGGGAAGGGGTACCAACTTAAACACAAGATCCTTCCAGGCAATTATTACCAAAATTGTGCACACAAAAGCAGTGAAGTTCTAGAACAGACGCAGGGGTGGTTTTCAGTTCCTCTTTCATCGGTTGTCCACGGCTTTCCCAAAAAAACTGGAGAAGAGGCCGTGTATGTCCTTTGACCCACTCACCTCCTGCCCCCTCCCCTGCTCCCTCTGTCCACTCAAGATTCCAACTGCCATGCCCCTTCATGCCCCCTTCTCATGCCCCAGACAATCCATCCTTCCCTCACCCACTTACCTCCAAGCACAGACCCTTCTAAAACCCTCTTACTTGTAATCCATGTGGAAAAGTTAAAGGCAGCACAAGAGGAAGCAGAAGAAAGATCAGCAGCCCTCCCTCCTCAGTGGGGAGATTTGCAACCTCACCCTAAGCAACTTCTACAGGAAAGCAGTGGGTGCTGAAATGTCCTGAGGCTTTGGAATAACCATCATACCCAAGGCCCATGGGTCACCCATGGGTCACCCACAGCTCCAGAGAATGAAAAGGGAGGGAAGGGCTTGGGAGCCCTTTGGGAGGTGGCCTCGGGCTCCTGTCCCAAGCTCAGAGTCCTCCAACGGGGCAGCGGGTGGCTTTTGAGTGCAGTTCTGAGGTCTACCCAGGCAGAGGGGGCAGAGGAAAACAAGGGTGCTTGGTGACCTTGCTCCAGTGATTGTGGAAGTGGGATCTGCCACCCGAACAGAGGGGAACAGCTCTGCAGTGTGAGGATTTTGGATAATGACCTCCAGGGGGTCTTGCAGGGGCACCGAAGGGCAAATGAAGCTACCATGCCTCTCTGCCCATGTGTCCCTAGTCACAGCAGGCCACGTGCCCAAGCCCATTCAGTGTCGGGGGCAAGGTGGGGTATCCTGCACCCAAGGGAGCCAGACAGGGAGTGGGGGGAAGAGCTGTGAGCCCCACACTATGATCCACCCTCACTCCAGCCTTCCAGAGACGTCTGCCCACTGCCCCCAGCTTAGTGTGTGGGCCCAGCACTGCCTAAACCCCTGGGAGGAGATATCCAAGGCAGGACAGTTCTTACCGTTGGAACCAGTGGTCCCACGTGAGTAGGACTAGGCACTGAGCAGATCTGAGACCTAGGTTCTTTGAAACATGCAAGTCAGATGAGGCAGATGTTGGGAAGGCCCTGGTATTTCAAGGCTGGTGAAGCAGGAGAGGGGATGGAGAAGGACCCTTCCAGGACGGCAGAGCCATCAGGGAATCCTGGGGACCCAGTTTCTCGTTGTTGTAGTGACAGGCTGATGAAGGGCTGCAGGCCACCTGAGAGGTGGCTATGTCATTCACGAGGTGGTATGTAGGATGAAGAACCACCAGCAGTCAATCAGTTCAGTCGCTCCGTCGTGTCCAATTCTTTGCAACCCCATGGACTGCAGCACGCCAGGCTTCCCTGTCCATCACCATCTCCTGAAGCTTGCTCAAACTCATGTCCATTAAGTCAGTGATGCTATCCAACCATCTGCCATCCCCTTCTCCTGCCTTTAATCTTTCCCAGCATCAGGGTCCTTTCCAGTGAGTCAGCTCTCCGCATCAGGTGGCCAAACTATTGGAGTTTAAGCTTCAGCTACCAGCATCACTGGTCAAATGGGAGAGAACAAACCAGTGAAGAAGCCAGGAACTATAGGTCTCAAGTCCCGGAGCAATCTGAAAGGTAGGCGCTGCTCTCTCTGTTGCTCAGAAAACAGAGTCTGGAGAAAATCTGGGCTTTACTCAAGAACAGCATACTCCTTCTCTATACCATCAGGTCTGCCCAAGTTAGGCAGAGATGCAGGAAAAGAGAGAGAGGCATCTCAGTGATCTGGATGATGAAACACTTTTTTCCTGTAGAAAAAGTTATCACTGTGGTCAAATGGTTCCTGCTTTCTGCAGAGATGATGAGGTTACACCTGCCTCATAACAAGCAGAAGCACAGATGGGAAGCAGAGTCACAAAGAATGTGCTGCAGAAAGAGGCAGAATGGCATGTTTTAGACCCGAATGGGGACACGGGGCAGAGCCTAGAATAGATCTTGAATTCTCAGCTCCGGGTCTGGAGCCTGGTCTGCCTTGGCGTTGGTTCAGCAGTTAGTTCTCACCTGGAGCCTGTCCAGTCGTCTAAAAAGCAGTGCGTCTAAAAAGCCCGAGCCCCCGCCCCAAATCTCTGGATGTTCCCCTACAGCTGTTTAGGAGGCAGTTGCCTCTTCAAAGGACCCGGGGCGTGGTCCGAGAGACGGGATTCTTGTCTCCGCCGCACCGGAGCACTGTCAGCCCTTAATCGGGATGTTTTCAGATGTGTGTTCACCTTCCTCTGCACTCGAGCTTCTGTGATCTCTGGGGGAAAACACCAAACCCGTGACTACAATCACCATGGTCTGCCCTTTGATCTGCGGAATCGTCTGCTCCTTCGAAATAGGCCGACGCTGCCTAAGTTCTTTATTCCTAACCTTTTACAAAATGAAAGTGTTCTCCCCGCTTTAGACATTTTTGAAGTGGATATAAAATGCACTTGAAAACACAAGCCGTCCTTTCTCATCTCCAGCCTAAGTGGCTGGGCTTGCACACGCGGGGTTTCCACCGGGGCTGCGGGGCAGCTGTGCGAGTGGAGGCTTAATGGGAGCTGTAATAAATGGGGCTGAGAAATCAAATATTCACCCTCCAGACTGTCCGTGTGAGTACTTAGAGCTATTCTTCCAGGCCTGCAATTTACTCAGCAGGAAGAGCGATGGGACAGGGGAATTAGCTGAAACTTCGGGCGGGGTGGAGGGGGGATGGTGGGGGGGAGGGGCGAGGGGCGGGGAGGTCGGAGGAGGGGCGGCGGTCCATCTCCTGTCTTCCCTCACCCTGGCTCAGCATCTCTCAGACCCCACTCTATTCAAACAGGCCAAGGAGGATTGATTTTTAAAGTCAAGCTTTTCATTTTGAGGCAATCCCGGCCACTTGAATACGAAACGGTACCGGATTCTATCAAGCAATTGCTGTATTAGTTACCTTAGGAGTTAAGAGTGCTGAATTACGATTATGTGAGAAAATGCCCTTGCTTTTAAGGAAGTGCACACTGAAGAGGATAAAAGAGATGTGATCCGTTGTCTGGAATTCAGTTAAAAACATTCCAGAAAGAAGGAAGGAAGACAGGTAAATGATGTGGCAATTTCTTGATAATATTTGAATAGAGCTGATGGATCATTGTAGACATAGTTTGGAGATGTTTGATAATATGTATTATTAAAAACAAGCAACTCTTCAATATCTCTAAACTATAGCAATGAGATATATGAGCTTTAAGAATGAGGTGAGCAGAGGATAAACATTTAAAATATCAAAAATCATTGTTATTACAACCCAAAAGAAAATTTTTGCCTTGTGATTAATTTCACTGAACATAGAAAAATTTTAGAGAGGGGTAATTTTCTATTTATAAGAGATGAAAAATATATTATATTTTAAATAAATATATGAGGCTGGAAAGTCACTCAGTAGTGTCCAACTCGTCGCAACCCCATAAACTGCTGCATGCCAGGTTTCCCTATCCATCACCAACTCCCGAAGCCTACTCAAACTCACGTCCATCACGTTAGTGATGCCATCCAACCATCTCAGTCTCTGTCATCCCCTTCTTCTCCCACCTTCAATCTTTCCCAGCATCAGGGTCTTTTCCAGTGAGTCCGTTCTTCCCATCAGGTGGCCAAAGTACTGGAGTTTCAGCTTTAGCTTCCAATGAATATTCAGGACTGATTTCCTTTAAGACTGACTGGTTTGATCTCCTTGCAGTCCAAGCAACTCTCTTGAGAGTCTTCTCCAACACCACAGCTCAAAAGCATCAGTTCTTTGTTGTATAATGAACCAAACACCATCACTGTTGGAAGAAATTTTATTCTTAAATAAAAAAGAAAGTTAAACCAGCAATATGGAATAATCTCAAGGGTATAGATCATAGTAAAATATTCAGAGGATCATGAGTTTTAAGTTTTCATTCCTTTTGTTTTAACCAAATTTATCTAATTGTGAGTATATATAAGTTCAGTTTTAATTACGCCTGTTTGTAACAACCAGCCTCCTGAAATTTTAACACTTGACAGTTTTGAGCCACCACAAAGGGGAAAGTGCTGAGACAGTTGACCCCAGCAGAGCCTCCTGCCGTGACTGGTCCCATGAATAGTGGGGGAGGTGGTTGAGAGTCAGATATGGATGGCTGTCGAGGCTGGGGTCCCAGGAGTATAGGGGATGTGTGTTAACAGAGAGAGAAGATAAAATGAAAGCCAGAGGGGCTTTTACGTTTCATGCCCTTAAGGCCTTGGGGAGGGAACCCAGGGTCAGGAAGGGACGTACTCCAGACCGGCCCTCCCATGATTCCCTGGACCTCAGCTTGGTGGGAAGGCAACTAGAAATTTCTGTTCATACCCGCAGGGGGCACTTAGACATCACTGAAGTTTGCATGGGAGGATTCCCAGAGAAGGGGGCCAGTGGGGTGAAATGACCCCCAGGCAGGTAGATATCAGGGAAGCTGGCTGAGCGGTGAGGAATCCACCTGCCAAATGGGGGACCTGAGTTCGATCCCTGGGTGGGGAAGATCCCCTGGAGGAGGAAATGGCAACCCTCTCCAGTGTTCTTGCCTGGAAAATCCCAAGGAAAGAGGAGAGCCTGGTGGGCTACAGTCCATGGGGTCGCAAAGAGTCAGACATGACTTAATGACTAATCACCAACAACAGGGCAGGTGGATAAGGGAGTGTGAGCAAGTTCCGGGAGTTGGCGATGGACAGGGAAGCCAGGCGTGCTGCAGTCCATGGGGCTCAGCCCACGACTGAGCAACTGAACTGAACTGAGATGAGGGGCCAAACACGTGGGCTAAGGGCTTCAGCCCCCAGGACAGACACCAGGAAGGGCTGGGGTGGAGCCCCTGGTCAGTAGAGAGCCGCTGGGCGTGGGGCCCCTGGTCAGTAGAGAGGCGCTGGGCGGTGAGCAGGCTGAGAAGGAACCATTGGTTGGTTGTGCCCCCAGAGTCTTGGTGGCAGAACATCAAGAGACAAGGGCAGACCAACCACGCCCAGGGCCCCCGGCAATGCCCCAGAGGACGGCAGGGCCGGGGCTGCCCTTCCTCCAAGACCAAGGCATCCTTTACATCCCTTTCTCCCCAGAGCCAGGGCAGCCAAGAGAGAGGCCTTCTGAGCTCTGAGCGACCCGACAGAGACCAGCTGTCTCAGAGGGCCGCCTAGATGACTGGATCAAAAGACGTTTATTAAATTAGACGAGAGCATCATTTTTTCCCCTGCTCCTCAGCTCCCACCGAGTGCCAAATATACAAGGGAAACCTAGTTTACTTATTTTCTTACTCTAGTAAATGCAAATTGGAACCTCATGGTAGAATCTTCTTTGGGCACTGGGAAATTCTGTATATTAATAAAAAAGCAATCCGTTGTCCATTTACAGTTGTATCTGGATTAAACAGCCTATCGTTCTGGAAGTGTCTAGTAAGTGTTTTGGGTGGGAACCCTGGGAGCCAGAAGCACAGAGAGGCTGGGTCTGGGGGAGGGGGTGTGAGCTGGCAGGACGCTGACAGCTTGGCTCCTCTGACCTCTGGAGGCCCCCAGTTCTGGGGGGTGCAGACTCACCCAACTCCAGGCTGGTAACAGTGAAGACTGTGCACCTGGGCTGGGTGACTATCAGATAGGTCGGGCTGGAGTGATTAGAACATGAACCAGCATCCAAGGACCACGTCTGTGGTTTGACCAGTGATGGCTACAGAGCTTTGTAGCTCATCTGTGACCCCTGCTGTGTATCCGAGGGGGGACCCCTGAGAAAACCCATAGCAAATTACCTGGAAACTTCCTGCTCTCTCTTCATTTTCATGGTAGCATCCCCAAAACCAGGGAATAATTGTAGGTTTCCACTCTTAGAGGTTCGCAGGGGTCCTGGGGCTCAGTTCCTGCTTCCACTCCAGGGAAAGCCCACATCACTCCTGGCTGTCTGTTCAGAGGGGCGGAGAGAGGCCTGAGCTTCAGGCCAAAGAGGCATTTACCACCTGGGGCTCACTGACTTGCTCTGAGAATACTTGGAAAGAAGTGTTCTCACATTTGGCCATGTAATGAGTGTATTTATTTACTCCGAGTTTTGACGGGAAGTGAAAATCCCTCTTCCTGAAAAGCACATGTGGACGTCAAGAACCACTGCCTGAGGATCGTCTGTCTGTTTTGTGCTTTATACCAAGCAGGGTTTGGTCGGCAACCACTTGTTTTTAATGCATCCTTGGTCTGCTCCCCAAGGAAGCTCCCCGGGTGGGGAGGAGTGGCTGTCCGCCCACGGTCCCGGCAGGCCATCACCAGCTTCCTGGGAAGGAAAGAGGAGCCTCAGAAGTTTTCCAAAGCCAAGATGTCACATCTGTTTGGCATTGAACCCCTTCAAATGGAATTCCCAGGCAAGAGAGTCTTGTAGACCCTGTATGTGCCATCTCTGGTTTCCTGAAACGTCCTGGGACAGACGCTCCGGGATATGCATAATGGGGTCTCTGCTGATGGCCCCCGAGTGCACCTGCCGTGCCCCCCAAGGGCCGTGTGTCCACTCACCTTCGTCTCAGGTCCTATCAGATGCTGTGCGTTCCCACTGATAGCTGCCTTCTCAGTCTGCATCGCACCTGGGCAGATCCTCACTGAAAAAATATCAGAATTGCTCCCTGTCTCATCCTCATGTGAAAAAAAGAAAACGATCGGATGTCCCTGGTGGGACAGTGGATGAGTCCGCCTGCCTGTGCAGGGGACATGGGTTCGATCCCTGGCTCGGGAAGATTGCACCTGTCTCTAAGCCCGTGCATCACAACTACTGCAGCCGGTGAGCCTAGAGCCCGTGTTCCGCAGCAGGAGAAATCACGGCAGTGAGAAGCCCCTGCAGCACAGCCCGGAGCAGCCCCATCCTCTGCAACCAGAAAGTGCTCAGCGATGAAGATACCGCGTGGCCGAAAGTTAATTAATTAATTAAAAAAATGCTCATCTTCAAATGTCCACCTCACGTTCACAGAGTCTGTGTGACTCTTCCTTTACATTTAAAAAAGAGAAATTATTTCATCCCTTTGCCCCTTTCTCCTAGAGCCAAAATGTGTCTCATGAACCAGTAGGGAGCCTCAAAAAAAACCCAAAAAACAATCCAATATAAGGGGAAATGTTGTAAGCTTTGTCTTCTTTCCCTCGACCTGGATTGATTCATGGACTCTCATGATTGAAATAGAGGTCATTTCAGCGGATGGATCTTTGAAGACAGATGATTTATGACAGATGGATATGAATCATGGCTGATAGCTCTGAGTAAAAGTCTATCACCCATTAGGGTCCTGTTTCAGAAGTCACACACTTTAGTGGACGGTGGGCATTAATTTACACAGTGGGGAGGGTGGTTTGCTGAGCCCCTGCCTGTAAACCTGTCTGTAGGTTCTGGATCATGGCCTGAAAAGTTAGGACCAGAATATCAAACTCCGTCTGAGGCATGGATGTGGGAAGTGGTCGTTCCCATGCAGTGAGGAGAGAGCTCTGAGTCAGTATTAGCTAAAATGGGAAAAGAGAGGATGATAAGGAAAAGACAAGCCAAGGAATGGGAGAAGTGTTTTCAGGATACATATATCTGACCTAGGACTCATACGTGGAAAATATAAAGCTGTCTCACATGTTGATTGACGAGGACTTCCCTGGTGGCTCAGACGGTAAAGCGTCTGCCTGCGACATGGGAGACATGGGTTCAATCCCTGGGTCGGGAAGATCTCCTGGAGAAGGAAATGGCAACCCACGCCAGTACTCTTGCCTGGAAATTTCCACGGACGGAGGAGCCTGGTAGGCTACAGTCCATGGGGTTGCAAAGAGTCAGACACGACGGAGTGACTTCACTTTCCTTTTCCACATGTTGATAGGAAAACAAGAAAATCCAGCAGAAAGCAGGCAAAAGACATGACCAAGTGTTTCACAAAAGAGGCTGTTCAAACGACCAAAGCATACACCAGTCAATCTTATCAGTCATCGGGGAAACGCAGCGCAAACCTGCAAGGAGGTGCTGCTACAGCGCCACCAGCGCAGCTGAAACTCAGTATACGGTCAGACCAAGCATTAGTGAAGACGCCACACTTCTCACACACTGCCCGTGGGAGTGTGGATGGACAACCGTTTTGGAGACAAAATATGTACATGCCTGTTTATACCCTATTACCCAGAAACTTCACTCTCAGGTAGATACAACAGAAATGCACATGAATGTTCACCAAAAGGCATGCGTACCGGACTGTTCACAGAAGCAGCATTCATCGCAGTAACAGACTAGAACCACCCCAAAAGCTCATGAAGAGACACACGCAGTAGAGCCTCATACAGCTATGGAAAGGGACAAATCAAAGCCGTTCACAACAATGTGAATGAAGAAGCTGGGATCCTATTTATGTGAAGTTTGAAAGCCGGCAAAGCTAATCCTTGATGTTCAAAGTCAGAATCGTGGGCAGAGGGGACTAGTTAATGCAAGTGGATGTAAGGGGGGTTTGGAGGTGCTGGGAACTTTCTGTTTCTTGATCTAAGGCGTGTTCTGCCGATGACCTGCATGTCGGTTACATGTGTGTTTATGAAAATACATGCATCAGTTCACTTACGATTTGTGCATCTTTCTGTATGTGAAGTATCTTATAATGAAACTTCGATGAAAAGTTTACTGAAATGAAAAATAAAACCCAGAAGATTGAAGAGGGGCTTGCTGGGGTTTCATCATCAGCCCTAAGTCCCCTATGAATTAAGAAATACTGAGAAATAAGATATAAGTACCATAGAGATGGAGTTTTAAAACCAGCGAAAGGGATGTTTGCTTGTTTAAGAGGTAAACATACAGAAAGTTTAATTTGAATTTATGTCCCCAAAGTATGACTTCTCATAAGCTTCCTTCCCAAGACAGCCCTGGTGCTGGCTTGTATGGAGGAGTTTTGCGATCTGCAGAGCAGGGGGACTCCATCATGTGGACACTGCGTCCCCTGCCTGGGGACAGAGAGGGGCGTCCAGACTGCACCTGACCCAGTGTGCTTACTGCAGCAGAGGAAGCCGCCTTTGAGTGACCACTGGATTATTCCGCTCCCCAATCCAACCAGAGAAGTCTCAGGAGAGGGGAGCAAGTGCAGGTGAAGGAGGTCAGAGAGGTTCTCCCGGACTGTCTCTTCCTGGGGACAGAACTGGGAGTTCCTTCCCACACTGGTCGGCGGGGCTAGTCCCACCATTCTCCCCCCTGAGCATGCAGTAGGCTTGCACTTCCCCAGAGTGTGCAAGATCAATGTGACCAGGTGACTCGCTTAGGAAAGGGAGGCATGGGTCAATGTGACCAGGTGACTCGCTTAGGAAAGGGAGGCATGGGTCAATGTGACCAGGTGACTAGGTTAGGAAAGGGAGGCATGGGTGGGTTGGGCATGAGTTCTGGGGGAAGCCTCTAAGAGTGAATGAATCACTGGCAGCACTACTCATGCAGTCAAGACACAGAAAGAACTAAACGTCTCTCAGCAGATGAGTGGATAAAGAAGGCACGGCGTATACATGCAGCGGAGTACCACTCAGCCATCAGGAGAGTGAAACAACGCCACCTGCAGCAACATGGACGAACCTGGAGATCGCCACACTAGACGAGGTGAGTCAGACCAGAGAAAGACAGACAGCATAGATGTCACTCATAGGCGGAATCCAAAGTACAGCGCAAATGAACCACTCTATGAAGCAGAATCACGGACACAGACCACAGACTTACGGTTGCTGGGGGGAGTGGGGATAGGGGAGAAATGAAGTGGGAGTTTGGGAAAGAGCAGATGCAAACTACCATATAAAAATGGGTAAACGAGGTCCTACTGTATACCACAGAAAACGTTATTCAATGTCCCATGGTAAACCATAATGGAAGAGGACATATAACCGAATTGCTTTGCTGTACAGCAGAAATTAACACATTGTGTATAGTTAAATAAACTATGAAAAAGCAAAAGTGAAGTTGCTCAGTTCAGTTCAGTTCAGTCGCTCAGTCGTGTCCGACTCTTTGCGACCCCATGAATCACAGCACGCCAGCCCTCCCTGTCCATCACCAACTCCCGGAGTTCACTCAGACTCACGTCCATCGAGTCCGTGATGCCATCCAGCCATCTCATCCTCTGTTGTCCCCTTCTCCTCCTACCCCCAATCCCTCCCAGCATCAGAGTCTTTTCCAATGAGTCAACTTTTTGCATGAGGTGGCCAAAGTACTGGAGTTTCAGCTTTAGCATCATTCCTTCCAAAGAAATCCCAGGGTTGATCTCCTTCAGAATGGACTGGTTGGATCTCCTTGCAGTCCAAGGGATTCTCAAGAGTCTTCTGCAACACCACAGCTCAAAAGCATCAATTCTTCAGCGCTCAGCCTTCTTCACAGTCCAACTCTCACATCCATACATGACTACTGGAAAAACCATAGCTTTGACTAGACGGACCTTAGTCGGTAATGTCTCTGCTTTTGAATATGCTATCTAGGTTGGTCATANGTTAAATAAGCAGGGTGACAATATCCAGCCTTGACGTACTCCTTGCCCTATTTGGAACCAGTCTGTTGTTCCAGGTCCACTTCTAACTGTTGCTTCCTGACCTACATACAGATTTCTCAAGAGGCAGGTTAGCTGGTCTGGTATTCCCATCTCTTGAAGAATTTTCCACAGTTTATTGTGATCCACACAGTCAAAGGCTTTGGCATAGTCAATAAAGCAGAAATAGATGTTTTTCTGGAACTCTCTTGCTTTTTCCATGATCCAGCGGATGTTGGCAATTTGATCTCTGGTTCCTCTGCCTTTTCTAAAACCAGCTTGAACATCAGGAAGTTCACGGTTCACATATTGCTGAAGCCTGGCTTGGAGAATTTTGAGCATTACTTTACTAGCATGTGAGATGAGTGCAATTGTGTGGTAGTTTGAGCATTCTTTGGCATTGCCTTTCTTTGCTCAGTCATGTCCAACTCTTTTCAACTCCAGGGACTGTAGCCCACCAGGCTCCCCAATCCATGGGATTTTCCAGGCAAGAGTACTGGACTGGGTTGCCATTTCCTTCTCCAGGGGATCTTCCCAACCCAGGGATCAAACCCAGGTCTCCCGCATTGCAGACAAATGCTTTACCGTCTGAGCCACCAGGGAAGCCGTAAATAAACTATCCTTAAATAAAACAGAATTATTTTAAAAGAAGTAAATAAAATAATAAATATTTAATAATATTTAATAAGTAATAAATAAAAACAAATTAAAATGTTTAAAAAGAGTGAATGAGGGTCTTCCCTGGTAGTCCAGGGGTTGAGAACCCACCTTGTAATGCAGGGGATGCAGGTTCTATTCCTAGTCGGAAAACTAAGATCCCACATGCTGCGAGGCAGCCAAGCCCACACACCACAAAGAAGGATCCTGCATGCCACAATGAAGACCTGATGTGGCCAAATAAATAAATAAAGTATGCTTTTAAAAAGAGTGACTGAATCACCAGGTGACTGACAACACCTTACCCAGTGGAGTTCCCTCCATCCTCGTGGGCCCCTGAGTAAAGGCAAGGTGCAACAGAGTAGCCTTGGCAACCCCTGAGGGTCACGTGGAGTAAGCCAGATACAAGCGCTTGTTGTTTCAAGCCCCTGAGGTTTTGCGTGTGACAGCCGCGTAACCCTGCCCACACTGACCACTACCTCCCCCCTCCGTGTGGGTGTGAGGGGTGAAGGATGAGTGTTCAGCCCTTGGTTTGTGCTCTCAGGCCATGCCCTGCGCTGTCAGGCTGTGGTCTGTCAGGGCCTGGTGCTGGACCCTTGCGGAGAGAAGAGCCTAGTCTATCAGTTCAGTTCAGTCCAGTCGCTCAGTCGTGTCCTACTCTTTGCGACCCCATGGACCACAGCACGCCAGGCCTCCCTGTCCATCACCAACTCCCGGAGTTCACCCAAACTCATGTCCATTGTGCTGGTGATGCCGTCCAACCATCTCATCCTCTGTCATCCCCTTCTCCTCCTGCCTTCAATCTTTCCCAGCATCAGGGTCTTTTCCAATGAGTCAGTTATTCATATCAGGTGGCCAAAGGATTGGAGCTTCAGCTTCAGCCTCAGTCCTTCCAATGAATAATCAGGACTGATCTCCTTTAAGATGGACTGGTCTGATCTCCTTGCAGTCTTTTCTAACACCACAGTTCAAAATCATCACTTCTTCAGCACTCAGCTTTCTTTATGGTCTATCACGCTGTCTTATCTTCAGGAGGCCCCTCCCTAATCTCAACCACAGCTCCTGCCTGTGCCCTCCAGGGACCCAGTAAGCACCAGTGAGCAGTTCAGCCCTTCCCCGGGATGGTCCTGAAATGTTACAGAACAGTACATTAATCACATTTGCCTCATGATATATTGTGCCTGAGGCTGAAAATATACTCTCTGTTCCAATAACTGTCTTAAATTATGTCCAGCAAGATGTACTATACAGCTCACCAGAGGCTTTGCAGTGTGATCAGAAGACGGAACTGAGACGGCATTGAGATACTCCAAAAACGCAGAGCCAGTGGCGTCTCCAAAGGCCATCTAGAGATGTGTGCACCTGAAAGAAAGAAGGCAGACAGAGGGCATGTGAAAGGAGCGATTCTTGATTTTGCTCTTGCTGGAGAATCTGTGTCATGCGTTCCTAACCATAAGGAACATGGTAGGTTGGCGTGTGGGTCTGGTCCTTTACCCGCCCTCTGTAATAGATTCCACACCCAGACTTTCCGTGTGACTTTGCAGTGCTTCTCATGGAATACTTGGAGGATAATCTATACCCCCTGTTGATTTAGGGCTTTGTCTCAGGACTTGCTTTGGTTGACCAATGGAATGTCAGCAAATGAGATGCTAATAGAGGTCTCCAGAGTGCCAGCACTGTCCAGTTAGACTTCTCGTGCTTCTGCCAGAAAAGGGATGTGCCTTGTCAGTCACTGTTCTGAAGAGTGAGGAAGTGCACTGGGCAGACCTGAACCAAGCCCAGCAGGCGTGCCTGCACATGAACCTATGGACCTATGGACAAGAAATAAAAATTGAGGTTCTGGGCTTGTTTGTTAACCAGCATTGTTGTAGCTGTCTGATACAAAGTCAAAGAGCCAAACACCTGTGTCTCCTCTACCAAAGAGTGATATCTTGAGATATCCCATTTTCTTGTGAAATTTAGGGAGTTTATTGATGACATTCCAATCATCAGGTCTTGGATTGGGTTCCTTTTTGCACATTCTGAGTGTAGGAAGATTTTCAATTTCTGCTTCTCTTTAAGCCTGTGCTTCTAGCCCTTGTATGTTGCCTTTGTTGTTGTTAAGTCGTGTCTGACTCTCTGTGGCCCCATGGACTGTCGCCTACCAGTCTACCTGGGTTGCCATCTCCTCCTCCAGGGCATCTCCCTGATCCAGGGATGGAACCTGCATCTCTTGTGTCCCCTGTTTTGCAGGAGGATCCTTTCCCACTGGGCCACCTGGGAAGCCTGGGTGCTGCCTCCGTGGTGGGGCATTTAGTGATAGCGTCTTGGCTGCCGTGGCTGCTACCACTGGCTCTCGCTTTGGAACTGCTCTGCCCAGTGAAATCTAACTCCCAGAGGTCTATGATCTCTCCTCAAAATCTGCTTCTGCAGGAAGGTTGTCCTCCGCAGGGTCCTAAAGAGCAGCTGCAGTTCCTTTGCAGGGCCCCTGTGGCCTGCTGGGGCCAATGAGTCTGCCGTCTGCTCTCCCCCAGAGCTACCTGTGCTCAGCACTGACTCTGCAGACCCGAGGCCAGGGTGGAAGTGGGTGGGGTCTGGACTTGTCTCTCCCTTTTCAGTCCCATCGCCTCCTGAAATGGTTCCCGCTGCTGTTTTAGGTCTCAAGAGTGCCCGTGTCATCTCTTCCCACACTTAGATGTTCTGGATACAAGCTTCATGGGAGGTTTATTCTGCCCTTTAGATTTATATTAATGTCACTCAACTTTACCTCTGCTTCCTTCTCCCATACGGGTCTTTAGGCAACTCCAATTATTTGTTAAAAAGGCCTCCTGTGCCATCTCTAATTTCCAAAATTCAGAATCAAAATGAGCACATTTCTGTATCAGAGTGAATGTGGAGCCATCACACAACTACGGGATAAAACTGCTTTGATTTTAGATGAAGGTCAGAGAAGATGGAGAGGAAGATACCAAAATTCTCTCAGTGTAAACACTGAGCTGGCTAGGAGATTGGAGAAAGCCAATAGAAGCACCTGCCCACTGCTGCCTGCACAGTCCACACTGGCAGCGCCGCCTGGCTGGGCCCCAAGCACTCTTTCTAGTGCCTGCTGTGACCCAGCCAGGCTCCAGTGAATTCAGATCAAGGTGACTGCAGAGATCCAGGCAAGCATCATATACAAGTCCTGGCTGGGTACTCACAGCCCAGCTCTGCCCTCTGCACATGGAGCTCCCTAGGCTGTAAGGAGCTGCCCTGTCCCAGCACAGGGTTTCTGTCTCTCCATCTATGAATCCTCACCCCTAAATGCAGGGCCAGTTTATTCCAGCCATCTCTCCAGTTTATCTCACTCCCAAATTACCATGAGCTTTCCAGGTGGCTCCATGGTAAGGAAACCACCTATCAGAGCAGGAGAAATAAGAGATGTGGGTTCTATCCTTGGGTTGGGAAGATCCCCTGGGTGAGGAAATGGCAACCCACTCCAGTATTCTTGCCTGGAAAATTCCATGGACAGAAGAGCCTGGTAGGCTACAGTCCATGGGGTCACAAAGTGTCAGACACAAGTGAGCAACAGGGCACACATGCACATAAGTTTCCAAGCAGTTGAAAGTCAGACATAGAGTTTGGACATCTGGATGTGATGAATCAGCTTTTGTACTGGGAAAACTGGACTGGAGCCCTGAGCTGGGATCTGGGGCCACAGTGCAGCTTCTGATGCCCTCAGCTCTCCATTGCCTCTCAGGACAAGGACACAGGAGTTGTTCGGCTCTGCTGAGCAGACCTGCTTGCCAGGAGCCCCAGAAGGCAAGATGGGCCCGAGCCCAGTGTGCTGAGCACAGAGAGGCAGGAACACAGTGGAAGAAGACTCTACAGGCACCGAAGAGAGGAGAGGAGAGGAGAATGCCTCATGGGTGTTGGGACCTGACCTGAGCCATGACAGGCTCAACAGGCCACACTAGGCCTAAGCCTCAGGTTCTTGTAAGCATGAGTCATAATTCTAGGAAGCCCCCGATGACATCAAGGTCCCCGATGACACCAAGGTCCCCAATGACCCAAGGTTGAGACAATCAAGGTTATGTCAATCACCATGATGACCCAAGGTTGAGTCAGTTACCACACACCAACTAAACTATTGCTCAGACAAAAGACCACCTGTATATAAGCAGCTGTAATTCAGAGCTCGGGGCTCTCGTCAAGACTCCACTGCGCTGGATGAGACGGGAGCCCTAGCCTGGGCTAGTAATAAAACCCCTTTATGTTTTTGCATTGCTGTGGATGTCTTATTCTCTCAGTTTTGGAGACTCGGACTCTGGGCATAACAGTGGGGCTGAGCATCCTCTGTGGGCACCCCCTCCTCTCATCTCACCTGGAGAGAAGATGGAGTTAGCTAAGAGGTCACCGTGGAGTAGGCTGGACCTTTGATCCAAGGGCTGGGTCTTTATGAAAAGAGGCAGAGAGGAACACGGGGAAATCACATGTTGGTGATGGAGGCAGAGATGGCAGTCATGTGTCTACTGACCAGCAAAGCCAAGGATGGCAGGTGACATCAGAAACTATGAAAAAGTCCTAGAATAGAGTTTAGATTTTCCCCTGGAGCCTTCAGAGGGATCACAGCCCTGCCAACACCTGATTTCAGAATTCTGGCCTCCAGATCTGTGAGAGAATAAATTTTGTCCGTTTGTTTAAACCCCTGGATTTTGATGGTTTGTTATAGCAGCTCCAAAAAACAAAGACATGACATGTAGCTCAACATGTCAACAGTCTAAACCCATCTAACAGGTGGCGTTAGTGGTAAAGAACCAGACTGCCAATGCAGGAAATACAAGAGATGTGGGATCAGTTCCTAGGTTGGGAAGATCCCTCGGAGGAGGAAATGGCAAGCCATTCCAGTACTCTTGCCCTGGGAAGTGCCATGGACAGAAGAGCCTGGCAAGCTACAGGCCATGGCGTTGCAAAAGAGTTGGGCACTACTTAGCAACTGAACAACAACGTTACCTGTGGTGCTGGGAAAGTGACAGCTATGGGTACACAATTTATATCCAGGAGACACAGGAATATGATCCATCATAACGGTGGCATTTTGAATCAATAGATAAGGAAAGAGTTGTTCAAAAATTGCCTGGAGAAATCAGTGATTTGGAATTTTGAAAAAATTTATACTTCAAACCCCATGTTAAAATAAATTCATGTTGATATATGGCAGAAACCAACACAGTATTGTAAAGCAATTATCCTCCAGTTAAAAATAAATAAATTAAAAAAATTCTAGAATGATTCAAAAGTTAAATATGAAAACTCAAAGAAATCTTTATTTCTTGAGATTGAAATGTTAAAAAAAGGAAAGTGAAGTGAAATTTGCTCAGTTGTGTCTGACTCTTTGTGACCCCATGAACTATACAGTCCATGGAATTCTCCAGGCCAGAATACTGGAGTGGGTACCCTTTCCCTTCTCCAGTAAAAAAGGAAAAAAGTAGATAACTTTTATTTTTATACATAAAAATGCTTGTATAAAAATCTGAAACAAAAATGCTAAATTGACAGTTATATCTTTGATAGTGTTGACAAGCAACTAGCTAGTAACTACATTAAAGTCTCATGTAAATAATGAATAACCCGAACACTGGCCACCTGATGTGAAGACCCGACTCATTAGAAAAGAACCTAATGCTGAGAAAGCTTGAGGGCTGGAGGAGAAGGAGGTGACAGAGTATAAGCTGGTTGGATGACATCACTGACTCAGTGAATAAGAGTTTGAGCAAACTCTGGGAGATGGTGGAGGACGGGGAAGCCTGACATGCAGCAGTCCATGGGGTCGTAGAGAGTCAGACATGACTTAGTGACTGAAAAATAATCTACAGTAGGTAAAGCATAGGAAGAATTTCATGGTGATCATGGAAATGCACCTCTCAGACCTCCAGCCACGGGGAGGGTAATTGACCAGAGCTGGCTCTGAGATCCATCATGGCGGTCACACTGAGGCCACAATGCTCCCAGGCAGGCTCCAGGGCAGCAGGGCCACTAAGGCAGGTTAGCATCTCTGGGGCTTTGTGGGGCTCCTCTGAGAGACAATGTTGGCCCTCGTACTCCCCTGGAACACACTGCAGCGGAGCACGCCTCCCTGCCGCCTTCCTTACTTCCCCCTCTCCTTCATGTAGGGTCAAACCATCATGTTCTCCAGCTCTTCCACCTCCCTCCCAGTTCTTCTCATCGGATAGTGCCCTAGTGACTCTCTGGACCCGTTAATCCTGTGCTGACACCCTCCTCTAAGAAGAAGAAGATTAGCAAATGTTTATAAATGACCACTGGTTTAAGAGCATCTAGGAAAAAATGTCCAGCCTCCATCATATTCAAGAACCTCATTCAAGTTGTAATAAATAAATATCAAGATGATTTTTTTTTCTATTTAATTAGATGGCCCTAAGTAGACCTGTTTCAAGGAGCCAAGCTTATATTGCTGAGTGAAGCACAAAATGATTCCGATGTTGCAGAAAAAAATGAGCCCTGTGTACCAAGAATCTTAAAAATGATCATACTTTTGACCCAGGAATTTCATTTTGGAGTCAACTCTTAAGCAATATAAGCACTTGTTAAGTAGGCACTAAAAACGTTCAACATTATTTCATTCATCTTAAGGAAAATGAGCAGACATTTAACTTCGTGTCAGCAACAACTGACTGTAGACTGTTGTTTGGTGCAGCAGTGGTGGAGACAGGTTGCTTCAATCTCCTGTCAAGAAAGAACATACCCTTTAGCCAGAGGATGCAGTGAGTGGGCAGCCCCCAGTTGTTTGCACCGCAAGGTCAGCTCCAGGTTTGCAGCTAAGACCAAGCCCTTCCCTGGCTCTGGATCCTGGGCGTGTCTGCCTGTGAAGAGCTCCTCTAGCTAGCCGTCTTTGCTCTGGGGTCCCTTCTGGGTCGCCCAAGACTTTCTCAAGTTCGTGTTGCCCATGAAGCCCCTCCCTGCCCAATTCAGCTTCCTTCCCATTCTCCTTCATAAGTGTCACACTTCCATCACTGTCCAAATGCTTTTCTTCCTCAATCCTGCCTCCCCCTGCTTTGTCTTCCACTGGACATTTCTAATGGATGACTTCAGTTTGAGGACTCTCCATTGGCTGGCCAGACCTCAGGTGGGATTGCGCTGCAGTCTCAGACTCTTCCTTCCCAGCCCTCCGTGCTTCTCTCTCCATCACAGGTGGCAAGCTTATGGAAAACTAAGGCTCTTTCCCCACCCCCTGCTCACTCCACTCCATCCTCATGGTGCCTCCTCTGCAAACGCTCTTGCATGTCCAATCCCATATTGGCATCTGTTCCTCAAAGGACTTGAGCTACCACTCTGCCCTTCAGAACAATTTGACTGGGAGACTTTCACTTCCCTTCTCTGCAACTCAGGGCTCTACAGGATTTCTGGTTTCCCAAGGAGATGGTGGAGACAGTGTCAGACTTTATTTTGGGGGGCTCCAAAACCACTGCAGATGGTGACTGCAGCCGTGAAATTAAAAGACGCTTACTCCTTGGAAGAAAAGTTATCACCAACCTAGATAGCATATTCAAAAGCAGAGACATTACTTTGCCAACAAAGGTCCATCTAGTCAGGGCTATGGTTTTTCCAGTGGTCATGTATGGATGTGAGACTGTGAAGAAAGCTGAGTGCTGAAGAATTGATGCTTTTGAAGTGTGGTGTTGGAGAAGACTCTTGAGAGTCCCTTGGACTGCAAGGAGATCCAGCCAGTCCATTCTGAAGGAGATTAGCCCTGGGATTTCTTTGGAAGGAATCATGTTGAAGCTGAAACTCTAGTACTTTGGCCCCCTCATGTGAACAGTTGACTCACTGGAAAAGACTCTGATGCTGGGAGGGATTGGGGGCAGGAGAAGGGGACGACAGAGAATGAGATGGCTGGATGGCATCACTGACTCGATGGACCTGAGTCTGAATGAACTCCGAGAGTTGGTGATGGACAGGGAGGCCTGACGTGCTGCGATTCATGGGGTTGCAAAGAGTCGGACACGGCTGAGTGACTGAACTGAACTAAACTAAGGGGATGGTGTGGTACTGGGGCTCCATGAAGTAATATACCAGGGACAGTTGCCTCCAGCACTCTGAGAACTCTGCATCCAGGCAGGTATAAGAGGAGTCACTATCTCAAGGGTCAGTAAAGGGTACCAGCTGCCCAATGGTCTCCTAGCCACGCAGCTCCTGGTGACATACGAAGACACCCAGGGAGCAAAGTATGGAGAGTGGTGGTCTTAGGAAAGCAAGAGAGGAGTTGCCGGGTGGCTGCAAGTGCGCCATGGGCTGCAATCCTCCAGCTTGAAGCAACTTCAGACACCATCCTGGCTTTGAGAGGAGACTGTGTTCCTCCAGGGCTGCCCCAGACACTGACTGGGCACCGCTGATACGCGGACAGGGACATTTCTGCCCGGTATGGGGACGCCTGCCGCTTGGCGGCTGACACCTGGTTGCAGCTGCATCGTGGTCTGAAGGGTTGCCCTGCCCAGACCCATTTCTTCCCTTTTTCATCTTTCAGAGGTGTTAATTCCCAGTAACCCTTTCACATCAATAACTGTGCCAGCAGCTGCTTCTTGGAGCATCCAACCGGCACATTAAATAAAATAAATGAAAGATTGAATGAATAGCTGCCTGGATTAAATTAGCATGCCAAAGACAACACACCGAATAGTAACAGCGTTTGTCTTAGAGATTCATTAGAGGCAATAAGATATTTGCCAAATTTTTCCTGATGGAGAAAACAAACAGCAAACTTTGTTTTTAAATAATAATAGCTAACATTTATTGGCCTGCTATGTATCAGGCATCTGAGCCAATGCAACGCTGGCCCGGGAAAGCAGGTGGCCCCACGCGGCGGCCCCAGAACACGGCTGTGCCACCCTGGCTCTTGGGGACACAAAGGAAAGGGCCGCACAGAGACCACCGGCGACCGGCCGTTGAAGGCTGAGCCGGTGTCCACCGTCTCTGCTGGACAAGGGCTGAGTGCACAGGCCCTGCCTTCTGGGGGCTTGTTCTCCACTGGGGTGGGGGTAGGGGGCCAGCAGCCCTATTGGGACACATGAGAAGCACCATTCCTGGCTGTGAAGAGGGACAGTGACCGACTCGGGGGAGGAGCAGACAGGCAGCCCTGACGTGGAGGAGGGTGAACGGAGAATGCACACGTGTGACCAACGCAGGGGAGCAGCAGAGGGCGAGGTGGGGCCGTGTCGGGGGTTGGTTCTGTTCTGTCCATGGTGGGAAACACTGCCAACTTTGTGCAGCAAGGCGGCGCTTGTGGAGAACCCACTGTAGGCTGGGGGAGCGGTGGCCACACCCGCTAGGGGGCAGGGGCTTCCATTCGGTGGACATGGCCGAGGGCGGGGCTCAGATCTGGGGGGCGGGGACACGAGGGAGGGACGCCTAGGGCATCAGTGACTGGGAGGAGAGACTGGACGGGAGTAGGCGGCAGGGGTGGAGGTGGGGAGTGAATCTCCGAGGAAAGGAGCAGAGGGGAAAGAGGCAAAAGGAAAAAGCAGTAGGACTCAGGAACCGCAGGCATGGGGTCAGCTATGTCCACCCCATGGACTGTACAGCCCGCCAGGCTCCTCTGTCCATGGGATTCTCCAGGCAAAAATACAGGAGTGGATTGCCATGCCCTCCTCCAGGGTATCTTCCCAACCCAGAGACTGAACCCACATCTCTTGTATCTCCTGCATTGGCAGGCAGATTCCTTACCACTGAGCCACCCTGGAAGCCCTTCAGGGGCCAGACCTCCCTTCAAACAAGGGCAGAGCATTCTAGGATGATTTATACTCTATCCAAACTGGATGAGACCCTGCTAACAGGAAGAAGGTATAACGTTGAGCTGCAGTCTGTTTATTTAGAGTCAAAACACGCAGCCCGGCTCTCCCTTCATTCTTCGTATCTCATGATGTAGGTCTCAGCCTGTGGACTGGAATCCAGGAGGGGCTGGCCTCCCACCCAAAGCACCTCTCCCATTCTCCCTGGGCAGAGTTCAAAGAGGGGTTCTCCTCAATTCTTAGATCTCAGATAAAAAGGATTCCATATCAGCCTTGCTCTCCCTGCAGTTAAGCTCCTCACAGACCTAGAGAAGATAAATGTCCTGGAGGAAGAGTTCATCATGTTGTCAATAAAAATAAAGTCAACCCTGCATGACCCCCAGACCTCAGGTGAATCAGGGGCAGACGGTGGGGCAAAGCCTGAGACACCTGTGTGACCATGTGGCTCTCACTGCCTCCTGTGCTTCTCCTCTTGGGGACACACCAGTGGTCTAATTTAGGGTCTTCTTTCCAAGTATTATCCTTCCTTCCCCCCAACACCCCAGGAGTTCTGGCCGTTTCGCTCCATAAGCCTTTCCTCCCCATGTCCGGTTCCTTAGGGCTACCGGTCCTGGTTGCAGCCGTCAGCACCTTTGGGCACTGGTGCTCATGATCTTGAGCCCTGGATCCCATTTCACCTTGTCTTGTGTCAATGGATGCTTGATCTGCACGGTGGGTTCAGCGGCAGACCCTCAATAGCACAGAAATCCTGTTGACCCCAAGTCACTGGGACCAACTACCTAAGTGGCAGTTCAGTTCAGTCGCTCAGTCATGTCTGACTCTTTGCGACCCCGTGGACGGGAGCACGCCAGGCCTCTCTGTCCATCACCAACTCCTAGAGTTTACTCAGACTCATGTCCATCGAGTCAGTGATGCCATCCAGCCATCTCATCCTCTGTCATCCCCTTCTCCTCCTGCCTTCAATCTTTCCTAAGTGGCAGGGCTCAGTGCAAAATGAATACACAGGACTTCTTAATAATAAGCATTTCAGGAGAGCAAGCACACAGTGTTAAACCAGTGCCAGCCCTTCTGAGCGTGGGGCCTGGTGCTCCTGTAGGGTCCCCAGGCCATGAAGCTGGGCCTGCGAGTTGAGTCATTCAGCAGAGTAAGAAAGCAATAAGTAAGACGAGACAGACCCAGACCAAGGCAGATCAAGTCCCCGCGTTTAAGGAAAGGAATAGACAAGATCAGCTCCAGCTCTGTGTCCTGACTTCAGCTTCTTGGGAAAACCATTTCCGTTAAACTGAAATTCTAGGGACTTCCTTGGTGGGTCCAGTGGTTAAAACTCTGCACTTCCAATGCAGCGGGTGTGGGTTGGATTCTTGGTCAGGGATCTCACATGGCATGTGGCGAGGCCAAAAAAAAAAAAAGGAATTTCTAGCCTCTAATTACAGCATTCGTTTCTGGCATTAGTATTTATGTGTCATGCACACATGCCCTTTTCAGGCGGGGAGAGAGAAAAGGGGATGAGTCCTAGGTGAGAATGTTAGTGCCATGGTCTTTATTTTTATTTCAGGTCTCTGACCCAGAGCTGACCAGCTGGTGAAATGAATTGCATTCAGAGCTCAGCCCTTCCACCTCAGATGCCTTGGTGAAGGCACAGTAGGGAGAGAAGTAAATTGTTTCAAACTGTTGGTGCTAATCCAGCCTAGGATTTAAATTTATTAAACATCTAGGAATGTGTAATAGAAAACCTGGGCTACATCTGAGTCCTTCACTCTGAAAATGCCTGAACCTGCTGTGCTGCTTTTCTCTACTAATCCTGACAGTTCTTGCTTCCCAAAGAGCAAATCTCTTCTCCCAAAAGGGACTTAGACTTTGGACAGAAAGAGTCAGAGATGGAGTGGTACCCAGGTCCATGGCTTCTCCCGAAGCTGCCGGCTCCTGGTGCAGTGTTCCCTGCTGCCCATCTCCTCACTTTGCTGTGACAGGTATCTGCTGATGGGCGGGCACTTCCAAGGCACTGCCCACTCGGAAATGCCTACCTGGGCAGCTGCATGGCAGAAATGGATGTGGCAAAACTGTGTAAGAGGCTGGGCCCCAAGTAGGATGTTTGCACCCAAAGGTGCCGCTTGCATCTGGTTTCATCTGTCGGCCGTGAAACCCAGGTCTGAGGTAGAGAGAGGAAGCTGGTTATAATCAAGCATCACACAACCCTTTGACCACAGTGAGGCTCGGTGGGGGTGCGGGCTGTGAAGTGTGGATAACGAGGCTCCTTCATTATGCTGAGCCAAGTCAAAGGCTGTGTGTGATACACCGACCCAAGAGACACGGAGCCTGGGAGGGCTGGGGGCCTCATGAGAGGCAGGCCAATGCAACCATCTCACATGCATCCTTCCTCCACGTAAAAGAGGATCGTCCTGGGATGGGTACCCTCCTTAGGAATGGGGACGGTTTGCAGTTATGAATTGATTTCAGCTCTCCAGGGAATGTTTTTAAAGGGTTATTTGAAATATCAATGAAATAATTTTCAAAAGCCTTCGTGAGATCTCAGCAATGACTCTCCCAGTTGTGATGATATGTCCGCTCATTAAAAATGCTTATGAAAGGATGTTTTTGTAATGATTTGCCATGATCTGAATCACATTCTGTCTTCTGCACTTTGATTCAAATGCTTAGGTGGTAGTGTTACAGGAACCAGACTCTCTGATCCGGCTCATAGACAAGATGGGGGCTTTGTTTGCTGCGTCCCTGTAGGCTCGGCCTCCCCGTTAAGGCCGGCATTCATGGTGTGAGAAAGAATTCTTAATTCTCAGAAAGTGGCTGGAAAGATAAAAGTTCTATGTTAATGTAGAGAAAACTTATGCCTTCATTATCCTTTTTCATTTTACTGGAGAACCTGGCTAAATCAGCAGGCCTGTCTGTGGGGCATGTGAATTCACACCCAGAAACTGATGTTGAACTTGGCTTGAAACGAAGCCTTTATCAAGAATGGTCAGGACCTTCCAAAATTTCAATCCCCAATTCCGACCTCTTAATTTCAGGCCAGTTGCAGGCCAATTTGATGAAAGGATTATAAGACAAGACCCATATGAAACATTAGCCAGATTGGGTAAAAAACTGGGACGATAGAGGGAATAAGAAACTAATTGGAGGTAGTAAAAAGGAGGTTTTGAACACTTCTAGAAAAGGGAGTTGGCCCAGGTGTCAAAACGCCTGAATCTTGTCATCTCTGTCACTTTCCTAAACCAACTGCTTAACGACCAAAGGCTGGGTGTTTCTTTCACTCTTGTCTGAAAGAGCAACAGGAGCCCCATCCCATCTGGCTCACTTCACAGGGTTCTTAAAAGATGCAAGTAAAAACATAGGATTTGAAACTGATTAAGAAAAGAACAAAATAAATACCAATATGCTTGGGGACAAGATGGTGAACAATTCTATAACAGGATTAGGAGGGCAGGGAGGGCCCCCTACCCAGGGAGACAGGCAGGAGGCTGGGCCCCGGTGGGGAGGATGTCCCAGGCCAGCCATGAGCACAGAGCTGGCAGGGTGATGGAGGGGAGGAGGCTGCCCTGTTCCCGGTGGGACCCCCTTCCCGGGACACCTGCAGCCCCAATGGAAGTCCCTATGCTCCTTGGGTGGCTGGCTCCGAGGGCTGCAGGATGGACCCAGGATGGTGGCAGCATAGATTCAGGGGAGAGATGGAGAAGCAGGAGGAAGCAGGGTCAGGAATTCGCTGAGAGCTGTGGCTCTCCCTGACCCATAAGAGGATCAGACTCAGAAGCAAGGGGTGAGGATAGCAGTGACATCTGAGTTGATTCACCCAGATGCTGGTAAGGGCACCACTCGGGGCTGAATGCTGGTGCAGACGCTCATTAAATCTTTACAGATGTCCTAGCAGAGAGGACCGATCCCCAACCTTCCCCCCTGGGGCCCTGGAGCAGACACTGTGGAAGACGGCCGGCTGGGCAGTTTTCCCCAAAGTGAAACAGTCTCAGCACAAAATCCAGCAACTGTGCTCCAAGATATTTACCTGAATGAGGTGAAAATTTATCCCCTCATGAAAACCTGCCCAAGGATGTTTCTTTGCTTAGTCGCTCAGTTGTGTCCAGCTCCATTACCCCATGGACTATAGCCTGCAAGGTTCCTCTGTCCATGGGATTCTCCAGGCAAGAATACTGGAGTGGGTAGCTATTCCATTCTCCAGGGGATCTTCCCAACCCAGGGATCGAACCCAGGTCTTCTGCACTGTGTGGATATTTTTAGTAGCTCTACTCATAATTGCCTGATTTGGGTAGCAGCTCATTTATCCTTCAATAGATGAATGGATAAACAAACTGGTACCTCAAGACAATGGAAATCCAGTGAAAAATAAATGAGCTACTGAGCCATGGAAAGACATGGAGGAGACAAATTCATGTTGCTAAATGGCATAAGCAAGTTTTCAGTCTCCATACTGTATGATTCCAATTATAAGACATTCTGGAAAAAGCAAGACTACAGACACAGTAAGAAGCCCAGTGGTTGCTAGGGGTTGGAGTAGGGTAGAGGGCACAGAGGATTTTTAGAGCTGTGAAATGATTCTTGATGACACGGTCATGCTGGACACATGATATTATCTGTTTGGCAAAACCCACAGAATGCACAATACCAGTTCAGTTCAGTCACTCAGTCGTGTCCGACTCTTTGCAACCCCATGAATCGCAGCACGCCAGGCCTCCCTGTCCATCACCAACTCCCAAAGTTCATTCAGACTTACCTCCATCGAGTCAGTGATGCCATCCAGCCATCTCATCCTCGGTCGCCCCCTTCTCCTCCTGCCCCCAATCCTTCCCAGCATCAGAGTCTTTTCCAATGAGTCAACTCTTCGCATGAGGTGGCCAAAGTACTGGAGTTTCAGCTTCAGCATCATTCCTTCCAAAGAAATCCCAGGATTGATCTCCTTCAGAATGGACTGGGTGGATCTCCTTGCAGTCCAAGGGACTCTCAAGAGTCTTCTCCAACACCACAGTTCAAAAGCATCAATTCTTCAGCGCTCAGCCTTCTTCACCATCCAACTCTCACATCCATACATGACTACTGGAAAAACCATAGCCTTGACTAGATAGGAATGAAACCTAAGGTAAACTGTGGGCTTAATTCAGTTACTAATCCTACTGGACCAATATTTGTTCATCAGTTGTAACAAACGCACCTCACTAGTGCAAGGTGTTAGGCTTTCTGGTGGCTTAGTCAGTAAAGAATCCGCCTGCAATGAGGGAGACCTGGGTTCGATCCCTGGGTCAGGAAGATCCCTGGAGGAGGGCATAGCAACCCACTCCAGTATTCTTGCCTGGAGAATCCCATGGACAGAGGAGCCTGGCGGGCTGCAGTCCACAGGGTCACAAAGTGTCAGACACAACTGAGCGACTCAGCATACAACACACAGTGCAAGGTGTTAATAATAAGGGAAACTCTGTGTGTGGGGGTGGGGNNNGGGGGTGGGCTGAGAGTTTTATGGGAACTCTGTACTTTTTGCTCAATTTTCTATTAACCTAAAACCTATCTAAAAAATAAAGTACACTGATTAAAAAATTTCAATCTCATCTCAGTAGTGATCACGGGGAAAAATGAGAATATTGGTGAATTTCTTGTTTTATTTTTTTTCTTCAAGTTCTTTGGCTTGATTTCATCTGGAGGGTAAGTGGGATACTGTGATTGTTTGTTCGTGTTCGGGTCCCCCAAAGGTTAATGAGCACGTCCCTCTCCAGCACAGGGGAAGCAAAATGGTCTTTCTTTGCTTAGAGCAACAGTGAGCATGATGTGGGGCTCCAGCAAGAGCTTTTCTGCAGTTTGACACATTGTCACCAGAGTACAGTCCTGGCGGGTGCATTGCTCCCTCTGAGTAACGAAAGCCTCTGTTCTCCAACAACCTGGTGGGGCGGGGATGTGAAGGTGATGGGAAGGGTCACCTGACCCATGACATCACCAAGGATCCTAGCCCATGACATCACCAAGCTTCCATCTCGCTCAATGAGAGGAGCTATTGGCATAGAACTACCTTTGTTATACATTGAGTCCGAGGGGGCCAAGGCCCAGTGAGCCATTCTGTGTGTCCTACCTCTCTTGCAGGGAGCATCTGTATCCCCGTGAAGAAACATTTAGTGGGAACCTCAACAGTAGTCACCATAAGGCGGCCCCCAGGGCCGGCCTTCCTCGATGGTCTGCGCTTCCAATGCAGGGGGTCTGGGCTTGATCCTTGGTCAGGGAACTAGCTCCTACATGGTGCAACTAAAGACCTGGTGCAGCCAAATAAATACATATTTAAAAAAAATAAATAAATAAGGCAGTCCCAAGATATCAGGACCCAGAACCACAGGTGAGGGGAGGTTTCCTCCTTGGAGAAGATGAGCAAGGTGATGGAAAGAACACCAAGACAAGCAAGGTGATGGAAAGAACACCAGTCTTGTGCATCCTCCACTTTTGAGTGTCCCGAATCTGCCTGCCCCTTCCCTTTAAAAAAAATTGTAGTAAAATAAACACAGCACAAAATTTACCATCCTGAAACCATTTATAAGTGTATTAAAATACAGGGGCATTAGGCCCTTTCACGTTAGGGTGTCAGCAACTCCCTCATCCGTCACAGAACCCTTTTCATCTTGAAAAGTGGAAACCGTTCCCTTGAAACACTAAGTCCCCATTCCCTCCACCCTAGCCCCTGACTTCTTTCTCTAGGAACGTGTCTACTTTAAATACCTCACTTACGTGGAATCTTATAGTATTTGTCCTAATTCATTTAGCACGATGTCCCCCAGGCTCGTCCAGGTTGTAGCATGCCAGAATCTGCTTCCTTTGGAAGCTGAGAAACAGTCCATCGTGTGCATACACAACCATTTGTTTACCCACTCATCCACTAACGGACCTTCCACTTTGGGGCTATTGTGAATTGCGGCTGTGAACATGGGTGTATCAATAAAAATACCTCTAAGTTCCTGCCTTCGATTCTTTTGAGTATATATCCAGAAGCAAAATTGTTGGATCCTGTGGTAACTCTCCATTTAGTTTTCCGAGAAATCTCCACCCTGTCATCCACAGCGGCTACACCATTTTACGTTTCCACCCACAGTGCACAAGGGTTCCAGTTTCTCCAAATCCTCACTAACACGAGTAATGTATTGGGATTTTTTTTTTTTATAGCCATCCTGACGAGTGTGAGGTGATGTCTCACTGTAGTTTTGATTTGCATTTCCCTAATGGTGAGTGATGGTGAGTTCATCTTTCCACGTGCTTATTGGCAGTCTGTGTTCCTTCTTTAAACTTCCCTTGTTTTTTAAGGAGGAGCTGGTGGGACCTTGGAGTGTCATCACTAGGCTGCCTCTACTTGACCTTCTGACTGCTCCGTGTCAGGCCTTCTCTGGGTCCTGGGGTCTTGGTCCTCAGCTTTATATCCTCTGTTTACCTCTCTGACTTCCAAAAGAAAGAAGCTCCTTTTTATCTGGTGACTCTGTTCCACGCCACTTTTCAGCTTAGCTTTCTCTCTCTCCTTTCTCTTTCTTCTTTTCAGCCGGCCGTGTTTTGAGCCCATGAGCCTGGAAGAAACACTTTCCACAGCTTCTTGGATGAGTCATCTCAGCTTGTCCACACAGTGTCTTCACTCAAAACCTTCTCCTGCCTCCTCCTCCACCCTGAGCTCCTTTTCTCATCCCCAGACCAGTAGTATGAGGAAAACCATGGAAGACCTAGCTCATTTTCCTCTCATTAATGTCAGTTAGGAAGGGGGAGCCTAAGAAATGTGGCCTTCCGCTCTTTTCACCAGGCGCTCTTATCTCTACATTTTCCTTCTCAGAATGTCTATCGACAAGCCACTCTCCTGTTGCAGGACACATCCAAGCTCAAATGTGCTTAATACTCAGCTCCGGGTTTAGAGATGCTAGAGTCATCTAAATCCAAATGCTGCATTCTTGTTCTTGTGGAATTCAAGAATTGCATTTACAGCTACTTTGCATGCCCAGGAAATTTCTCCAAAACACCTAGAAACACCTCTCACAGACAAGCCATAACCTGTTGTTCAGTCGCCCATTTGTGTCTGATTCTTTGCAACCCCGTGGACTTATCTTCACTTAGAAATCAATGGGGCCAATAAAGATGAAAATACATCATAAGGAACTTGCCTCGTGGTGTAGTGAACAGGAATCCGCCTGCCAATGCAGGAGACATGGGTTTGATCCCTGGTCTGGGAAGATGCCTCATGCTGGAGGGCAGCCAAGCTCATGAGCCACAGCTACTGAGCCTGCAGGCTCCAGAGCCAGCATGCTCTGCAGCCAGAGAAGCCCTGCAACGAGAATCCCAAGCGCCACATGAAGAGTAGCCTCTGCTCGCTGCAACTAGAGAGAGCCGGCATGCAGCAACTAAGACCCAGGACAGTCATCAATGTATAAGTAGATAAAAACCATGAACTTGAAGTGTCTGGCATATTTGTCACACCTTGATAAATACTTTTCATGTTAGTAGGAGTTTATTTGATGACTACAAATTATCCCTAAAATTGAATAACATGCTCCAGTTTAGCGGGCTTTCTCAAGCTTTCAGTTCAGTTCAGTTCAGTTCAGCCGTTCAGTCGTGTCTGACTCTTTGCAACCCCATGAATCGCAGCACGTCAGCCCTCCCTGTCCATCACCAACTCCAGGAGTTCACTCAGACTCATGTTCATTGAGTCGGTGATGCCATCCAGCCATCTCGTTCTCTGTCATCCCCTTTTCCTCCTGCCCCCAATCCCTCCCAGCATCAGTCTTTTCCAATGAGTCAGCTCTTCACATGAGGTGGCCAAAGTACTGGAGTTTCAGTTTTAGCATCATTCCTTCCAAAGAAATCCCAGGGTTAATATCCTTCAGAATGGACTGGTTGGATCTCCTTGCAGTCCAAGGGAGTCTCAAGAGTCTTCTCCAACACCACACTTCAAAAGCAACAATTCTTCAGTGCTCAGCCTTCTTCACAGTCCAACTCTCACATCCATACATGACCACAGGAAAAATCATACCCTTGACTAGATGGACCTTAGTCGGCAAAGTAATGTCGCTGCTTTTCAATATGCTGTCTAGGTTGGTCATAACTTTTCTTCCAAGGAGTAAGCGTCTTTTAATTTCATGGCTGCAATCACCATCTGTAGTGATTTTGGAGCGCAGAAAAATAAAGTCTGACACTGTTTCCACTGTTTCCCTAACTATTTCCCATGAAGTGATGGGACTGGATGCCATGATCTTAGTTTTCTGAACTTTGAGCTTTAAGCCAACTTTTTCACTCTCCTCTTTCACTTTCATCAAGAGGCTTTTGAGTTCCTCTTCACTTTCTGCCATAAGGGTGGTGTCANTTTAGGATTTGAAATAGCTCAACTGGAATGTCATCACCTTCACTAGCTTTGTTCATAGTGATGCTTTCTAAGGCCCACTTGACTTCACATTCCAAGATGTCTGGCTCTAGATGAGTGATCACACCATCATGATTATCTGGGTTGTGAAGATCTTTTTTGTACAGTTTTTCTGTGTATTCTTGCCACCTCTTCTTAATGTCTTCTGCTTCTGCTAGGTCCCTACCATTTCTGTCCTTTATCAAGCCCATCTTTGCATGAAAGTTCCCCTTGGTATCTCTAATTTTCTTGAAGAGATCTCTAGTCTTTCCCATTCTGTTCTTTTCCTCTATTTCATTACTTATAATGTAAGTGCTATGGAAATAGTTGCTGGCATATGACAAATTCAAATGTAATTTTTTGGAACTTTCTGGAATTAAAAATTTTTTTTTAATTTTCAGTGAAGCCATAGATACAGAACATATGGCTATCAAGTCATGACCATATGAAGAAGATAAATCTTTACATCGAGTCCACAAGAAATACAGATGCTACTGTACCCTTGTTCAAAATATAAGATGTTTCGGTCAAGTTGCTTCTCTGATAGGAAAGCTTGCAAGTGGATGAGCTTTCCAATCCTGAAGTAAGCACAGGACAGGCTGGAGTCAGTATGAAAATGCTCATCCTTGCTTCTACAGAAAGAAATCTGTAGGCACCTGGAAACCCTGCAGAACTCTTTGGAGGATTTCTGACCTCAGATGACCCTCACATGGACATTAAACATAGAATCCTTTCTTTGCCAGAACAGATAAGGGAATGATGAAAGGTTCATCAGAGGTGACCTCACCGCCTTGTGGACAAAGGAAATGATGTAATGGGGATTCATCTCAAATAGCTTTGGAACATTCTGGAATCCTTTGACAGAATGGAAGCCTCAACTAGAAAAGTGAACTTGGGGAAGCTCTGAGTCTATGGTTTTACAGATACCTTTACACTCATGGTTTTCAGCCCTTTGGCTCCAAACCCAAACACTGACACCAAATGTCAGGGACTATTTCACAATTTCAGTTTCTTTTTCAAGACCAGTCTCAGCAGCTCACCTCTGAGCAGGTGAGTGCCTCTGCTGGCCCCTTAAAAGACAGAGGTGAGAGGCTGCGAAGGTTTGTGTGGGGCTTTACTTTGTTGTTGCTTTTCATGGTTTTTAAAGGCAGTCAAGCACAGAAAGAATACATTGTGAGATGCTTTCCCCAAACCCCATGTAGTGCACAGCTGGGTGGGTTTTCCTGACTCATCTTGCCCTTCCCCCAGCAGATTCCAACCCCTTGATCCTGGCTGTCTGTAGGCTCCACATAGTCAGCCCTCTCAGTTCAGGAAGGAAGAGTAGCTTCTCACTGGACTTTGCTCTCCTCTACCCAGAGTCCTGTGTCTTCATCCCCTCACTACTCCTCCTAAAGTTTGCTCTGTCCCTTCCTTTTTCTTCAGCTCCCAACTCACAGCTTGTTAGACTTGTTAACGCTGTAGGTAGCTCTCCTACGAGAGCTGCTGACAGTTCAACCTTCCAAGCATGACTGTACGTTTAAGCCACATTTCTGTAACGCATGCATGCTAAGTGGCTTCAGTCATGTCAGACTCTGTGACCCCACCAGGCTCCTCTGTCCATGGGATTTCCCAGGCAAGAATACTGGAGTGGGTTGTCATGCCCTCCTCCAGGATCTTCTGGATCCAGGGATCAAACTCAAGTCCCTTCTGTCTCCTGCACTGGCAGGTGGGTTTGTTACCCCTACTGCCCCCTGGAAAGTCCTGTATTTACATTTCTGTAGCTTGCAATTCTTTGTGGGGAAGAGAGGCACAGCTTGTCCAGACAGAGTGGACAATTTAATTGTGCTGCTGGGGAGTGGAGGAGACAGCTTGCAGGACAAGATCCATAAAGTTAGACTTGGGCCACTTCTCCCACTTGCACTCCAATCACCACGTGACTCTAATGACCTATGAACCCTCAATCTAAAACCTTTGCAAAACACATTTTTTTCTGTCTTTTCACAAGGGGTGTTACATTTGGGGATGTCTTTTAACAAAGAAGAAATGGATGTGTTCAGAACTCTAGGATCCTTCTTTGATTTTTGAATATTAAGCCAGTCTTGCATTCCTGAGATACAGCTCACTTGGTCATGGTGAGTAATCCCTTTTACATGTTGCTGGGCTTGGTTTGCTAGGATTCTATTGACGATTTTTGCATCTATTTTCTCAAGGGATGCTGTTGTTCAGTTGCTCAGTTGTGTCCAACTCTTTGCGACCCTATGGACTGCAGCACACCAGGCTTCCGTGTCCCTCGCTATCTCCTGGAGTTTGCTCGAACTCACGTCCATTGAGTCGATGATGCCATGCAACCATCTCAACCTATGTCACCCCCTTCTCCTCCTTCCCTCAATCTTTCTCAGCATCAGGGTCTTATCCAGTGGGTCAGTTCTTCGCATCAGGTGGCCAAAGTATTGGAGCTTCAGCATCAGTCCTTCCAATGATTTTGGCATGCGGTTTCCTGTTACCGTGATGTCTTTTTGTACAATTTTGGTATCAGGGTAATGCCATCCTATAGACTGAGTTGGGATCTGCTTTGACTCTTGCTCCTCCCAACCAGTTTTGATTCAGTAGCTAGAGTAATGTTTTAAATGTAATCCAAGTCACTCCTTGTCCTGACCACTGTGGCCAATGGCTGCCTGTCACATTCACCATCCAGACCACTTATCGGGGACTCCAGCGCCTAGATCTGCATGGGCCACTTGACCTTGATCTCCTGCCACCTTCACTCACGCTCCCTTTCCTGTAGTCACACTGTTCTTTCCAAAGTTCTTCCAATCCACCATGCTACTATCCACTTAAGGGCCTTTTAACTGCCTGTTCCCTTTGCCTAGAATGCAATGCATGGCTCCATCCCATCATGCAGGTATCTAAGGACCACTTTCTTAAAGGCCTTCTCTGAAGGGATCAGTAACATAGCCCCCATCTACGGTCAATCTCTGCCCACTACTCTGCTTTATTTTTTTTTAAGCACTTATCATTTGAAATCGCATTATTCATTCACTCATTTATGGCTTGTCACCACTACTATTGTGTATACTCCAAGCTTCCCTTCTGGCCCAGCTGGTAAAGAATCCGCCTGCAGTGCAAGAGACTTGGGTTCGATCCCTGGGTTGGGAAGATCCCCTGGAGAAGGGAAAGGCTACCCACTCCAGTATTCTGGCCTGGAGAATAGTCTATGGGATCACAGAGAGTCAGACATGACTGAGCGACTTTCACACACTTCATACACACCACGAAGGTGAGGATTTTGTCCTCTTGGACTCTCAGAGGGATACATTTACAGAAGCTTAGTAAATGTTTGTTGGATAAATGAATAAGGTGAACAAATATTTCTGTGCAAGGATATTCATTATTTATTATGGTAACACATGAAACATGACATAAATGCCCAACAGTCAGGGAACAGTCAAATCAGGGATAGTGTATCTGTAGGATGGAATGTGGTCATTTGAAATGATGCTTTCAAACTGTGGTGCTGGAGAAGACTCTTGTGAGTCCCTTGGATAGCAAGGAGATCAAGCCAATCAATCCTAAAGGAAATCAACCCTGAATATTCATTGGAAGGACTGATGCTGCAGCTTCAATAATATTTTGGCCACCTGATGTGAAGAGCTGACTCATTGGAAAAGAACCTGATGCTGGGAAAGATTGAGGGCAGGAAGAAAAGGGGGTAACAGGATGAGATGATTGGATGGCATCATTGACTCAGTGGACATGAGTTTTAGCAAACTCTGGGAGATAGTGACGGACAGGAAGCCTGCCATGCTGCAGTCCACGGGACTGCAAAGAGTTGGCTGTGATCTAGCAACTGAACAACAACAAAGTAGTGTTTAAAAAACTTTAATGACATGGGAAATTGTGCACAATATAGTGTTACACCAAAAAGATCAGGCTACAGTTCTAGACACAGTTTTGTTGTTTGTTGTTCAGTCACCAATTTACAATAGACAGTTTAACCAAATATATTTTATGTTGTAAACATATTTATAAAAAGAAACGTAAAAATTTTAAAGGGACAAACTGAATGCTTGACAGTGACAATCTCTGAATAGTGTGTTATGGGCAGTTTCAATGTTTCCTTTATATTATTTTGTATGTCCTAAATTTTCTCTGATGTGCATGCATAATTTTAATAATAAAATATTTTAAAAATTATGACTGCTATAGAATCAAATATGATATAGCCAGCACATATGTAGTATATAATTTTGGAGAATAAAAGTTTTCAAATGGAAAGACATATCTCTCCTGAGTTGAAGTGTTCCCTTTAATAATTTTTCAAGTAAAAGTTTCTGAAACGATTCTGAATATGTGGTGAATTAGTGGTTTCCTGTGTGTTTTGCTCACCCCTTGGCTAAGTGAGCAGGTCCCGGAGATGATTTGGTTTGTTCTTTTTATAAAGGTCCACCAAGCCTTTCTCCTGGCTTCCCTGGTGGCTCAGTGGTAAAAAAAAAAAAAAAAATCAGCCTGTGATACAGGAGACCCAGGTTCCATCCCTGGGTTGGGAAGATCCCCTGGAGAAGCAAACAGCAACCCACCTCCAGTATTCTTGTCTGGGAAATCCCATGGACAGAGGAGCCCGGTGGGTTACAGTCCATGGGGTTGCAAAGAGTCAGACACAACTGAGAGACTAGACAACAACAACAAGCCCTTCTCCCCTTCAGATTCTGACTCCTGGAGATGAGACCTTGCCCCACATGGCTCTCTATCCCTGCAGAATCTATACAGCACTCTGCACCCGCTCCTCACTAATGATGCTGGTAACACAAAGCACAGACCCACCCTCACCAGCCTTGCTCTGTAGCTTCAACTTCAGAGTGGAGATGGCAACTGGCCTTTTGTTAGATCTCAGAGCCTCAGGGGTTCCCCCAACACAGGTTCTCTGGTTTTTCTGAACCAAAATGATCTTGCCTAATGCCAGGGAGCCACATTAAGTATCCTGTCTGCTCTCCATGAGGGGAGGGAGCCCTGTCCACCCTAGGGCTGGTGATCGAACCGTATCCAGGAGGGCTCTGCCCGCCATGCATGGACCCTTTCACTTGCTCTTCCCTTCCCTGATGCCCGAAGCATCTCTCAATTGCAACCCTGCTCTTTCTTTCAACGTGCCCAGTGCCAGCAGGTGCCATGGAAACAGCTGCCACAGTGGTCAGGGAGGCTGGTCGGAGCCTCTGCTCCACAGAACGATTCATCTCTTAAGAAAGAACTGCATTCTCTCCCATGGAAAGTCCCCTTCCCTGCGCCAGGACCAGCCTGACCTGCATGGGAGTTCTCTGACAGTCGGTGCTCATCTCTGAGTTGTGAACAGCAACCAGTCTGCACTATTTTGATGACAAGGAAACATTCAAATATTTTTGCTGAAGACAGAGGCTTAAGCAGAATTCCTAAGGTGATGGTGTTTTTAAAAAGAGCTTGAAGCATCCAATAGATTCTCGAAGGCTCTGTGCAATCTTTCTCTTTCACCTCCCTGAATGCTTTCCTCCATGCTGGTTACGAGACCTCTAGAATCCCTGACGAATTTAAGGCATTCCAGGAAGGAACCAATCACCCAGGAATACCCCAGAAGCAGCCAAAGGTCTGAGATGTCAAACTCTGGAACAGTCTCAGAGAGGACTAGGGGCTGGTGCAAGCACCACTTGCAGACAGAGGAGGGGGTTTCAGATATTCTCTTCTTGGACTCCCTCCTTAAATTGCTTGTAAAATTAAGCTAGCCAAGACATTTTCTCTTAAAAGTGTAAAACGTGTTAGTTGCTCAGTCGCGTCTGACTCTTTGCCACCCTATGGACTGTAGTCGGACACGCTCCTCTGTCCGTGGGATTTCCCAGGCAAGAATATCGGGGTGGGTTGCCATTTCCTTCTTCAGAGGATCTTCCTGACCCAGGGACTGAACCCACGTCTCTTGTGTCTCCTGCATTAGCTGGCGGATTCTTTAACCACTAGTTCCACCTGGGAAGCCCACATGTGGAAAATGGGCTGACACTAACAATCGTTAACACTGAGCACTTTTTACACCTGACGTGGCCCCATCTTGTTCAGAGTAAAAGCCCAAGTCTTCAGCTGGATCTAGAGACCTCATGTGTTGCCCCCACCCCAGTGCCTCTGGGCCACCTCCCCGACCCTGGCTCCTGCCCATTCTTCTCCAGCTCCTGCTCTCCTCAGTCCCCCTCCTCAGGGCCTTTGCACCTGCGCTCCTCTGGGTCTGGATGGCCCCCTTCCAGACTCTATGTACAGAGCTCCCCCTCCAGACCGCCCTCCCGGGGACACGGCTCTATTGCACAGTCTTCCTTGGGCCCTGTGCATAATGTCTCCTCCCGGCCCAGTATCGTCTCTGCCTCCAACCCT
Organism: Redunca redunca; assembly: GCA_006410935.1. Taxonomy (NCBI): domain Eukaryota; kingdom Metazoa; phylum Chordata; class Mammalia; order Artiodactyla; family Bovidae; genus Redunca; species Redunca redunca. The sequence goes on along the minus strand of SJYQ01003924.1, from coordinate 130,772 downwards.
GCCTGGGGGCCCTCAGCAGCGTTTATCATCACCGCACACACTCGTGGTTTCAGTCTTGCTCTGTTTTCTCCTCGTAGAATGTGTACCCTGGGAAGGTGAGGGTTTGAGCAAGCTCCCAGGTGACTTCAACCCTTCCAGGGAGAGCTGACCAGCACCCTACCTGCTCAGGGGAACTGTGCCCGGAGCTGGCCTGCATCGCCATGCAGGAGCACGTCCCACAGTCTACCTCATTAGGAAGCAGGAAAGTGCAGAAGGCAGAGCCTGGTGGGGCCAGGTGTCAAATGGTGCCCTCTACTCCTCAGAGTCTAGCAAACAGGGTCCTGGACTCTCCAAACTGCACAGCCGAAAAGCATCCCAAACGCTCGCTAGGATTTCTACAAATTTCTTGGGGATTTATATTCTCATGGGCTCTGTATTTTCCATTGCAGCATAACAAATTGCCATAAACTTAGGACTTACTTAAAACAACACAAACGCATGACCTCACACCTCCCCAGGGTCAGGAGTCCAGCAGGTAGTAGCTGGGTCTGTAGCTCAGCCTCCCACGAGGCTGAGATCCAGACGTGGGAACTGAAGCAGGGGCCTCTACCAAGCCTCTCACCTGCCACAATGTGGCCCGGTCTGTCGGAGGAGGAGACGACCACCATCAGACTCTGTCCTGAGACAGTGCTGGACACCGTGCCCGACCCCGACCTGCCTGTGTTCACACCCGGGTCCCGGCCAGGGCTGGAGGGCGGCAGCAGAACAAAGGCTGCCCCACAAAGGCACCTTGGTTCCCATCTCAGGCAGAGGCTGCAGTGCTCTGGTGTGGGGGAGGGCATGGAGCAGGGCCGGGGCACCCAGGGAGGTGGGGAAGCCGAGCCCCTGTCCCACACTCCATCATCCGATCAGACCTCACCTACTGCTCAGCATCCATATTTTTCTGACCACCTCTGACCTAACCAGACTCTCCAAGGTAGTGATGGGTGTCTGGACACTTGTGTCATAAGGATTATGACATGGCCTATTGGGGAAGCATGACTCCCCTGCTGAAGGTGAAGCAGGAAACACCTCCTTTGCCTGTTGTTAGTGACCCTGACCTCTGCAGTCTCATTAAACCAGGAACAAGCACGGGGTTCAAGAACAGGCAACCTGTATTCAATCCAGCCCCCTACGGTGTAGCTTCACACAGAAAGGGTCCACCTGGGAAAACAAGTGTTACCCTGTCCCTTCAGAAGGGCTTTTCCCAGGAAAACACACGGAGAGGCATCAGCTGAGTCCTGTTAATGCAATGGGGTTGGGATGAGTGGATGCCCCTTGTCAGGAAGCCTGACCTCCCACCCCCACAGCTCTTGGTCAGTTTGCAGTTCAGCTGTTGAACCCTGAAAACTCTCGCTTGGAGCCTAACACCATTCAGCCTCTTGGTAAAATGGTCTCATGTTTACGATCCTCGTCGTTCTTATTGCTAAGTGTTTCCTTACTTCTGATGTAATCTAAATAAGTCTCTAGGTAAATGAACCTAGAGCCTGTTATTTGGAGAGAAATAAGTCAGAAAGAGAAAAACATATATTGTATATTAATGCATATACATGGAATCTAGAAAAGTGGTACTGACAAACCCATTTGCAGCGCAGGAATAGAAATTCAGACAGAGAACAGACCTATGGATGCAGCGGGGGCAGGAGAGGGTAGGACAAACTGAGAGAGCAGCACTGACATGTGTGTGTATTACCATGTGTAAAACAAGTAGCTCATGGGAAGCTGCTGGATAACACCAGGAGCTCAACCTGGTGCTCAGTGACAACCTCGAGGGACGGGACTGCAGTGGGCTGTCATGCCCTCCTCCAGGGGAGCTTCCCAACCCAGGGATCGAGCCCAGATCTCCCACACTGCAGGCGGATTCCTTACTGTCTGAGCCACCAGGGAAGCCCTCAAGTATACCTGTGGCTGAATCATGTTGATGTATGGCAGAAACCAACACAACATTGTAAAGCAGTTATCTTCCAATTAAAAATAAATAAATGATAATTTTAAAATATTTTTAAAAATGACAAATCAGTCTCTGTTCTTGCAACCAGGAGAGGCTCATTCCCATTTGACAGATGAGAAAGCTGAGGCTCAGACTGTCTAAGTGATGGGCCCAACATAAATGTAGGCTGATTCCCTGAAGACAGCAGCACCCAGAATGAATGTGACCATGGGTGGGCAAAGAAGAGATAAGGGCAGAAGTTACTGAGTTTCCTTGGTAATCCAGATTTGAGGCCAGCAGGAGAATCAATGCCCTAGATCCCCACCACCCTGACATGACTGCTGTATGCACGTGTGCTCAGACACGTCCAACTCTCTTGCAACCCCATGTACTGTAGCCTGCCAGGCTCCTCTGTCCACGAAAATTTCCATTTAAACCCAAGCAAGAATACTAGAGTGGGTAGCCATTTCCTTCTCCAGGGCATCTTCCTGACTCAGGGATTGAACCGGCATCTCCTGCCCTGGCAGATGCATCCTTTGCCACTGTGCCACCTGGGAAGATTCCTGGCTGCAAATGCCCACCTCAGCCTGTTGGGGCTCTGAAGGGGCCGTAGGAGTAGCCCCCAAAAATGAGAGGAGCAGTCAGGTATTGAAGCTACTGAGAAGGAATTTGCTTTTTCCCCTCTAGTGATCAAAAGTGACAGCATACTAAAAAGCAGAGACATCACTTTACCAACAAAGGTCCGTCTAGTCAAAACTATGGTTTTTCCAGAAGTCATGTATGGATGTGAGAGTTGGACTATAAAGAAAACTGGGCACTGAAGAATGGATGCTTTTGAACTGTGGTGTCGGAGAAGACTCTCGAGAGTCCCTTGGACTGCAAGGAGATCCAACCAGTCCATCCTAAAGAAATCAGTCCTGAACATTGGAAGGACTGATGCTGAAGCTGCAACTCCAATACTTTGGCCACCTGATGTGAAGAACTAACTTGTTGGGAAAGACCCCGATGCTGGGCAAGATTGAAGGCAGGAGGAGAAGGGGATGACGGAGGATGAGATGGTTGGATGGCATCACCAACTCAATGGACATGAGTTTGGGTAAACTCCAGGAGTTGGTGATGGACAGGGAGTCCTGGTGGGCTGCAATCCATGGGGTTGCAAAGAGTTGGACATGACTGAGCTACTGAAACCAACTAACTGATCAAAAGTGGAGAAGGCATCCTGTGGCTGAGACTGTAGACAGGGGCCCAGGCATCGCCTCCCTTGAGCAGGCTTAGGGGAGAGAGCCAGTGTTTCATAGGGGTCCCAGTTTTGACCCTGTTCCCCTTGCTGCTCTGACTTCAGTGGCCTATTGTGGTTCCCGTACACAGATTTCCAGGATGTTTTCAGAACTATTCACTCATGCCATCTCTCCCTCTGGGGTTTGGCAAGAGTCACTTGGTTTGACTTTTAATACCATCTTAGCAGTCGATGCTACTGAGCAGGTTCCAGCTACATAGAGCGTAGGAAGTGACTTGTGGGATTTTTCACACTGCACCCTGAGGGCTTGTCTTGGGAGACCTTTTCTATCAATCGTTTGAACAAATGTCCTGCCCTGGTGTGGGAGAGCCAGTTCATTAGAAAGAGAAACATCCATCCTTCCCTCCAGTCATGTGCAAGATGCTTGTCTGTCCCAATTGATGGCTCACTTTGGGCCCTGGGCATTTATTTGTTTCTAATTCTCCTCCTTGGGTTGAACCTGTGTTAGGCAACAGATTATATGGAATATAGCTGAAGTTCATTTTTGTTCCAGTAAACCAAAATCTTCAGTCTAGAGTGATAACCTATAAAAGATTCAGTGCCCTTGGGAAAACAAAGTTGCTGAATAAGGGCTCGAGGCCTTGAGAACTTGCCTTCAGAGGCCCTTGGGGATCAAGTGACAGCATTTTTCTTGTCTCAAGCGTCGCGTTTCTAGGTCAGAGGTAAAAGGATGTGACTAACAGGACTGCTGATCACTTTTTAATTCATAAGAATGCACACAAAATTCCCACTTCTCTTGGCTAAATTGAGTTTCCCTTTGGGGAGCAAACCACGAGTGGATTGCACGGGACTGCAAGAAGTAGCAGAGCTTGCCTGGCCCACCAGGGTGGGAGGCCCGCGATGCTCAGTGCCCAGAGCACCCTGCAGAGGCAAAGGAGCTGAGCAAAGGATGGGCTCAAGGCACCCTCACTCCTCGTTAAAGCACCAGGCACAAGCTCCCGAATGAGGGGAGTCTGTGAGCTGTGGGCCTCTCTGCTCTGATGAACTTGAGTATCTGGGGATAAGCTGCTCTGTGCACATTTGCGAACCAGTCCCTTCTTGGTTACTTTATCAACAGCAGTATAACGTGGCTGCCCAGTCAAGAGGGCAAGTAGCCTGGAAGATAGGATTCACTGGCTTTCTACATCATCACCACCATTATTATCATGGCCGCCAGCATCACCACCACCAGCACCACCATCATTCGTGCCATCACCATCATCACCGTTATCACCACCCCCGTCACGGCCATCACCACCGCCATCACCACCACCAGCATCACCATCATTCGTGCCATCACCATCTCCATCACCACCACCAGCACCACCATCATTAGTGCCATCACCATCATCATCACCATTATCACCACCCCCGTCACGGTCATCACCACCGCCATCACCTTCGTTTTTACTGCCACCATCACCACCTTCACCATCTTCATCATCATCCTCCTCCCCACCACCTTCACCATCTTCATCATTAGCATCATATTTCTCACTGGCACCCTTACTTTCATGCCAACACAGAAAGCACTGGCCAATATCAAAATCTAGTTCCACTCTTGTGGGTGAACCCAGCAGAACAGCTATGGCATTTCCAGGAAAGGGGGCTAAAACTCAGAGGGATGACCTATTTGCCCTGCTCATTCAGAACGCTTTTCCTGGGGCGACTGTTGCGCTAACATTGGGAAGTGTTTGCCAGGCAGATGGCACAGAAAGATGTATGATGTATGGTGTGTGTGTGTGTGTGTCACAGTTCTGTGAGTGTGAGAGCAAGTATGTGTGAGTGTGTAGTGTATATAGTGTTTGTATGTGTGTGGTGTGTATGTGAGTGTTGTGTACTGTGATGTGTGTGAGTACTGAGTGTGTGTGAGTACTGTGTGGTGTGTGTGGTGTCCTCTGGGTGTATGGGTGTGTGGGTGAGCTGTATGTGTGTGTGTGTGAGTACAGTGTGCTGTGTATGTCTGGTGTGTGTGGTGTGCTGTGTGTGTGAGTGTGTGAATGCAGTGTGCTGTGTATATTTGGCGCGTGTGTGTGCAGCGTGGTGTGCGTGTGGTGTGCTCTGTGTGTGTGGTGTGGTGTGAGTGTGACTGTGTGTGAGTGTGGTGTGGTGTGCATGTCAGCAGACCTCAGAATGGGAGGAGCCGGGCAAGAGGAAGTAGACCAGTAACCAAGCTTTGATGTCAGGGGGAGTAGGACTCCGAGAACCGCCTCCTGGATGGAGACTGACCCTGACGCCTCAATCCCCTGCCTCAAACTGGCCACCGGGGAGGCAGAGGGCAGCTCATGACGCTGGAGGCTCATGACGTCCACAGCACGGCGGACACCTATGATGCTGTGTCCTGACTGACTGCCGGGGCTGCCCTGATTCTGCACCACAGGCTGGAGACTGAAACAACAGAAATGTATCATCTCTCAATCTGGTATTCTGGCCTGGAGAATTCCATGTACTGTATAGTCCATGGGGTCTTGAAGACACGACTGAGTAACTTTTACGTTCACTTTTGGGCCTCCCCCTTGGCTCAGCTGGTAAAGAATCCGCCTGCAATGTGAGAGACCTAGATTCAATCCCTGGGTTGGGAAGATCCCCTGGAGGAGGGGATGGCTACCCACTCCAGTGCTCTGGCCTGGAGAATTCCATTGACCATATAGTCCATGGAGTAGCAAAAAGTCAGACACGACTGAGCAACTTTCACTTTCACAGTCTCAGGGCTGCAAGTCCAAGATCGGGGGTCGCAGGATGACCTCCCCAGGGACATGAGGAAAGAATTGTTCCTGCTTCTCTCCTTGGCTTGTAAACTGCAGTCTTCTCCCAGTGAGCCTTCTCCCTATGAATCTTCTCCTTGTGTGTCTTCCTTCTATGAGTTCAAACTCTCCCTTTTTATAAGGATACCAGGTTTACCCTCCTCTTGTATGTTGTAGTGGTCATTCAGTCGCTCAGTTGTGTCCGACTCTGCAACCCCATGGACTGCAACACACCAGGCTTCCCTGTCCACCATCTCCTAGAGCTTGCTCAAACTCATGTCATCTCATCTGTCACCTCCTTCTCCTTCTGTCTTCAATCTTTCCCAGCATCAGGGTGTTTTCCAATGAATCAGCTCTTTGCATCAGGTGGCCAAAGTACTGGGGCTTCAGCTTCAGCATCAGTCCTTCCAATGAATAGTCAGTGTTGATTTCCTTTAGGATTGACCAGTTTGATCTCCTTGCAGTCCAAGGGACTCTAAAGAGTCTATTATGACTCTAGTATGACCTCATCTTAACTAATAACATAGGCAAGGACCAGGTCTTCCAACAAAGTCACATCTTGAGGTCCTGGGGCTTCAACATATAAATCTTATGATTCAGTCTGTTACAATCACTGCAGCCTGAGATGTGCCAGCCCCTGGCCCAGCTGCTGCAACACGTCTAGGAGGATGCATCGCACCACCCAAGTCTCAGGGCATCAGGAATCCTGGAACCAAGGGTACCTCCATACTGTGTCACCCCAAGGCCAGCACAGAGCAGCCCTCCAAAGTGATTCTGAGGGGTCCCACATCACGGAGGGACCTTGGTGCCAGGAACAACCCGGGGAGCAGCATGGCAGCAGGACCTCACCTGGCACGACGTCCTTCAGCCTGGAAGTGATACGTTCTGTGTGCGCACGCAGACCCCCGAGACGCCTGGCAGGAGCAGAGATCTCCACTCGAGCACAAAGCAGCTGACGACCGGCCTGCTGACAGCACACACCTTCCTGTCTTACTGATTCGTAGGATGATTAAGGGCTGGTTTCTGTCTTAATTTGTCTTTGTAATCCTAGAAAATAGCACAGCACTGATGCCCAGTGTGTTTGTGGAGAATGAATGAGTGAATGGGAGACACAGGCATCTTGGACACCTCTAAGGAAAATCAATCTGTCAGTTAATCATTCTATTAGAAACTGTCTATTAGAAACTGTGAAGAGCACCCAGAAATAGAGGACATGGCCCATTAATTCAGTCATTGACTCGGTAAACAATTTATCGAGTGCCGTCTCTGAGCCAAGGGCTCCATGAATGGTGGGGTTACAAAGGTGGACTGAACCAGGCACTCAGACGAACAATTCTGAAACAGGAAAACTGGAATAAGGGAGCCCAGTCTCTTGCTGAGCTGTGCAGCCCTAATGGCTGGGCTGTGATTAGAGTTCAGCAAAGAAGGAATCAAGGCTTCCCTCATGGCTAAGAATCTGCCTGCAATACAGATAAATACAGGTTCGATCCTTGGGTTGGGAAGATCTCCTGCAGAAGGAAATGGCAACCCACTCCAATATTCTTGCCTGGGAAATCCCACGGACAGAGGAGCCTGGAGGTCTACAGTCCATGGGGTTGCAAAGAGTCGGACATGACTGAGCAATTACAACCAACGAGAAATGAGAAAAAATGGCCAAGCCGCAGGTTAACAGAGGGAGAGGTTCACAGCCCAAGGGGAGGTACAGGGGTGAGCGTGGAAATGGACTGGGAGTCAGACAAGTTGTGTTATTGAAGCAGGGTCGTTTGGCCCATGCACAGCAAGCCGAAACATGACAAGGCATTTGCAGCAAAGAAAGGCTTTATTCATGGGGCAGCCAAGTGAGGAGACAGGAGAAAAAGTCTCAGAGCTGCCTTCCCGAGGGTAACAAATATCCCTGAGATATTTATGGGGTAAAATAGCAGAGTGGTTTTGGTGTGATGAAATGTGCCTAGGGGTCAGGGAAAGGAGAGGTGATCGGTGTTCTGTATCTGGGCTGCAAGCTTCATCACGAGACTTTGTTATGGTCAAAACTGAGGGCACAGAGCATGACCTGAAGGGGAATTCTCAGTCCTCTGACATAAGCAGAAAGGGGTCAGGACCCTTGGGGATCGGGCAGCTGCTCCTAAGGCCCCTCCCCAGAGCCTCCGACCCCAGCCCTCCTCTAGGACCTGCTATCTGATGCCGATTCCTCCAGACTCTCATGGATCACCACGCCCATCACACCTGCTTCCTGAGAGACTCTGATGTGATTGAGGCACGGAACCCCCTCCTGGCTGGACAGTTTAGACTTCGATTTTGTGAGGACCTTGGCCTTCGGAATGTACCACCCTGTCGTTTGTAATTTGTCCTGACCTCCAAGGGGTACTATTTCCTCTGGCTGCCCTCCCTGAGGACCATCCAAGAAACACCAGTTACTTCCCAGTTACTTGGGGATGTTGTCCTCCCTGGCCTGGTCGGGCCCACTCTGCTGCACGTGGGGCTTCATGGAAGACCCTGCCCAGGGCCTTGGTGAAGTGAAGATTATTGGTTTGGAAGCTCTGGGTGGAATCCAGTCTAGAATTCTCTGATCTCTCATTGCAGGCATTATTAGATTGGATGCATTTGGTTAAGAAACCACTCTTGAAACCACTAACATCCCCTGAAGGCTCTGGTGAGCTAGATTATTCCAATCCCAAAGTTCAGCAGGGCTCTGGGAACCAGCTCTGAGGAGGCAGGAAGCTTGGTGTACAGCAGACCTTTGGAAAATCCAGAGGGCAGTTCAAGGACCCTGGCATCTTGGGGTGGGGAGGAGGTAGAGGGAAGAGAGTGGAGAGATGGGGGCAAAGAACTCACCCTGTTACCACTCTGCTCAGGGCTGGGCTGCTCAGGGGGCAGTGAATCTCTGTCTGCACCTTCCCTGCCTGCCGTCAGCCAGCTGGTTGGTCCTTAAAACCCAAGACCAGCTGGGAAGCTTAGAACATTCAGCCTACACTTCTCCCATCTTTGCTCCCATTCTCCCATCTCTGCATCTCAAGGGAGAGTCCCCATCCTCAAGAAAAGGTGTGGATGGAAAGTGGGGAAGCAGAAGAGAGTGGTGACCCCAGGTGAGCAGGACGCCCCTTGCCCTCCGGCCCCTACACCCCACCCCCCTCACCTACATCCTCACTCCTCGTTAGTGGTTTAGCGTCTGAAGTGGAGTCATCCGTGGGCACAGGCTTGGTCCTGGGCTCTGCTCTCAGTATTTCTGTAGTTGTGGTTGAATTTGCCAAGAAAGGACACCTTTCTTAGGATAACGAACAGCTGCAGAGAAAAAAATACCATTCTGATTGTGTGTCTGTCCTTGGAATTCAGGCTTAGAATCAACAAGGGCTGCTGAGCATTCCCACTGCTAGATGCCCCCCGTCTGTCTGTCCATCGCCCTCTCCCCTCTCTCTCTGGCCTTTGTGTCTCCCCCAGCCCGCCGCCCAGTGTTGCTTCATCCGGGGCCCGTACATGGGTTTTGGCTCTGGACAGTGTCTTCCGTTTGAGGCACTGCCTAAACCATCACTCACAAGCCGCACGCTGTTCCTGAAGAAGGAAGTTCTTTCACGTGCTCCCTGTTGCCAAGGCAACCACTTCCTTAGGATCCAAAACATTAATGTCTCTCTCCCTTGCATCTGTTTTCTGGTCAGATTTTTTCCTGCAGTGACATCTAGTGACCACAGGGGGGGAATAAACAAGCATGATTTATGTGTGGCCTTGGGAGCTGGAGGGCAGGAGAATGCAGGTGATCCTCCAGGCGCTGACACCCCCAAACCCACCTGGGCCGCCCCAGCCCCTCGCCTCGCGGGGAGCCTGTGCCCTGAGACCCAAGGGCGCATGCCTTAGACATTTCAGCGTGTGCTCAGCAGCTGCTTCAGGCCATGGGTGCTTAGCTGCTGTTGCTCAGTCACTAAGCCCTGTCCCACTCTTTGTGGACTGCGTGGACTGCAGCACGCCAGGCTTCCCTGTCCTTCGCTGTCTCCCGAATTCACTCACATTCAGGTCCACTGAGTCAGTGATGCCATCCAACCGTGTCATCCTCTGCCACCCCCTTCTCCTGCCCTCAATCTTTCCCAGCATCAAGGTCTGTTCCAGTGAGTCGGCTCTTCACATCAGGTGGCCGAAGCATTGGGGCTTCAACTTCAGCATCAGTCCTTCCAATGAATAGTCAGGGTTGATTTCCTTCAGGAGGGACTGGTTGGATTGTAGCCTAGCAGGTGCTTCTGGACCTCTCAGCTAGTGTATGGTAACCTTGGCATCGACCATGCCGATATTTCTGTCTTGTGACTCATTCCAGATCTGAGGGTGCCTTTTGCTGACATCCAGCAGGAGTCTGGACTTCCTCTTTGAGGTGGCAATCACTGCTGTCAGAACGATGCAGAGACCTGACCGTCAAGCTAAGGACACTGGCACAGATGGCCACTTGACGGGTCACTGAGGATGGTGAGGCAGCACTTAGTAAGTTGGACTCTGCCACTGTGACACGTGGAGTCACAGTGCTGATAGAATCTACCCCGCAGGCCAGGTGCCTCCCATCCCGGGAGGAACAGCCCAGTCACTTCTCAGTGGAACACAGGTCACCAGCCCAGAATGACTTCAGAGCCCAGAAGGTCCTTCTGTTCCTAGGGAGACTGTTTCCCCAGGTCAGCCTGTTTCTACCATGGTCCACCACGTGGGAGTTTCACCAGTGGCCACAGTCCTTCATGCCTCCTGACGTTCTCACCATTCACAAGATGACTCTCCTGCTCATCTCATTAAGAGATGGGATCATGAACTTCCCACCAGACTGAAAACTGCTGAGAACCTAGACAGCATATTGAAAAGCAGAGACATTACTTTGCCAACAAAGGTCTGTCTAGTGAAGGCTATGGTTTTTCCAGTAGTCATGTACGGATGTGAGAGTTGGACTATAAACAAAGCTGAGTGCTGAAGAATCGATGCTTTTGAACTGTGGTGTTGGAGAAGACTCTTGAGAGTCCCTTGAACAAGGAGATCCAACCAGTCCATCCTAAAGGAAATCAGTCCAGACTATTCATTGAAAGGACTGATGCTGAAGCTGAAACTCCAATACTTTGACCACCTGATGTGAAGAACTGACTCATTTGAAAAGACCCTGATGCTGGTAAAGATTGAAGGCAAGAAGAGAAGGGGATGACAAAGGATGAGATGGTTGGATGGCATCACCGACTCAATGGACATGAGTTTGAGCAAACTCCAGGAGTTGGTGATGGACAGGGAGGCCTGGTCCATGGTGCTGCAGTCCATGGGGTCGCAAAGAGTCAGATCCGACTGGGTGACTGAACTGAACTGAGAACTGGATAAACAAGACACAAACAACCCAGACCTGTGAAGCCTCAGGGGACGTCAATGGGAAGGAGGGAGGTGGGAGAGGGCTCAGCAAAAAGTGCTGGGTGAGGGCAAGGATGCCCCTGAGAGCACAGAAGGATTTTAGACGGCAGTGATGTGACCCAAGCTAGGTTTGCAAACTCTCTCTCTGGATGTTCGTATGGAGAGGACTGGAGAGGAGAGAAAGGAGGTGTTCAGGAGGTCATTGCTGTGATTCAGGTCCGAGGTGGTTCTTGAACTAGGTGGAAGTCAGCAGGAATGGGAAGAACAGAAGAGATTCTACATCTGCTGTGGAGTGGAACCTGCATTGTACAGTAGTGAACTGGAGGGAGACTGCAATGAACGGTTTGGTGGGTGTGGGGAGCTTGTTGAGATAAAGAAGTGACTGCTGGAGTGAACTCATGGATGGTGGTGTGACTTGCTATGGCCGGGAAGACTTGAGAAGGAGCAGGTGGGACATAGGACAAGAGAAGAGATGGGATTTGCCACAAGAACAAAGCCTGAGGTGCCTCTGAAGCAAAACAGAAATGGAACTATCCAAAAGGTAATAGCAAGTATTCAAGTGGGTATATATGATCTTGAAACTCAGAGGAAAGGAATGGACTAGAGATATAAATTCAGGAGTCATTAACATATAAATGGTTTCCGAAAGCCATGTGCAAGTTATCAAATTAACATATTCATGTGGCTTGAATTTGCACTCTTTCAAATATTATGACCCAGGCTGTATCCCTCAGGTCCTAGCAGGGGGCAGGCAGCATCTTCAAACTAGGACAACTTGCTGCTGCTGCTGCTGCTGCTAAGTCGCGTCAGTTGTGTCCAACTCTGTGCGACCCCAGAGACGGCAGTCCACCAGAATCCCCTGTCCCTAGGATTCTCCAGGCAAGAACACTGGAGTGGGTTGCCATTTCCTTCTCCAATGCATGAAAGTGAAAAGTGAAAGTGAAGTCAGTCAGTCGTGTCCGACTCCTAGCGACCCCATGGACTGTAGCCCACCAGGCTCCTCCATCCATGGGATTTTCCAGGCAAGAGTACTGGAGTAGGGTGCCATTGCCTTCTCTGAGGACAACTTGAAGAAGGTTTAATGAACGTGGTTGGCTGTATAATGGCCTTCAAAGATATCAGGTCCTCCCGGGGCTGTAAATGTTACCTTCAGTCAGTTAAGTCACTTAAGTCGCTTAGTTGTATCCAACACTTTGCAGCCCCATGGACTGCAGCACACCAGGCTTTCCTGTCCATCACCAACTCCCAGAGCCTGCTTAAATTCATGTCCATTGAGTCAGTGATGCCAACTATCTCATCCTCTTCATTCCCTTTTCCTTCTGTCTTCAATCTTTCCCAGTATCAGGGTCTTTTCAAATGGGTCAGTTCTTCTGAAATATTGGAGCTTCAGTTTCAGCATCAGTCCTTCTAATGAATGTTCAGGACTGATTTCCTTTCGGACTGACTGGATCTCCTTGCTGTCCAAGGGACTCTCAAAAGTCTTTTCCAACACCACAGTTCAAAAGCATCAATTCTTTGGTGCTCAGCTTTATGGTCCAACTCTCACACCCATACATGACTACTGGAAAAACCATAGCTTTGATTAGATGAAACTTTGTTGGCTAAGTAATGTCTCTGCTTTTTAATATGCTGTCTAGGTTGGTCATAGCTTTTCTTCCAAGGAACAAGTGTCTTTTAATTTCGTGGCTGTAGTCACCAACTGCAGTAATTTTGAAGCCCAAGAAAATAAAATCTGTCACTCTCTCCATTGTTTCCCCATCTATTTGCCATGAAGTGATGGGACCAATTGCCATGCTCTTTGTTTTTTGAAATATTTGAGTTTTGAAAATGTTGAGTTTTAAGCCAACTTTTTCGCTTTCCTCTTTTACTTTTATCAAGAGGCTCTTTAGTCCCTCTTCACTTTCTGCCATAATGGTGGTGTCATCTGCATATCTGAGGTTATTGATATTTCTCCTAGCAATCTTGGTTACAGCTTGTTCTTCATCCATTCCAGCATTTCTCATGATGTCATCTACATTTAAGTTAAATAAGCAGGGTGACAATATACAGCCTTGATGTACTCCTTTCCCAATTTGGAACCAGTCCATTGTTCCATGCCTGGTTCTAACTGTTGCTTCTTGAACTGCATACAGATTTCTCAGGAGGAAGGTCAGGTGGTCTGGTATTCCCATCTCATTAAGAATTTTCCACAGTTTGTCATGATCCACACAGTCAAAGATTTTGGTGTAGTCAATAAAGCAGAAGTGATTGTTTTTCTGGAACTCTCTTGCTTTTTTGTTGATACAACAGATGTTGGCAATTTGATCTCTGGTTCCTCTGCCTTTTCTAAATCTAGCTTGAATATCTGGAAGTTCTTGGTTCACACAGTGTTGAAGCCTGGCTTGGAGAATCTTGAGCATTACTTTACTAGGGTGTGAGATGAGTGCAAGTGTGCAGTAGCTTGAGCATTCTTTGNTGACAATATACAGCCTTGATGTACTCCTTTCCCAATTTGGAACCAGTCCATTGTTCCATGCCTGGTTCTAACTGTTGCTTCTTGAACTGCATACAGATTTCTCAGGAGGCAGGTCAGGTGGTCTGGTATTCCCATCTCATTAAGAATTTTCCACAGTTTGTCATGATCCACACAGTCAAAGATTTTGGTGTAGTCAATAAAGCAGAAGTAATTGTTTTTCTGGAACTCTCTTGCTTTTTTGTTGATACAACAGATGTTGGCAATTTGATCTCTGGTTCCTCTGCCTTTTCTAAATCTAGCTTGAATATCTGGAAGTTCTTGATTCACACAGTGTTGAAGCCTGGCTTGGAGAATCTTGAGCATTACTTTACTAGGGTGTGAGATGAGTGCAAGTGTGCAGTAGCTTGAGCATTCTTTGGCATTGGCTTTCTTTGGGATTGGAATGAAAACTGACCTTTTCCAGTCCTGTGGCCACTGCTGAGTTTTCCAAATTTGCTGGCATATTGAGTGCAGCACTTTCACAGCATCGTCTTTCAGGATTTGAAATAGCTCAACTGGAATTCCATCACCTCCACTAGCTTTGTTCATAGTGATGCTTCCTAAGGCCCACTTGACTTCGCATTCCAGGATGTCTGGCTCTAGCTAGGTCTGTGACCATACCATCATGGTTATCTGGGTCATTAAGATCTCTTTTGTATAGTTCTGTGTATTCCCGCTGCCTCATCTTAAAATCTCCTGCTTCTGTTAGGTCCATACCATTTCTGTCCTTTATTGAGCCCATCTTTCCATGAAATGTTCCCTTGGTATCACTAACTTCCTTGAAAAGATCTCTAGACTTTCCCATTCTGTTGTTTTCCTTTGCACTGATCACTGAAGAAGGCTTTCTTATCTCTCCTTGCTCTTCTTTGGAACTCTGCATTCAAATGGGTATATCTTTCCTTTTCTCCTTTGCCTTTAGCTTCTCTTCTTTTCTCAGCTATTTGTAAGGCCTCTTCAGATAACCATTTTGCCTTTTTGCATTTCTTTTTCTTGGGGATGGTCTTGATCCCTGCCTCCTGTACAATGTCATGAACCTCCATCCATAGTTCTTCAGGCACTCTGTCTATCAAATCTGATTCTTTGAATCCATTTGTCATTTCCACTTAGATGGCAAAGACTCTATGGATGTGATGAAGGATTTTAAAGTGGGGAGGTCTCCTAGATATATTGTCCTGGTGGGCCCTGATTGCAATCACAGGTGTCCTTGTGAGAGAGAGGTGGTGGGAGTTGGACTGCAGACAAAAGAGAAGGAACATGATCTTGGAGGCAGAGATGGGATTTGTGCTTCCCTGAGCAGGAATGCCAGCAGCCACCAGAGGCTGGCGGATTCTTCCCAGATGAGATACCTGTGAACTTCTGGCTTCTGACCTCTGGAATTATGAAAGAATAAATTCTTGCTTTAAGCTACTAAGTTTGTGGCAGTTTGTCTCTGCAGGATAGGAAGCTAATACAACGGAGGAACTGTTTACAAAGGTATTTGCCCCAGGCTGGGGTTTCCCAGGTGGTTCAGTGGTAAAGAATCCACCTGCCAGTGAGGAAGATGCAGTAGACGCAGGTTCAACCCCTGGGCCAGGAAGGTCCCCTGCAGGAGGAAACGGCAACCCACTCCAGTGTTCTTGCCTGGGAAATCCCAGGGACAGGGGAGCCTAGCGGGCTGCAGTCCCGGGGGTGGCAAAGATTCAGACTCGACTGAGCGTCGGACTTCCTGAGCACACAGGGAAACAGTTCGGCTCAGAGTGGTACCCAGGGGCCAAGAACAGCATCCTGAGGCCCTGCAGGAGGAGGGGAGGGGGCAGCCACCAGAACCTGGAAGAAGAGAGGAATAAAGAGGTGTTCCCTTGGAGGAGCTGTGACAGCCGGGCTGAGGAGGCTGCAGAAAGGGCGATGGGGGGAATAAAGACCACAACCTCCACCTCCAACACCCTTCTGGGGCTCCCCATTGGCTAAACCTCTGAGTCAGAGGCGGGAGGAGGAAGGGGTGACCCAGCAGGGTGGGAGGTAGAGGGGAGTGATCCAGCTCCTGCCAGGCCCAGGGGAGGGATGCTGGCAATTGACTGATACATGATCAAGGGCACCGTAAGAACACTTTCTAGAGATATGAAAGATTTCTATGGCTAATTTTATTCTGAGATAACTGAAAAATATCAGTCCAGCTTTTTATTAGAAAAGTTAGTTATTTGTTTTTATGAAATTTCAAAGAATTCATAAGCGCTACCAAGAGACATGAAACAGCGGAGCTGCGCCCTGCTGTTCTGTGTCCCTGTGACCCACTTTATCACGGCTCTGTCTCACTCAGCGCGGGCATGTGCTGCCGATGCTGCATACGAAGCTCCCGTCCCTGCCATAACCCGGCACCCTGGCAGGGTGTGAACTTAGTGACCTCACTAAAGATGCAAGGAATCAGGGGGCAGCGTCCGACATCTAGCTGGCCCCAGCTCCGCCTGTCCTTGCTTTGCACCAGGAAGTGTGATACTGTGATTGATAAGAAGTATCTGCTTGGTGTTTAACCCCTTTCTGGTGCAGAGCATCTAAGACCTTTAGGACTTCCTAATGAATGACCAAGACATCTTTTGTTATGTTAACGAAGTGACTCTGGGGGCATCTAAAGATGGGGGGCTGGATGCCAGGAGCCACCAATCATGTGAGTAGAGGGCTGGAACTTTCGCTCCCACCCCCCACAAGAGGAGAGAGGCTAGTGGTGGTGGTGGAGGTTTAGCCGCTAAGTCGCTAAGTCGTGTCTGGCTCTTGCGGCCCCATGGACTGTAGCTTGCCAGCCTCCTCTGTCCATGGGGATTCTCTAGGCAAGAATACTGGAGTGGGCTGCCAGGCTAGAGGTCTGGCTCAATTGCTAATGGCCAGTGACATAGTCAACCACCCCTGCATCTTGAAGCATCCAAGAAAACCTGAAGAGAGAGGGTCCAGAGAGCTTCCAGGCTGGTGAACACCTGAGATCTGGAGAGAGTGGGGCCCAGAGAGGGCATGGAAGCTGTGTGTCCCTTCCCCAAGACTCATCCCAGGCATCTCTTTCATCTGCCTGGTCCTGAGTGATTTCCTGTTAAAACAAACTGCTAATCTAGCAAGTTAGTGAGTGAAACATTTCCCTAAGTTCTGAGAGCCCCTCTAGAAAGCTAACTGAACCCAAATCTCTAATCAGTAGCCAGTTTGTCAGACAGCCTGGATGACTGGCATGAAGTGGGTGTGTGGACTGAGCCTTACCTTGTGGGATCTGACATCATCTCCAGGTGGAGAGCGTCAGAATTGAGTTGAACTGTATGGCACCCACAGTGTGGAGATGTAAACCTCACCCCCACATCCTAATGGGGTCCTCAGTTTGATGAATGGCCCAAACCAGATCCCACCCAGGAAATGAAAGCATCTTCACAAGGAATAGGGTCACTTGCTGCAGGAAGCCCCTGCTGGTTGAGCTGGTCAATGTCATTAAATAAAAGCAGGTAAGAGAAAGGTAAGAAACTGGGTGGCTGAAAGGTTTCCTACAAGACATATGATGAACTGCGTGTGTGTGTGCGCGCGCACGTGTCCTTGTGTATGGTCTGTTTGTGTGTGTGTGTGTCTGTATATGTGTGCATGTATGGTCTGTGTTTGTGTGTGTGTGTGTGTGTGTNTGTGCATGTATGGTCTGTGTGTGTGTGTGTGTGTGTGTGTGTGTGTGCATGCGCCTGTGTATGGTCTGTGTGTGTTTGTATATGTGTGTGTCTGTATATGTGTGCATATATATTTTTGTACGTGCTGTGTTTTGGTGATTGTGTGGTAACACATCTGTTTTCTCCTTGTGCTTCTGATTGTTGTTCAGTCGCTCAGTCATGTCTGACTCTGCCTCCCTCATGAAATACAGCACACCAGGCTTCCCTGCCCTTCACTATCTCCCAGAGTTTGCTCAAACTCATGTCCGTCAAGTTGGTGATGGCGTACAGCCATCTGGTCCTCTGTTACCCACTTTTCCTGCCTTCAATCTTTCCCAGCATCAGGGTCTTTTCCAACGAGTTGGCTCTTTGCATCAGGTGGCCAAAGATCGGAGCTTCAGCATCAGCCCTTCCAATGAATATTCAGGGTTGATTTCCTTTATGATTGACTGGTTTGATCTCCTTGCAGTCCAAGGGGCTCTCAAGAGTCTATGACTGTGGCCAGAAAATTAAAAGACACTTGCTCCTTTGCACCTCACCTGGTAGGTAATTAGTCTTTGGATCACTGTGTTGAAAAGGATACCAAAATAGCATCCAGGGGAAGAGGATGTGGTGGGCAGGGGATGAGACATGCCAGTGAGCCATCCCCATGTCCTGAAGCAAAAGACAGAGGTAGATTTGTGGATGAAGGAAGCTCTTACACTGACCACCAGCAGGGGAGCTCAAGGAGGATTTGTGCTATCTATATGCCACTATTGTTGATGAATTTGCACATTGTAACAATTCAAAGACTTAGGTTGGTTAATTGGATTTAGTCCCCAAACTGGATTTGGATTTCTAAGCAGTGGGAAGAGATCTTCAAACTCTTTTATTAAAAGTTAGAGTAGAGAGTGTCTGTAAGAAAAGAAAGCTTCCTTGCAAATGCATTTGGAATCTTTTCATCAGCTGTTCTCTGCTGTGTCTTTGCCCTGGTCTTAGAAAAGCCCATCCCCAGGGAGACCACGGTTCTCAGCCTCCTTGGGGAAAACTCACTCAAATCGTTCCCTACTCAGATACCCCAGAGATTCAGAAACTCAGATGTTCAGGTCTGTGTGTTAGAACCAAGGCCCACCTTAACCTCTGCAGGAGTCACTGAGAATAAGTATTTCCTTGGATCTTTCTTTCCAGAACATTCCACAAAATAACCCACCCAAATTAGGAGTCCACTTGATTTTCTCCAGCTGAAGAATAAGAGATGAGATGTGGGTTTCAGGCACATAGCCAAAGAACGGTACAGGGAAGGGGACTCTTTCTTGTAAATGTTTAAGAAAATGACAGAATCTCAGGCTTTGCTTCCCTCTGAGGGCCCGTCAGTGGTGTGATAAGCCACCGATGGCTTGTACCAGTTCACAGAGGCTAACTGCTAAAGCTCCAGGAATTTTGTGAGTGAGTTGTTAAAAACCAAAGTAGATAAGCTTAGCAATAAATTTTATTTTAAAAAGTAGCATGTGTGTAGCTTCCCTGGTGGCTCAGCTGGTAAAGAATCTGCCTGTAATGCGGGACACCTGGGTTCAATCCCTGGGTTGGGAAGATCCCCTGGAGAAGGAAGTGGCAACCCACTCCAGTATTCTTGCCTGGAGAATCCCATGGACGGAGGAGCCTGGCGGGCTACAGTCCACGGGGTCACAGAGAGTCGGACAGGACTGAGGGACTAAAACAACAGACAACAGTGTGTGTGTGTGGAGGGTGTTAGTCGCTCAGTCGTGCCTGACTCTTCACGACCCCCTGGACTGTAGCCCGCCAGGCTCCTCTGTCCATACAATTCTCCAGGCAGGAATACTGGAGTGGGGAGCCATTCCCTTCTCCAGGGGATCTTTCAGACCCAGGGATAGAGCCTGGGTCTCCTGCATTCCAGACTGATTCTTTACCATCTGAGCCACCAGGGAAGCCCCCAAAGAAATAAAAAGTACTCAAAACTCATCACTTCCTGCTTATTTCATAATTATCAATGGTTTTGAGGCTATTTACGTCTATTGTGCCATATGGCAGAAATCCCACATAACGGTGATGGTTACTCTGCATGTCTTCCCAGCTTCAAATTAAGTGATGTCATGTTAGTAGTTTGAAATATTTATACCCTGGAAATCAGTAAATGTTGATCAGGACTTTTTTTTTACACCCAGGAGCTGCTTGGTTAATATTTACCAACACACCACAGCTCACCCTCTTTGCTACACAGAGGGCAAGGAGAAAATGGATGGATTAGTGTGATTCCAACAGCCCAGGAGGGGGAAGATTCGGAAGAGAAACACACACACACACACACACACACACTCCTTCCCCTGGCTGGAGGAAGCCCTTGGAAATAGATGGCTTGCACCCAGCTCCCTCATTTCCTATGTTGCACACACACAGGGCAACCTCTAGGCCTGCCTTTCCCAGCTGCAGGGGAGAAGTCATTACTGAGCTCACAGATGGGGCCCAGATGACAGCATCCTGGGGAGTAGCCATCACGGGTTCTTTCTCCCCAGAACTCCGAGCCCTCCATCTGCAGTGAGCCCCCCTGGCAGATGCTCCTCTGGGCAGTAGGGGGCCTGGGATGGTGGGAACAGGAGGCAAGAAACTGGTGTGCACGCTGTGGCAGGGAGGCAGGTGTGCCCTGCCCGCCCGCACCCCAGAGTAGGGCTCTGCAAGAGAGACCTGGGTATAGAAATGAACCTGCACGCTGAGCCGAGGACTATTTTTAGCTGCTAGCAGGGACATGGGAGGCTGGGAAGAAATGTGAGCAATCTTCTGGAATGAGGTGGGATGGAGCTTTGTGACCGGTGGGCATCGGACTTCAAATCCTGACACAAGAATTGAAAGAACACAAGGAGGCAGAAACCCAGAAAAGAACCCAAGTGGAGGAATCAGCAGGTGCTTTTGGAGAGATAGGCCCTCAGAAATGGAATCTCAGGGGGTCTGCCTTGGTGAGTGCAGAACTGAGTCAGGAAGGGAGATGCCTAATGTGCTCACATGAGAAAGAGCAGAAGCAGGGGGCGCTTGGCGATGACTGTTTGATCTAAAATCTTAGCATCTGTGACCCAGAAGCTCCTCATACAGACTCCATCTCACAGATATTGGCAGGGATGAGAAAGAGCCACAACCTCAATGAGCTTCAGTTAGGACCCCGTGTCTCCACACAAAGGAAAGCTTGGCAATCGTGGAAAGAACGTTCCGGATCTGTCACTCTGAACTTGGAGAAATGTCTGCAATGCAGACTTCATAAACTAAAGCAAGAAGGAGAGAGATATGCCAGATGTGCCCAGTAGATGCTGGGAGTGAAAAATACCCAGCTGGTACCAGTGGGAAGCTTCGGGATGTCAGGCTGGGGAGACGCTTTCATGTCTATTTCACACTTTTGTATTGTGCATGTGTTCTCTTTGCTTTAAAAAAAAAAGAGTGGGAAATCTGCTTAAAGCTCAGCCAGGCTGTGGCAGACCCAGTTCTTTGCAGCTGTGATACAGTTTCCTTGCTGGCTGCAAACTGAGAGCCGTTCTGTTTCTAGAGGTCACTGCACACTCTGGTCCCTGGTGCCTTCTTCCATCTCCAAAGCTACAAGGGACGCTGAATGCCTCTCACACGTTCTCGTCTTTTTTAGCATTTATTTATTTGGCTGTGCCGGGTCTTTGTTGTGTTTTCTTTCATTGAACCGCTCTTGTGCGCCAGGCAGAACCCAGGGTATGTCATGTATGTTATCACACTTGGTCTTCCGGATAGTACTATGAGGTGGACATCATTTCTCTTAGGCAGGTGAAGAAATCAAGAATGAGGGAGGTTCAGCCCAGGAACACGTGTTGCTGCTGCTGCTAAGTCGCTTCAGTCGTGTCCGACCCTGTGCGACCCCAGAGATGGCAGCCCACCAGGCTCCGCCATCCCTGGGATTCTCCAAGCAAGAACACTGGAGTGTTAGGAGGTAGGAAAACACTTGTCCTGGATCGCTATTCTCCACTTCTATGCACATGTCACAGATAAATAAAAGAGTCTCCACTCAGGAAAATCCACATAGTTGATCTGTATCTCTGCAAACCCCTTGCATCCAGAAGTTTATCCAAACATGGCCTAAGCCTGTCATCTCAGGACAGACGGAAGAAGACACAGATACAAGAAAAGTAGCAAGGGTCCAAGGACTGGAGGAATGAACTGAAAGAGCAGTAAAGCCTCACCCGTGAATGAACTAAGTCTTATCCTCCCAAGAGGCAGCTCGTATTGAGTTGGCCAAAGAGACCATTTGGGTTTTTCTGGAAGATGGTACACACACTTTGTGTGTGGTACAAACTTTGTGGCCAACCCAATATTATCCATTATTGGCCTCACTTCAGTCTTTAAGACTTAAAGTTGGTGGGTTTTGCAATGGAGATGTTGTTATATTCATCTGTTTCCTGTTGTGATAATACGTTTGGTTTATTTGTAAATGAATTTATGAAATGAGGTAGAATGTGTCACATGGCAAATGTTCTAGAAAGCACAGTACAGCTAAGAAGAGCTAGACGGGAGACTGCTGAGAACGGAAACCCACAGATTTGGATGATACTTTACTGACAGTTTCGATGGGAAGTGCCATATCTAGACAGTGGATGGAATGCTTGGTTTACCCACCTTCCTCCTCAAATTTGTTTAAGAGACAGAAGAGATATTTAAAGAACAGGATCATTTAAAATGTAGTATTGAGTGCAGAGGGGTTTGTCACATTGTTTTCTCTGCTTTCTTATGTGTTGAGTAATTCTACTGAAACTTAAAAAGAATTAGGGGTTGGAGATCTCACAGCACTGCTAGAAAACACACAAGAATTTTTTTTTTTTAACCTATGAATCTTATAGAGTGAATACGCTGGAAATGATAAAGGTTAGTAAGAACTGAAACATCTCACAGCCTGAGGGAGGTGCAGAAATGTAAATAGCCTACATTTTCAGTAACTTCCTAAAGTCAGGGAGCAGGCAGGAGCTGAGAGTTGGCCGCTGGCTTCCGGAAGAGCTCCAGGCTTCCGGAAGAGCTCCAGGCCTCTGAGGTAAGCCTGTGTCCTCGTTAGAGCGTCAAGGCCGCCCTGTCCGCACCAGCTTCTGGCCTCCACGTCATCAGGCCAGGCCGTGCTAAGTCGCTTCATCGTATCTGACTCTTCACAACCCTACAGACTGCAGCCTGCCGGGCTCCCCTGTCCATGGGATTCTCCAGGCAAGAATACTGGAGTGGGGTGCCATTTCCTCTTCCAGGGGATCTTCCTGATCCAGGGACCGAACCTGCATCTCTTAAGTTTCTTGCAATGACAGGGGGGTTCTTTACCGCTAGGGCTACCTGGGGAGGAACGACATCAGTATAAAAAACCAGGAGCCTTCACCTTCTGAGTTTGTTCTTTTGTCTCTCTCTTCTGTGTTTGGCCCTGTCATGTGGGATCTTAGTTACCCCACTAGGGGTCAAACCAGGGCCTCCTGCTCCGGGAGCACACAGTCTTAACCACCGGATCACCAGGAAGTCCCATTCCATGCTCCTTTTTTTTTTCATAATCTAGCAAATTAACCATTTTAATCAGTTTTCTACTGATTACAATTGGTTCAGACATTCCTAAAACAGAAATCTTATATCTATTTTTTGTAAATTAATTAATTTTAATTGGAAGCTAATTTCGTTATAATATTGTGGTGAGCTTTGCCATACATTGACATGAATCAGCCATGGGTGGACATGTGTTCCCCATCCTGAACCTCCCTCCCACCTCCCTCCCCATCCCATCCCTCAGGGTCATCCCAGTGCACTGGTCCTGAGCGCCCTGTCTCAGGCATCGAACCTGGACTGGAAATCTATCTCACATATGGTAATATACATGTTTCAATGCTATTCTCTCAAATCATCCCACCCTCGCCTTCTCCCAGAGTCCAAAAGTCTGTTCTTTACATCTGGGTCTCTTTTGCAGTTTTGCACATAGGGTCATCATTACCATCTTTCTAAATTCCGTATATATGCATTAGTATACTGTATTGGTGTTTTTCTTTCTGACTTACTTCCCTCTGTATCATAAGCTCCACCTCTTTAGAACTGATTCAAATGCATTCTTTTTAATAGCTGAGTAATATTCCATTGTGTATATATATACCACAGCTTTCTTATCCATTCACCTGCCGATGCATTCCACGCTTCTTAAAGTGTCATCCTGTACCAGCAGTATCAGCAGCCCCTGGGGACGTGTTAGAAATGCAGCTTCTCAGGCCCCACCTCAAATCCTTTGAATCTGACACTCAGGACAAGAGGCCCAGAAGGCTGTGTTCCAGCATATCCCCCAAGTGATTTTGATACATGCTCATATACTCTGCCCCCAGGCTCACTCCCAGCTCTCTCCTTTCACCAAGGAGAATCTGCAGTCCATTAGCCAATTCCCCATCCACACAAACCACAGAAAGGTCCCCCTACTGGCCAATACTTGCCTCTTACAGCCCTGGACAGGACACCCCCAAACTGTGCAGCCAAGCATTGCCCTCTGGGAACATACACGACTGGAGAATTGAAACACGACTTCGTGTTTACCCAAGATGCTCACAACAGCTACCGATGCCGATAAATCCAGATCTTCCCTCGTAAATATAGACCCACGTGCAAGGATGATAAGACTGTGAAGGACAATCAGGTGCCTGAAAGTGGAAAAAGTAGCTTATGGCTTGCAAGAAACATGTTTAAGACAAAAAAGAGGAAGAGGTCCTTTCAAAAATCTAAGCAATATCCTCAGAGTGCTGAGAATCGATCTTCATTCATTAAACAAGGACACAATGTTCTGAAAACCGTCAATTAGAGGATAATAGGCAGCTCTTGGGAGGTAGCACTAGTGGTCAGGAGTCTGCCTGCCAATGCAGGAGACACAGGAGACTCGGGTTCGACCCCAAGTCAGGAAGATCCCCTGGAGTAGGAAATGGCAACCCACCCCAGTATTCTTACCTGGAGAATCCCATGGACAGAGGAGAGCCATGGGTCTGCAAAGACTGAGCATAAAACAACAAAAGGTAATAATATGGAAACAAGAGCCTCATTGAAGGAATTGGATCATGAAATGGATGTAGCTGAAAAACAAATTCACGGTTTAGAATTCAGCACATAGAGCACAGTTACAAAGAGAACAATGTTCTGGAAGAAATTCACAGCCTATCATCTGCAACTAGTCTAGCGGAGGACTTTCTATTTGACTGGAGCCTCTCCCTGCTGTGCGAACTGTCTACAATGAGCATTTTCAGAAAAGCAGTAAGCATACATTTGAATAGAGGAAACCCATCTATGAACATTGTACGTGTGTATTTCTGTATGACCGTGTCTAAAGGATGGTCACGGAGACGTTTACTTGCTCTTTTCCCCAAGTGGTGGAGTTTAATAGTTTGTGTCTGCTTTGAGAAATAGGTGTTATTCTTATAGTAAACTTGAACTCATCCAGTGAAGATTATCCGGTTTGCAGATAACTGGCCACATGGCATTGGGAACTGGGAGATGGCTCACTTTTGAGACAGGCTGGGGTGTGAATGCTGTCTGGCTTTTGAGTTGGGAGTTGACTGAGCTGAGGGATCGGGAGACGACACTCCGATGGGAGCTTAACAGGGATGTCTAGTGGTCCTTAAAGTGTGAAGTGAAAGTTGCTCAGTCATGTCTGACTCTTTGCTACCCCATGGGCTATACAGTCCATGGAATTCTCCAGGCCAGAATACTGAAGTGGGTAGCTGTTCCCTTCTCCAAGGGATCATCCCAACCCAGGGATTGAACCCAGGTCTCCCGCATTGCAGGTGGATTCTTTACCAGCTGAGCCACAAGAAAAGCCCAAGAATACTGGAGTGGGTAGCCTATCCCTTCTCCAGCGGATCTTCCCGGCCCAGGAATTGAACCAGGGTCTCCTGCACTTGGGTCCTTGCCACCTGGGAAGGGCAGGGCTCTGCTGTCGTTCAGTCACTAAGTCCTGTCCACTCTCTGTGACCCCATGGACTACAGTTCCCCAGGCTTCCCTGTCCTTCACTATCTCCCAGAGTTTGCTCAAATTTATGTCCATTGCATCAGAGGTGCTATCTAACCATCTCATCCTCTGCCACCCCCTTCTCCTCCTGCCTTCAATCTTTCCCAGCATCAGGGTCATTTCCAAAGAGTCAGTTCTTCGCATCAGGTGGCCAAAGTATTGGAGCTTCAACTTCAGCAGCAGACCTTCCAATGAATATTCAGGGTTGATTTCCTTTAGGATTGCCTGGTTGAATCTCCTTGCAGTCCAAGGGACTCTCAAGAGTCTTCTCCGGCACCACAGTTCAAAAGCATCAATTCTTCCGCACTCAGCCTCTGGGCTCTGCTTCATCATAATTACAGCTCGTGCACAACTCAATGCTGATTATCGTTTGGGTTTGATTATGATTTTATGCCATCTGTCATCCATTTGCCTTCAATGATTCTGTTTCTAAAGAATTGTTACTTCTTTGCTGTGTAACAAACCACCCCCAAACTTTGAGTGGTTTAAAAAAGCAGTCATGTATTACTTCTCCTTTTTTATGGAGTATAGTTGCTTTGAAAAATTGTGTTAGTTTCTGCTGTACAACAAAGTGCGTCAGCTATATATTCATATATCCCCTCTTTCTTAGACCTCCCTCCCACTCACCCCCCACCCCCATCCCATCCCTCTAGGTCATCACAAAGCACTGAGCTGAGCTCCCTGGCCCTTAGTTTGCCTGCTGAGGCTGAGCTAGGCTCACACATACATCTGCAAGCTGGCTGGAGGCTAGGTGATCCAGGATGATCTCAGCTGAGAAGACGCAGCTCTGTTCCATGAGGTCTGTCATCTGCCAGCTGCTTAGCCTGAGCTTGCTCTCACTGTGGATGCAGGGGTCCAAACGCGAGAGCAGAGGAGTGCAGACATCTAGAAGCTGAGGTTCAGGTGCTTTCACCACGTTCATGGCCTACAGCAAGTCAGAGCCCTGTCTGCATTCAAGGGAAGCAGAAGATAGAGTCCAGCTCTTGATGGAAAGAGTGCAAAGTCAAGAGCCTGTGGGATGGAGTGGAAAATTGGGGCTATTCTTGCATTCAATGCAATTCGAATTTGAATTGAAAATTCAAAACTGTCAATTTTGTAGCCCTGCTGGCGTGGCCCACGATGTCTGCAAAAGGGTACAGGACAGAGCCTAAGCACTCACACCATCGGGCCTTTTGCGAACTGCATTTTGCCATCCAGGTAGCTTCCACAGTAAGAGAGAACAGAATTCAGTTGTGATGAGTGTCCGAGATCCCCTCTCTCTCTGGACAGGTGTCCCTTCCCATTTTCCATCCCATCTGTCTTCTCCCTCCCTGCCTTCTTCCCGGGGAGCCTCTCAGAAGGCCACGGAGGGTCCAGTTTCCCAGACTGAGTCCTCACGGTCCTCCCTAGGGATGGGCCTGTCATGCCATTCAACTTCTTCCCAAAGAGCATCCGCACACACACACGTGTCCCCCTCAGTAACACTGACCACCTCTCATCTCTCATAAGATAACTTCCTTGCTTTATTGCCCTAAACGACTTTTTTCACCAAAGGTGAAGATGGAAAGGAACAGTGGAGTCAAGAGGGAGAGAGAGACCCATTCCACCAGACATGCCATTAAAAAAGAAGAGAGATGAAAAACTCTTTAAGAATGAAAGGAAAGCAAATGACAGATGGAGGAACCTCCTTGGAAATGCTGATTGCTTCCGCAAAGCCAGTCCACCAATGTTAAAGGTCCCGCCATGTTTAATGGCTGCAGATTCGCTCTCTTCTCCCTGGAAAAAAACAGATGAGCACCGTCTGTATCAGGGAAACAATGGTGTCCCCCGTGCCACTGGTTGTTTTTGGAGCCAAATGATGACATCATTGAAGCATCTGATTTTTTTCCCCCTTATATAAAAGAAGATTAATGGCTAAAACCACAAAAGGGACTATTGTTTTTGCCAGCTTTGTCCAAATCTGGTTAAAATACTTGCTTTCATAAAATGCAGCCCTGTTGCCGAGGTAACAAAAGCCCCCTCTTCAATGATGGTATGTCCCTTCCCTGAGAAAGACCACACACGCGGAACTGCGTCATGTCTGTGCTCAGTGCCCCCGACTGTCCCAGACCAGGGGGCCTCCCCGTGAGCCCAGCTGCTGGGAAATCGGAGCCTCATATGGAAAAGCCAAGGTGAAACCAACCCATTTGGGCCATGGTCAGAAGATGAATTTCAATTTGTCGAATCCAAGGGTATTTGAGGATGCTGGACCTTGAAACAGAGGGTCGAGGTTGACTGTGACCCACACTTTATCAGTTGGACTTCATGCTCTTTCTTGCAAAAGTGATGAATAAAGACACCCTCTGAAAAGCAACGTGTAAGCTTATTTCTGAGATAGTGATTCCAATCTGCTTACTGTATGTTACCTATCATGGCACCCCTGGCAGTTTCCCAGCTATGAGCAGAATTCCCCCTCAGTTTCTGGGGTTCTTGGGTCTTGCAGCTGTTTATAGGAGTTTGCTGAGGCTGGGAGGGCCGTGGGTCCCTGTGGGTGGCTCCTCCCCACGGACTGGCATATTACTTCTCCAAAAACTGACAGTAATTTCTCCAGGATGACAGGCAATCTGGTCCCTGGGCAGCTTCAAACATTAGTTCTGCAAAGTGAATACAAGATGGAATGGGCTCCAGTTTTAACTAGACTTGGCAAGGATGCTAACGTTTACATCAACAACAGTGAGAAAGACTGCCCATGGCTTTAAAAAATGCCTTTCCTCCAATTCAATGAGAAAGTTTCCATTCTGAAACTCAAGGTTCTGAGCCCTATGCCGGCGCTGCCCAGTAGTATTTTCTGAGTTAATGGAACTGTTTCACGTCTGGGCTGTGCTGTGTGGCAGCCACTAGTCATGTGTGGCTATTGAGCATTTGTAATGTGGCTGCTGAAGCTGAGGACCCAACTTGAGAACTGTCTTTAATTTTAATTAGTTTAGTGTGGATTGACACCTGTGTCATCTGTATACTTTTACAGTCTTGCAGTTCCTTATAAAGTTTAACAGGCACTTAACATCTGGCCCAGCAATTCCACCCCTAAGTATTTATCCAGGAGAAATGAAAGCATATGAACATGCAGAATTTTATTCAAATATTTATAGCAACTTTATTCATAATAGGTAAAAACTGGAAAAAAAACAAAAAACAACTCTTGTCCGTGGACTGATGAGTGAAAAGTACACTGTGGCTTTGCTGCATGGTGGACACCACCCAGAGGTAAAGGGACACACTTCTGATACAATGTTCCACTGAGTGAAAGAGCCAGACTGAATAATGGCGAGAGTCAGGTGTCTAGAAGAGGCAGTGGCCTAAAGCAGGGCAGTGGGTTCCTGCGGGCGGGGCCTGGGAGAAGTGGGGAGAGAGGGGCCGGGGGTCCTTCCGGGGATGGAAACATTCCATAGCATGGCTGTAGCTGTGGTTCCATGACCGCACAGCTGTCACAAAACTCGCTGTACACTTAAAACTGGTGTTTCATTTCACATAAATGTTATGCCTCTAAATCTGATTTTTAAAAAGACTCCGCATGGCTTATTTTTTGGTTTTTATGTTTCTGGTTTTTAAAATTAATTTTATTGGAGTATAGTTGCTTTAGATGCCGTATTAGTTTCTGCTGTACAGCAAATCATCAGCTGTAGGTATACATATATCTCCTCTGTTAGATTTCCTTTCCACTTAGGGCACCACAGAGCATTCAGTAGCGTTCCCTTTGGTATACAGTAGGTTCTCATTAGTTACCTATTTTATATGTAATAATGCATATCTGTCAATCCCATCTCCCAGTTCATCCCACCCCCTTCCTCCTTAGTAGCCATAACTTTGTTCTCTATATCTGTGAATCTTTTTCTGCTTTGCAAATAAGTTCATATGTACCATTTTTCTAGATTCCATATATTAAACATAAATAAATAATAATAAAAGTTTATTGTTTTATACCCAAAGGAGAGAAAGTGCTCAGTAAATATTTGTGGAATGAATAGATAAATGAGTAAACTAGTTTTAAATATAAAACACTCCTTGTGGCTTTTAACATGAAATTGTGACATTTATTTCCTACAGGTTTCTTGCTTACTTACCTACTTAGATGATGGAAAAAAAAAACCCTAAGAGGCAAGTTGTTGAAGAGGCCACTTCAACTCAGTTGATGAATTCATAGCCTCCTGGCTCTCTCTAGCCCATGATGTGAAAGAATACAAGTGATTTTCACAATCACAACTTAACAGACTTGGAATCACAATTCTGTAAATGTGACAGTGAAGTCAGGCAAACACCCAGCGCGATGGCTTCACCAGCTGCCTCTGGACTCTGAATTCAAATGCTTGACACTCAGGGTAGACTCAACACCAGGGCCACAGAAAGTGCCCTCTGGAGCTGCTGCTCCCGGCTGGACCACAGGCCAGAGACCAGTGCATCTGAACCAGAGCCCAGACCATCTCTGCTTGTCCAGGGCAGGGCCAGCCTGGGGCTAACCAAGAATACGCACAGCCCCAGCACTCTGAAGTCAGAGAGGACCGGTTTTCATCAGCACGAAGGACCTCAGGTTGGGGGTGGGTTTCACTGCACCAAGGGCTTCCCAGGCAGCTCAGTGGTAAAGAATCCGCCTGCCAGTTCAGGGGACACCGGTTCGATCGCTGGGTAGGAACGATCCCTTGGAGTAGGAAATGGCAACTGTTCAGTATTCTTGCCTGGGAAATCCCATGGACAGAGGAGCCTGGCGGGCTACATCCTTGGGGTCGCAAAGAGTCGGGCACGACTGAGCACACTGGTGTGGAGTGCGTTGAGTGCACCAGACTCCTGAGAGGCGCGTTCGTAGCGGAGGGTGTGCTAAAGGCACTGGGTACCAGCTATGAGGATTGCGGGACACCAAGCCTGCCGCCGGAGCCCCTCCCTGGGTTTGGTAGACGCTGCTGAGCACCAGCCGGATGCTGACGCCAGCCCCCAGCGGCCGCCTCCCAGCGGAATGCGCACTCCTCACACCCAGGTACCTTCCAACGGGAAGTCTTCCCCTGCCAGGAAGTGCTTCACAGAAGCCACCCTCCCGGCAGAAGTTCCGGGTCACAGGGGCTTGTAAGAGTGAAATGAACGAGGGAAGTGTCCAGGAAGAGTCAAAGAATGAACACATGCCTTCACTCTCCCCCCACCTTGGTCTCCCCTGAAACCTCGCTGAGATGGGAGGAAGGGATTTGATTTTTGTCATTTGCTTCATTTGTTCTTTAATCATCAATCTCCAAGGGCAAATAGAACAGCAGACAGTACGATAAACTTGAAAACAAACTGAACTGGACAAAAAGAAAGGGAATCCGAAATCGGCAGCTGAGAAAGCCCAGCAAAGCTGGGCTGCAGCCGCAGAGCTGCGGTGCTCAGAAACAGGTGGCAGCTGGCACCCTGCGAGGGGCGGGAGGGC
>SJYQ01003924.1:72181-99914 GCA_006410935.1 Redunca redunca | reverse complement strand
CCACCCATAGCAAATCCACGTGTCTTGAGCCCCATCCACCTACACAGGAGATCCAGCAGCTTTTTAGAATATGCAGGGAGACAAAAAGTTTAAAAAAGGTAACTATCAAAATCCTCAGGGGGAGTAAAGAGCTTCTGTGAAGCAAAAATGCAGTGCTTCAAAAATAATTTTATAAAAGTAGTATAAGAGAACAACAAAGCTCCTGGAATTAAAGAGAGAGAGAGAGTAGAAATTTAGCACTCAATAAAAAATGTGAAACTGGTGCTGAAAAAAATTCCCAGACAGCAAAGCACAAAGAAAAGAGATGGAAGTCAAGAGGAAATAAGATAAGAAAATTCAAGAACTGACCCCAAAGGTGCAGCAGCCTAAGAGAGGGGGTTCAAAGGAGAGACCAGGATGGCCGGAGAGCTCATCAGGCTCCAGAAAGGAAGGACTTGAGTTTCTTTTTTTTAAGTTTATAATCTAAAGTTGTTGTATTTATTTATGTATTGGCCACATTGCATGGCACGTGCCACCTTAGTTCCCCAACCAGGGATCAAACCACACCCCGTGCAGTAGGAGCCTTAACCATTGGACCGTTAGGGAAGTCCCTGGACCTGAGTTTCTAAATGGAAAGGGGGCCAGAGATCAGTATGATGGAAAACAGAAAACTCCCAAGGCACATCATCATGGAACATCAGGACGCCTTGGGATCGAATAGCCCTGTACAGCTTTCAGAGGGTGGACAGCTTTCTTACAGAGGTTCCAGAATCAGGACACTCTTAGGACGTGTCAAGGGCGAGACTGGGAGCTGGCAGACAATAGGACAAAGCCCCCGAAACTGAGCCAATGTGACTTCCAGCCTAGAATGCCACAGCCCGCAGTCTGAGGAGAGAAAAGACATTTTCGGAGATTGACAATTTCGGGAAAATTTTCTAGTCACCTTTGCCTGAATGTTAATGTTGAGTTTCTGGCTTGAAACTTATAAAACTAAGATCATGGCATCTGGTCCCATCACTTCATGGCAAATAGACAGAGAAACAGTGGAAACAGTGACAGACTTTATTTTCTTGGGCTCCAAAATCATTGCAGATGGTGACTGCAGCCATGAAATTAAAAGACGCTTGCTCCTTGGAAGAAAAGCTATGACCAAACTAGATAGCATATTAAAAAGCAGAGGCATTACTCTACCAACAAAGGTCTATCTAGTCAAAGCTATGGTTTTTACCAATAATCATATATGGATGTGAGAGTTGGATTATAAAGAAAGCTGAGCACCGAAGAACTGATGCTTTTGAACTGTGGTGTTGAAGAAGACTCTTGAGAGTCCCTTGGACTGCAAGGAGATCCAACCAGTCCATCCTAAAGGAAATCAGTCCTGAATACTCATTGGAAGGACTGATGCTGAAACTGACACTCCAATACTTTGGCTACCTGATGTGAAGAATTGACTCATTTGAAAAGACCCTGATGCTAGGAAAGATTGAAGGCAGGAGGAGAAGGGGACGACAGAGGATGAGATGGTTGGATGGCATCACTGACTAGAAGGATGTGAGTTTGACCAAGCTCCGGGAGTTGGTGATGGACAGGGAAGCCTGGCGTGCTGCAGTCCATGGGGTCGCAAAGAGTCAGACACGACTGAGCAACTGAACTGAACTGAACTTGTCCAGATACTGAGAAAGTTGGAGGAGAGAAGGCAAGAGGGGATGCAGAATCCACGCTGACCCGAGGCTCGGGGAGTCCTAACTGTTCAGGGTGAGGAGGCTGAGCCTCTGGGCAAATGCTAAAGGCCTCTGTGATGTGCCTCTGTGTGTGTGCACCCCAGGGGCTTCCCGGGAGGCCCCACCTTGGTAAGAAAGGGCCAGACGTCCGTGTACGGTGACTGATATCCCACCACACTGCCTCCTGTTTCCCAAGCTCTCTAAGCTGTGAGCAGGTCTGTTTCCTTTCCTGACACACATGTGTACTTCCGTGTGTCAGACCACAAGACCAGGAAGCGTGGCCTCATCCTGCCACCAAGCTGCAGCAGACAACCTGCCAGGCCGGGAAGCTGTGCCCGCGCTCACCCGCGGGAGGTGAGACCTGCTGTCTCTCCTGTTGAGCCTTGTTTTGGTTTTGAATTAGTCCATCCTATTCTAAGTTGGTCAGCGACCTCCAGTCTGTTTCAAAGCCTAAATCAAAACAGCAGCAAATTCACCACCGCCATTTAGTTTCAATGAGGAAGTACAGCCAGGCCCCAGATGATAAATTAGCTTAATAACTAGTCATTATTACTTGCCTATTGAATTTCTTTGGGACTTTAGCTGAACATAAACCGGAACAAATTGTTTTAATTTAGGAGACAGAGAAATATACAAACCAGAGCTAATTTTTTGAATTGCTTTTCAAAAATGGCAAAAGGACCCTGTGACTGGCAGAATAACAACTTTTCTCCTTCCCCCTAAAATGTCCATGATTTTAATCTCTGAAACCAAATCTCTGATCTTCAGGATCTTGAGAGAGATATTTTTCTGGATTATCTGGTGCAGTGAAAGAGGTTTTTCCTTTTTAACTTTTGGTTTTTTTTTTTTTTCCCCATTTTGACCATGCAGCAGATATGCGAGATCTTAGTTCTCTGACCAGAGATGGAACCTGTCCGCACCCCTTGCAGTAGAAGCATGGATCCTTAACCGCTGCACCACCAGGGAGGTCCTGGTGGCAGAGTTTCTCTAAGAGGAAGGCAGGAGTCCGTATCAGAGAGGTGATGACAGAGCCACCTTGGACACAGAGGAAGGGTCACAAGACAAGGAAGTTCACAGGTCCCTCCAGAAGCTGGAAGATGGAAGGAAATAGACATCCCACTGGAGCTTCCAGAAGGAGCATAGCTCGGCTGACGTCTTGATTTTAGCTAAGTGAGGCCCATGTCAGGCTTCTGATCACCAGCACTGTAAGATATAAGGGAGCACATCTGAGTTGTCTTAAGCCACTGAGTGTGTGATATGTGTTAGGGCAGCAAAAGGAAGCCGACACAACCTGTGTAGCATTATACAAGACTCAGCCTGAAAAGTGAAGACCTTCTGAGTGTACCCTGAACTCAGACTTAAGGTAGACCGAGTTCCTCCTCCTGTCCACCACCGAAGCCTAATGGAGACTCCGAGCTAATAAGAACATTCTAGACCCTTGAAACTAGTCACAGCTTTAGTGACCTGAGGGAGGGCATGGTGGCTTAAGTGAGAGTCTTCTTGGTCAGAAGGACCTGGGCAGGCCTACACATTCATTGCCGGGCCTGTGTCTGTTGTCCAGCCAGGCCCCTCCTGCCTGGTCCAGCCATTCCTACTCACTGCAGACAGTCCTCACTCCTGGCTCCGTCTGCAGGCCCCCTGCACCCAGCCCATTCTTCACACATCCCCATGTTTTGGGATTCCAACAAGACCTCTTCGGGGAAGTTTAATCTGTTTACTGCAGGGCTCTATGCCATTCTTGAAAATAATAACTCTGATTCAATTTTTAAAATGTTCTCGAATTTCCTTGTATCCCAAATTAGAACAATTTATTCCAGTGAACATTTAGCTTTAGTCCCAAAGAAATTTGATATACCACCAATGACTATTTCTTAGGGTCATTTTTCATTTGGAATTTTGGGTAGTTGGAAAGGCTTTGGGGAGGCTTGAACAGGGCTAGTGTTTTGGCAGGTGTGGACGCCTGACCAGGGGTCTCTGGTGAGGGAGGCATGGAACAGGGCACGTACTAGGAAAGTTCGGCAAGAGTTTTCCAGACTGGTTTTTGGAAAAAGCAGCTTTCCTTTTCTGGTTCCAGATCCCATCCTGCAAGTGGAACTTCTATTTGTTGATTTGTTTATTTTTCCCAAGTGGACTGTGCATTCCCCAGGCAGTGGGAGGATGGGCTGGGAGCCAACTGTAAGACAAGGCTTCTGAGGGGCCTTAAAAAGAATAATAAAGGACTTCCCTGGCAGTCCAGCGGTTAAGACTTTGCCTTCCAAAGACTTTGTCTTCCTGACCCAGGGATGGAACCCATGTCTCCTTCATTGGCAGACAGACTCCTTACCTCTGAGCCACCAGGGAAGCGTTTGTGATACTCAGATCTTAATAAATATTGTATTCCAAGAGGATTTAATTAGCCAGGAGTTATTAATAATTCGGAGAACTCCCGATTATGTGGATGGAATTTTGCAAGCACACTTTGGGTGCCGTTTGGGTCTCCAACTCTGGGGCTACAAGTTCTGTCTTTACCAGAAAGTTTGAAACAAGTTATGGCAGCAGAGAGAGACAGAGATGAAGACTCTAGTTCCTTCACTTCTCTCGTGCTTATTTTAATTCATACCATCCAGGCTTTACTGGAATCTGAAAATGAAATGTATCCTTTTGCCATTGTTAATTGTTTCAAAACTAAAGAGAACATCAAGATCAGACTCTTTGAGATCCCATGGACTGTAGTCAGCCAGGCTCCTCTGTCCACCGGAATTTCCCAGGCAAGAATACTGGATTGGGTTGCCATTTCCTTCTCCAGGGGATTTTCCCCACTCAGGGATTGAATTTACATCTCCTTCTTGGCAGGCAGATTGTTTACCATTGAGCCACCTAGGAAACCTGTCAAGATAATAAACTTTACCAAAACGGTGTGATTTAGTAGTTGCCTCAATTGTCGCTTTTGTAGATGTTGCCGTTTTACTAAAATTCACGTATTGGTTATTGGACAATTATATACATAAAATATTATATCATACTGTGATCAAAAGATTGTTGACCTGAAACAAATAGACGGCTGGATATTTCTCCAGAGAAGACGGGTTTACTCGGGATCAGCAGAGAATTTTAATTTGGCTTTGAGAATTGCGAGCCACAGGCTAGTCCCCATATGGCGATGGGAGGAGCCTGCTTTTAGAGAGAAAAGGAAGTGGGGAGGGAGGATGTAAACAAAGATCTTGGCTTTTCATTGGCTGAGCCGTTGCCGGGGGAGAAGAGGAGGCTTTCTTCTTCCTCTTGGATTTGCGGTCATCACAGGGTGCAAGAGCTCCCCCTACCGGTATCCCAGGTCTATTTACTTAACTTTGCTTAGTTGCTCAGTCGTCTCCGACTCTTGGCGTCCCCAAGGACTGTAGGCCACCAGGCTCCTCTGAACATGGGATTTCCCAGGCGAAAATACTGGAGTGGGTTGCCATTTCCTCCTCCAGGAGATCCTCCCAACCCAGGGTTCGAACCTTTCTCTCCGCATCGCAAGTATTAATTTTTTACAGAATCAAAAGTTTAAGCTGTCATATACATTTTTAAATGGTTGGGAAAAGACACACTTATTTCCTTTTTTGTACCATGACATGTGTTTTTGTTTTTATCTATTTTTTACTGGTGCAATTTTATCTATGAAATTCAATAAGAGAAAATGTTCACTGGTTAGGTTTCTTTCCTTGCCTTTATTATTGTTTGTTCCACTTCTTAATTTTATGAAAAATATTTTTGTTTGTTTTTCAGTGCTCTGTGATGACCTAGAGGGTTGGGACGGGAGGGTGGGAGAGAGGCTCCAGAGGGAGGGGATACACGTACACGTATGGCTGATTCACCTTGTTGTACAGCAGAAACCAACACGACAGAGTAAAGCAATGATACTCCAAATTAAAACATAAAATAAAGGAAACAAAATGGTGAATTATCCTAAAAAGGGAGGGCTCTGTTGACACACAAGCCACTCTGGGGTCAGATCCGCTGGGCACCACATGTGATCACCCTCCATGAATGTTGCCATGTGTCCATGACCTTTGGGCAGAACCCTTAAACCCTCAGGGAGGAGGGAGAGAAACAGATCTGAAGCCCCAGCTCATCCGGCATCCTCTCAAGTACTAAAGCTTTTGATGCACTCAGGGTGGTTGCCGTTTTACTTTCTTTTCCCAGTAATATATGAACTCAGGGCTCAGGTGCCGTGGGGTTGTTCCAATTATCTTTATAAGGGTGGAATTACTCCCATAATGGAAAAGGGGGCTAAGACCCTACTCACCTCTAATTTCGGCTCAGTAATATTGAAAAATGCCTGAGGGACTGAATTCAGTTTCATCACTCAGTTGTGTCCAACTCTTTGCAACCCCATGGACTGCAGCACGCCAGGCCTCTCTGTCCATCACTAACTCCTGGAGTTTATTCAAACTCATGTCCATTGAGTCCGTGATGCCGTCCAACCATCTCATCCTCTGTCATCCCCTTCTCCTCCTGCCCTCAATCTTTCCCAGTATCAGGGTCTTTTCCATTGAGTCAGTTCTTCGCATCAGTTGGCCAAAGTATTGGAGTTTCAGCTTCAGCATCAGTCCTTCCAATGACTATTCAGGGCTGATTTCCTCTAAGATGGACTGGGTGGATTTTCTTGCAGTCCAAGGGACTCTCAAGAGTCTTCTGTAGCACCACAGTTCAAAAGCATCAATTCTTCAGTGCTCAGCCTGAAGGATTGGACTGGCCTTAATCGGATGGATTGAAAGAAAGGATCCCAGGTGTGAGAAACACACTCACATGCCCCAAACCAAGGGATGGACCTGGAGACAGGAAGCACAGTGAAAGTGAGACTTTTAATCAGGGTCTTTAATTGGGTGTCCGGTGGGCAGGCACTCCCGGGGCGGGTACAGCCAGCATGCATTTCCTGGCTCACTGATTCCTCTCCAGGTCCTCACTGGCTGAGTCCTGTGGGGTTACACTCTTCACGGGTGTCGCCCAAGTCTCATGGGGTATTCTTTCTTCTCCCTTCCTGTGCTAAATCCATGTTTCTCAACAAGGACTTTAGGGCATCCCTTCCCAAACATCCTGTCAGCCCAGGGACTCTCCAGGCGTAAGCTGTTAGGCAAGACTAGCTTGCCAGTGATTTTTCCAAGACAAAACTAGTTAGCTTTGAGTGGAAAACCATTTGTTAATAATTTCCCACCCAAGGCCAGCTCTTTTGTCCTGAAAACGGACCACCCCTAGTTCCATTTCATACCCCCAGGGTTCCTGGGAGAGAATCTGGCACAAGAAAGGGGAGGAATCTTGTAAGCATCGAAGGTTCTGGCCACTGGCGTGGGAGCCGGCTCTGGGTCCTCTGGGTGGTTGACGGGCCGCCATTTTGACACAGCAGCCCCGGAACCATCGTGCCTGGAGGAAGGGGCTTGCCTCTGTGGGACGCCCTGATTCCATACCTCTTTTTGAGGAACCATTGAAAGGTTGTTGCTGAATCACGAAACATGCCAGGACGCTTGGTCTCCGGAGAAGAATTCAATCCGGGGCCAGAGACGAGGCTTGATTGCTCAGAGCTTTTGTGTAATAAAGTTTTATTAAAGTGTGAAAGAGATAGAGAAAGCTTCTGAGAGAAACATCAGAAGGGGGCAGAAAGAGGGCCCCTCGCTAGTGTTAGCAATGGAGTTATATACTTTTAAATTAGTTATTGCAGTGAATCCAAAGAATGTCTGGAGGTTGAAAAGATCTTACTAGACCCACTCCCATAATTTACATTTAAGGTAACAGGTTTAGCCAGAAGGTTTTTTCCAGAAACTGTCCTCAAGCAGGATACATTTTTGTTATATAATCCTAAGGAATGTAGAGGGGGAAAAAACATTTGTCCTTTCCTCCTCCTTGAAAATTCCAGACCCCTCTCTCCTTGGGGACCCCCGGACTTCTTATCAACCTGCCTAGGAACTGACTCTCTCACCATCACTCTCTGTTCACAAAGGGGATGGTCTGCCCCATCATGAGGGGAGCAGGCAGCTGCGGGGCTGCTCAGATGGACTGATTCATGGACTGGTACAAGCAACTCTTGGCTTCTTGGGGAGTGTTTGCGCAGGGAAATATTCAGCAAACTTAGGATCCATTTCAGACGTGCTAGTGGGAGCGTGCTAGGCTGGGCATAAATGCCAAGGTGGCTTCATCTGTATTCCAGGCTGGCGAAGCCTGCAGCAAAGCTCAAGCTACACTTCTCGCTTTTCGAAGCCAACCCCCTCCAGAGCAATGGAATCCGGGTAACCTTATCCACCCATGGCTCAGCTGCTCATAGGAACTAATTAATTTAGCTACTCGCAGTCTACTTCTAGAGAAATTGTGTGTCCAGACACCGGGCTATATTCAAGTGGTAAACGTGCTTGCTTTTTCCAAATAGTCGCAAATGTTTCTGATCAATAATTCAGTTGCATCCAGAAAAATATCAGCGGGAAGATGGCTCTCAGATGAGGAGTTTTTGAGTTCAGAAGTGGGGGTGGTACAAGACTGAGGTCAACAAAGGGAGCCAAAGCCAGGGGGCAAACAGGATGAGGATCATACAATGAACGCGGAAACGTGGCTGCAGAGTTCCGGGGCTAACAGAAGAGGGGGAGCTGCTCAAAGGCTCCCCGAGGCCTCAGCCCGGGCTGGACCCCATGCCACCAGGGCTGGAGGCACAGCGGCACCCCTGGGACCCCAGGGCATCCTTGTCTGCTGTGATGTTCGCTGTTCCTGACAAATGGTCCTGACTTCCTTCTATAATCCCTCTTGACTCCCCAGCACCCCTGCTACCATGTCAGCCTCTCGTCCTCCCCACAGGGACCCCTCTGTCTCCAAGAGAGGGAGCTGACTCAGTTCATCCTCTTTACCCATCTCAGGGCAGTCGGGGCCAGCAGCTTCCCAACACTTCCTGCTCAGTCCAGAAGCTCCAGCCCTTCCCCGTGACTCTGGAGAGCATGGGGACCAAGCTGATCTGGGGGAGGAAGGAGGCTGCCCATTGAGGGGAGGCGAGGGGAACTTCATAGCAGCCCTGACAAAGGGGAAAGGAAGTCCCCAACAGACCATCGAGCATGTTTTGAATTTAAGCCACAGCTAAAGAACTAAAGAGCCTCTTGGTGAAGGTGAAAGAGGAGAGTGAAAGAGTTGGCTTAAAACTTAACATTCAGAAAACTAAGATCACGGCATCTGGTCCCATCACTTCATGGCAAATAGATGGGGAAACAATGGAAACAGTGACAGACTTTATTTTGGGGGGCTCCAAAATCACTTCAGATGGTGACTGCAACATGACTTGCTCCTTGGAAGAAAAGCTATGAACAACCTAGACAACATTAAAAAGCAGAGACATTACTTTACCAACAAAGGTCCATCTAGTTAAAGCTATGGTTTCTTCAGTAGTCATGTATGGATGTGAGAGGTGGACTATAAAAAAAGCTGAGTGCCAAATTGATGCTCTTGAACTGTGGTGTTGGAGAAGACTCTTGAGAGTCCCTTGGACTGCAAGGAGATCCAACCAGTCCATCCTAAAGGAAATCAATCCTGAATATTCATTGGAAGGAATGATGCTGAAGCTAAAACTCCAATACTTTGGCCACCTGATGTGAAGAACTGACTCTTTGGAAGAGATCCTGATGCTGGGAAAGATTGAGGGAAGGAGGAGAAGGGGATGACAGGGGATGAGATGGTTGGATGGCATCACCGGCACAATGGACATGAGTTTGGGTAAACTCCGGGAGTTGGTGATGGACAGGGAGGCCTGGCGTGCTGCAGTCCATGGGGTCGCTAAGAGTAGGACACAGCTGAATGAACTGAACTGAACAATGATAGTTAATGAAAGTTATTAGCAAAATGAGTGTCCACTTAATCAATAAAACCAGTCATGGAGGAAACAAATGCTGAACATTGTCCACTGATAATCAGTCACGAACTGAAGGCAGAGAGTTGTTTTATTTGGTGGGAATGTTTAGGACTCTGAGCCCAGGAGACCGCATCTTAGCTCTGAGAAAACTCCAAGGAGGCAGGGGGTACTCCAAGCTATATACGAGTTTGTGACAAAGGGAGCAGGCAGTCTGAATATCGAAGATCAGATACCAACTTAGAGAATTTAGCATTCTATGTGTGGGAAGGTGCAAGCCTCTGGACTCCCTGAATTCATTCCTATCATATGCATCTCAGCTATCTGGGGCCAAATCTGTTTCCTAGTTCACCTTTTGGAGGGAGAGATGTGGCAGAGGGCTGCTTCTTGCACTCTCCCAGCTTCTCAGCCATCACTGAGGGGGTCGACAGCATCTGCTGGATCGAAGTTTTGGGAGCCCCCATTCCCGTTTGGGACTTCCTTTGTAGCTTAGTCGGTAAGAGACCCAGGTTTGATCCTTGGGTTGGGAGGAAATGGCAGCCCACTCCAGTATTCTAGCTTGGAGAATCCCATGGACAGAGGAACGTGGCGGGCTACAGTCCACGGGGTCGAAAGAGTCAGACACGACTTGGTGACTAAACCACCACCACCATTCCCATTTGGAAGCCAGAAACTGCCGATGGCTGCGACATTTCTTGTTTATTGATTCGGCAGGAGGTATTTTCATTCCCACAACATAAAGTCCTAAGAATAGGAAGGATAACTAGCAGTATTTGTCAGTGGCATAATAAACGATTCTGGTTTTGCTCACTAAATATGCTTTTTTTTGATCCATATTTTTTATTGAAATATAGTTGATTTACCAGGCTGTGTTCATTTCTTCTGTAGCGCATGGATTCCATTATACATGTATATATATATACATTTTTAAATAAAATACTCTTTTCCACTTATCATGGGATATTGAATGCAGTTCATTGTGTTCTTTAATGATGTTCAGACCAAGGAGGAAAAAACCAAACAGACTGTGTCTCTTTAAAGAAAAAAATGCCCAGTGCCCCAGGCACTGACTTCCTAAGGGCTCGCAGTGACCTCAGAGTTCATGTGGACACTAACCATCCCAGCTCCTGGAATCTCCAATGAACTGGCCTCCCCAGATCCTGCCCCCTCCCAAGGGAAATTAGAGTCTGAGGACAAAAGAAGAGATGGAAGGAAGCAAATGACTCCTGTAGACACTGGGGAAATGAAGGAGACTCTCAAACCACTGGGTGCTTTGTTTCAGATTTCCTGGGGCGGCGGCGGGAAGCTATTTCTAGCATTTCACGACTTTAATATGGAAAGCAGTCGCTAAGTTTCATCTTCATGCCTAGGGAAATTGCTTTATTACCAATAACCAATCAGCCTCACACACATATAACTACCGCTCTGAGAACACAGATGAGCTGTGACCAGTCCCACCTGAGCCCTTGTTAAGTAACGGGTATATTCGAAGGAGCTGGAAAACTCCAGTTGGCTTTAGACCTTTAAAAATAACAGTCCCGCGTTAACAAATGGAACTGTCCTCAAATCACCTTTATTTTTAGGAAAAGCATTACTAGACCCACATCCACTCATACACTATGATACCATTTGTATCTGTGAATCGAGTCGAGAAGAGGGGGAGTTGCAGTTAAAAGAACACCATGTCATCCTGTTCCTGGAGATCTTTAGTTCTCTGACCCTGTTGGAGTCTGAATTTCGAGGATGGACTCAACTCATTCTCCTGGGTCCCTGGTGTGGCTTTGTCTTGCTACAGCAAGAGGAGGGGCTCAGTCGCTTCTCCTGGAATCTTGGCTGCTCTTAGTGACTGGCTGGCCAATTGAATGAGAAAGAAAGATGCTCTGGAATTTGGGCAAATAGAAGGGGAAAAGTTGGAAACAGTGGCATTTACTTTTCTTGGGCCTCAAAATCACTGCAGATGGTGACTGCAACCATGAAATTAAAAGGCAGACTTGCTCCTTGGAAGGAAACCTATGACAAACTTGGACAGTGTATTAAAAATCAGAGACATCACTTTGCCAACAAAAACCCGTATAGTCAAAGCTATGGTTTTCTTCAGGAATCATGTATAGATGAGAGAGTTGGACCATAAAGAAGGCTGAGTGCTGAAGAACTGACGCTTTCAAACCGTGGTGTTGGAGAAGACTCTTGAGAGTCTCTTGGACAGCAAGGAGAACAAACCAGACCATCCTAAAGGAAATCAGTCCTGAATATTCATTGGAAGGACTGATGCTGAAGCTGAAACTCCAATACTTTGGCCACCGGATGTGAAGAACTGACTCATTGGAAAAGACCCTGATGCTGGGAAAGATTGAAGGCAGCAGGTGAAGGGGATGACAGAGGATGAGTTGGTTGGATGGCATCACCGACTCAATGGACAGGAGTTTGAGCAAACTCCAGGAGATAGTGAAGGACAGGGAAGCCTGGCAGGATGCAGGTTGTGGGGGTGCTAAGAGTTGGACATGATTTAGTGAATGAACAACAACTGGAAGACAGAGAGCTTCAGGCAGTTTCACTCTTGGAGTCGCACTCCAAGAGCCCAGCCTCTGAGCCATGCAGGGGGGCTTGTCAGAGTTCTGGCCAGAGTCCAGGTAAGCTCCCAGGACACAGGCACAGGAGGGCACCATTTTGACGGCCAGTCCAGTGGGCCTTGAGGTGGCCTCAGCCCCACCTGACATCTGACTTTGAGCTCGGCCTAGTCACAGAGCCATGAGAAATAATAATAAACCTTTATTTTAAGCCATTGCATTTTGAAGTGGGTTGCTGCTACTGCTGCTGCTGCTAAGTCACTTCAGTTGTGTCCGACTCTGTGCGACCCCATAGACGAAGTGGCTTGCTACAGAGTAGTGGATAATGGGACAGTGACTTGAGGCGAGCCCCTCAGCTTTTCAATGGACTTCCCTTGTGGCTCAGGTGGTAAAGAATCTGCCTGCAATTCGGGAGACCTGGGTTCAATCCCTGGTTTGGGAAGATCCCCTGGAGAAGGGAAAGGCTCCCCACTCCAGAATTGTGGCCTGGAGAATTCCA
Organism: Redunca redunca; assembly: GCA_006410935.1. Taxonomy (NCBI): domain Eukaryota; kingdom Metazoa; phylum Chordata; class Mammalia; order Artiodactyla; family Bovidae; genus Redunca; species Redunca redunca. Next base: position 87,317 of record SJYQ01003924.1, on the reverse strand, counting down.
TGGACTACACAGCTGCAAAGAGTCGGACACAACTGAGTGGCTTTCACCTTCATCTTTCATTTTCAGATCTTGTTTTTGCATCTGTTAAAAACAGAAACAAAATGCTCTTCTGGTCTGGCAAATACTTAAGGCTTCCATGATGATAAAGAAGTATTTTAAGATCATTAAAGTACTTTTTATAAAAAATTGTAATTATTTATTTTAATTGGAGGCTAATTACTTTACAATGTTGTAGTGGTTTTTGCCATACCTTGACATGAATCAGCCATGGGTGGACGTGTGTCCCCCATCCTGAACCCCACTCCCATCTCCCTCCCCATCCCATCTCTCAGGGTCATCCCAGTGCACCAGCCCTGAGCACCCTGTCTCACGCATCCAACCTGGACTTTATTACTGCTTCTGTCTCTCTATCACTTCTTCCTTTTATTACTTTTAATTTTATTCATATTGCTTATTTTTTCTATTTAGAAAATTTCTGCTCTGATGACAGTAACAAAAGTTTACCATAAAAATTTGTCAGATAGGATGCAGAAAAATATTATAATTACCAATAATTCTTTCCCGGAACTAGAACTGTTGACATTTTAGAATATTTACCCATCGATCTTTTCTATAGATATCCTAGTATTCCCAGGAATAATATACAGTAGACGCTGTTGATTCTAACAGTTACAATGATTAGTTGGTTGGTTAATCAAAAAAAGAAAAGCAGGCAATCACTTAAAAAACACATAATACATCTTGCTTTAAATATTTTATTGTTATTTCAAACTTGCAACAAAAATAGAAAATATTTTAACGTGATGCCTTGGCTCTGAAGGGAAGTTTGAGTTATTTTTCTACGTAAATCATGCCAGTGATCCATTCTTTATGATGGGTCACTTTTTTTTTTCTGTAAAGCCAAATGAGTCCTGAAGGATCCCCATAAAAAATCAAAGTGCAGAACCCTTTTACTCTTTTTTCCCCAAACTTCGCATTGATCTCACTAGCACCTTATCCCTGAATTCCGTATACAGGCAGACCTAGGTTTATTGTGATTCATATCATGTGCCACAGACATTGAATTTTTTAACAAATTGAAGGCTTGTGCAGTTCTGTGTCAACAAGTTTGCACCATTTTTCCAACAGTATAATTTTTAAATTAAGGTATGTATTCGATTTCCTAGACATGTGGTCATGTATGGATGTGAGAGTTGGACTGTGAAGAAGGCTGAGTCCCGAAGATTTAATGCTTTTGAACTGTGGTGTTGGAGAAGACTCTTGAGAGTCCCTTGGACTGCAAGGAGATCCAACCAGTCCATTCTGAAGGAGATCAGCCCTGGGATTTCTTTGGAAGGAATGATGCTGAAGCTGAAACTCCAGTACTTTGGCCACCTCATGGGAAGAGTTGACTCATTGGAAAAGACTGTGATGTTGGGAGGGATTGGGGGCAGCAGGAGAAGGGGACGACCGAGGATGAGATAGCTGGATGGCATCACCCACTCGATGGACGTGAGTCTGGGTGAACTCCGGGAGTTGGTGATGGACAGGGAGGCCTGGCGTGCTGCGATTCATGGGGTCACAAAGAGTCAGACACGACTGAGCGACTGAACTGAACTGAGACACAGTGTGTTACACACTTAGTAGGCTACCCTGTAATGAAAACGTGACTTTTATATGCACTGAGAAAACAAAAAAATTGTGTGACTTCATTATCATATTCGCTTTATTGTGGTATCTGGAACCACACCCACAATATCTCTAAGGTGTGGCTTTTATTTTTAAATAAATATTTTTGGGTGTCTTTCCAAAGTATCCACTTTGTATTTCATAGAAATGCTGCTTCAGTGCTCAGAGTTTGTTTGTCTGCCAGACTTTGTTGTTTACTTGCTTGGTCATATCTGACTGCAGTCCATGGCCTGCAGCACGCCAGGCTTGGCTCCACCAACTTGCAGAGTTTGCTCAGACTCACGTCCCTAAACCAGTGATGCCATCCAGCCGTCTCATCCTCTGCTGTGCCCTTCTCCTCCTGCCCTCTATTTCTCCCAGCACCAGGGTCTTTTCTAATAAGTAGGTTCTTCGAATCAGGTGGCCGAAGTATTGGCGCTTCAGCTTCAGCATCAGTCCTTCCAATGAATATTCAGGATTGATTTCCTTTAGAATGGACTGGTTGGGCCTCCTTGCAGTCCAAGGGACTCTCAAGAGTCTTCTCCAACACCACAGTTCAAAAGCATCAATTCTTCAGCATTCAGCCTTCTTTATGGTCCTACTCTCACATCCATACATGACCACTGGACAAACCATAGCCTTGACTAGGTGGACCTTTGTCGGCAAAGTAATGTCTCTGCTTTTTAATATGCTGTCTAGGTTGGTCATCGTTTCCTTCCAAGGAGAAAGCATCTTTTAACTTCATGCCTGAACTCACCATCTGCAGTGATTTTGGAGCTCAAGAAAATAACGTCTGTCACTATTTCCATTGTTTCCCATCTATTTGCCATGAAGTGATGGGACAGGATGCCATACTGAATTTTAAGCCAGCTTTTTCACTATCCTCTTTAACCTTTGTCAAGAGGCTCTTTAGTTTTCTCTTTGCTTTCTGCCATAAGGGTAGTGTCATCTACATATCTTCAGTATGAAAAGGCATATCTGGACTTATCGATATTTTTCCCAGAAATCTTGTTTCCAGCTTGTGATTCATCCAGCCTGGCATTTCGCATGTTGTATTCTGCATAAAAGTTAAATAAGCAGAGTAACAATATACAGCCTTGATATTCTCCTTTCCCAATTTGGAACCAGTCCATTGTTCCATGTCTGGTTCTAACTGTTGCTTCTTGACCTGCATAAAGGTTTCTCAGGAGGCAGGTAAGGTGGTCTGGCATTCCCATTTCTTTAAGAATTTTCCAGTTTGTTGTGATCCACACAGTCAAAGGCTTTAGCATAGTCAATGAAGCAGATGTTTTTCTGGAACTCTTTTGCTGTTTCTTTGATTCAATGGATGTTGACAATTTGATCTCTGGTTCCTCTGCCTTTTCTAAATCCAGCTTGTACATCTGGAAGTTTACATACTGTTGAAGCCTAACTTGGAGGATTTTGAGCATTATTTTGCTAGTGTGTGAGATGAGCACAATTGTGTGGTAGTTTGAACATTCTTCAGCTTTGCCCTTCTCTGAGAATGGAATGAAAACTGATCTTTTCCAGTCCTGTGGCCACTGCTGAGTTTTCCGTATTTGCTGGCATATTGAGCGCAGCACTTTCACAGCATCATCTTTTAGGATTTGAAATAGCTCAACTGGAATTCCATCACCTCCACTAGCTTTGTTCATAGTGATGCTTCCTAAGGCCCATTTGACTTCACATTCCAGGATGTTTGGCTCTAGGTAAGTGATCACACCATCATGATTATCTGGGTCGAGAAGATCTTTTTTGTACAGTTCTTCCGTGTATTCTTGCCACCTCTTCTTAATATCTTCTGCTTCTGTTATGTCCATACCATTTCTGTCCTTTATTGTGCCCATCTTTGCATGAAATGTTCCCTTGGTATCACTAATTTTCTTGAAAAGATCTCAGTCTTTCCAATTCTATTGTTTTCCTCTGTTCTTTGCATTGTTCACTGAGGAAGGCTTTCTTATCTCTTTTTGCTATTCTTTGGAACTCTGCGTTCATATGGGTGTATCTTTTCTTTTCTCCCCTGCCTTTCACTTCTCTCCTTTTCTCAGCTATTTATAAGGCCTCCTCAGACAGCCATTTTGCCTTTTTGCATTTCTTTTTTAAATGCTTAATTACAGTAACAAGTACAATAACAATAGACAATGACAAAAACAGATTTGGAAACAAATAAAGTGGATTCAATATGCTATCTAGGTTGGTCATAACTTTCCTTCCAAGGAGTAAGCGTCTTTTAATTTCATGGCTGCAGTCACCATCTGCAGTGATTTTGGAGCCCCCCAAAAATAAAGTCTGACACTGTTTCCACTGTTTCCCCATCTATTTCCCATGAAATGATGGGACCAGATGCCATGATCTTCGTTTTCTGAATGTTGAGCTTTAAGCCAGCCTTTTCACTCTCTTCTTTCACTTTCATCAAGAGGCTTTTTAGCTCCTCTTCACTTTCTGCCATAAGGGTGGTGTCATCTGCATATCTGAGGTTATTGATATTTCTCCTGGCAATCTTGATTCCAGCTTGTGCTCCTTCCAGCCCAGCCTTTCTCATGATGTACTCTGCATAGAAGTTAAATAAGCAGGGTGACAATATCCAGCCTTGACATACTCCTTTTCCTATTTGGAACCAGTCTGTTGTTCCAAGTCCAGTTCTAACTGTTGCTTCCTGACCTGCATATAGATTTCTCAAGAGGCAGGTCAGGTGGTCTGGTATTCTCATCTCTTTCAGAATTTCCCACAGTTTATCGTGATCCACACAGCATATTGAAAAGCAGAGACATTACTTTGCCAACAAAGGTCTGTCTAGTCAAGGCTATGGTTTTTCCAGTGGTCATGTATGGATGTGAGAGTTGGACTGTGAAGAAAGCTGAACACTGAAGAATTGATACTTTTGAACTGTGGTGTTGGAGAAGACTCTTGAGAGTCCCTTGGACTGCAAGGAGATCCAACCAGTCCATTCTGAAGGAGATCAGCCCTGGATGTTCTTTGGAAGGAATGATACTGAAGCTGAAACTCCAGTACTTTGGCCACCTCATGCGAAGAGTTGACTCATTGGAAAAGACTCTGATGCTGGGAGGGATTGGGGGCAGGAGGAGAAGGGGATGACCCAGGATGAGATGGCTGGATGGCATCACCCACTCGATGGACGTGAGTTTGAGTGAACTCTGAGAGTTGGTGATGGACAGGGAGGCCTGGCGTGCTGCGATTCATGGGGTCTCAAAGAGTCGGACACGACTGAGCGACTGAACTAACTAACTAAAGTGAATTCATCATATTTAATTGGAAGAAATGAGTGACCTAGTCACTAAGCTTGAAATGTACACCCAATACTAGAGAAAAGACATTATTTTCCAGTGCCCATAACATACCTGTAAAAACATTGATCATATTTTAGATTTAAAAAAAAAAACCTAGTAAATTTCATTATGGAATACATTTTGAAATAAGTAACAAAACCTAAAAAAAAAAAAATCCCATGTTATTGGAAGCTAAACAATGTGTTTCTAAATAAATCAATATTTGGATTTAAAAATAAGCATCTTTAATGAAATTCTTAGATTTGGATAATAGTGAAAACTCTGTGGGTCAACATTTTGAAAAACAGAGAAGTCACTACTTACAGGAAAGTATTTATTAAGAAAAAAGAAAGATTGCAAACTAACAAGTTAAGCATTCAACCTAGAAAGTTAAAAAAGAAATCAGATCAAACACAAATCAAAAGAAAATGGAATAATACACATAATGCCAGAAACAGAATAAGAATGGAGAAAGTTAACAAATAGTTTGTTCTATGAGAAAAACATTAGACAAACTTCTAACTAATTAAGACTAATAAGAGATCAAATATGCAAATAAAATACATAAAATGAATAAATGGAAAAATCACATTTGCTCTAGGAATCTGCAGTTTATTTGTGCATGTAAAACTGTGTGCAAGACACGTGATCTATTTTTCAGTCTGCTGGTTGTACCTTCTTTTTTTGTGTGGTACATAGACAGTTCTGGGCTTTTGAATCGATTAACACATTTTAACCACAGCCCCACCACTAACTACCTTTGTTGTGGAAGATAAGACATTTTTTTATGAGGCTTCAGTTTGTCTAAACTAAACCCATCAGACAAAATGACTCATTCGCTGGGAGCGCAAAGGTAAAAAAAAATTGTGTTCCACTAGATTTGTTGTTTATTTATTTTGTTTCTTTAATTAAAATATTTATGGAATTCCCAGGTGGCAGAGTGGTGGAGAATCCTCCTGCCAATGTAGGAGACACAAAAGAAGCAAGTTCAATCCCTGGGTTGGGAAAATCCCTTGGAGTAGGAAATGGCAACCCACTCCAGTATTCTTGCCTAGAAAATCCCATGGACAGAGGAGCCTGGTGGGCTACAGTTCACAGGGTTGAAAAAGAGTCAGGCAGGACTGAAGTGTGTAATGCATAATTAAAATATTTATCTACAACATGGCTGAAATAGCAGATTTTTTCACTGTGGCTGAAATTACATCAAACTAATTTAATTTACTTAATATATGCTGATCAGCTCAGATGGATGAGTTTTATGTGTAAAGCTGGCTTCTAAAGGTAAAAAACAGCGTTCATTAATACATGAAATTTGGGGAAATAAAATACCTTTCAAAAGACTCTTTTTATTTGTATAGCATCACTAAAATATTCAAATTGTAGAGAGGAAAATGAAGAACAAGGTCATATTTTAAACATGGAGCCAACGGAGAGGAAATTATTCTTTTGGGGGTGAAAATTCTGAAAATTGGCTAGATTTTCCTTTCTGCATGTGCTACAGTGGATTCAGGAAAATTGTTGCAATCTGTTTATTTCCACCAGGGGGCAGCAGAGCACTGCGAATACAGTAACATACGCAACAGGTGTGGAAATGCGGTGCTGCCCAAGCCCGAGTCCCTCCCGAGGGAGCACGCGTGCTTCTAAGCCTCAAGATGCTAAAAGAACGATGTTGCCGTCATTGTTTAGTCGCTAAGTGTGTCCAGCTCTTGAGATCCCATGGACAAGAGCCCACCAGGTTTCCCTGTCCATGAGATTTCCCAGGCAAGAATACTGAAGTGCTATTCCTTCTCCAGGGGATCCTCCCCACCCAGGGATCGAACCTGTGTCTCCTGCATTGCAGGCAGATTCCTTATCGCTGAGCGACAGGAGAAGTCCTAAAAGGATGTAAGAAAGGAATAATTCCAAGACCTAGGGAATGGCCCTTTCTTGCTTAATTCTTGTACCAGGTAAGAAGGAGTAAGAAGGAATCTCATGGGTAGATTCAATAAAGTTTGTCCTGCTTCCTCAGAAAAAAAGTCATACTATGCTATAACTTTGGGGGAAAAAAACGTATTGCTGTAAACTTCGCCTTTGTATTCAGTTCAGTCCAGTCGCTCAGTCGCGTCAGACTCTGTGACCCCATGGGCTACAGCACGCCAGGCCTCCCTGTCCATCACCAACTCGCGGAGCCTGCTCAAACTTATGTCTGTTGAGTCAGTGATGCCATCCAACCATCTCATCCTCTGCCGTCCCCTTCTCCTCCCACCTCCAATCTTTCCCAGCGTCAGGGTCTTTTCCAGTGAGTCAGTTCTTCACATCGGGTGGCCAAAGTATTGGAGTTTCAGCTTCAGCATCAGTCGTTCCAATGAATATTCAGGACTAATTTCCTTTAGAATGGACTGGTTGGATCTCCTTGCCATCCAAGGGACTCTCAGGAGTCTTCTCCAACACCACAGTTCAAAAGCATCAATTCTTCGGTGCTCAGCTTTCTTTATAGTCCAACTTTCATCCACACATGACCACAGGGAAAACCATAGCCTTGACTAGACGGACCTTTGTTGGCAATGTCTCTACATTTTAATAAGCTGTCTAGATTGGTCATAATTTTTAGCATCTTTTGATATCATGGCTGCAGTCACCATCTGCAGTGATTTTGGAGCCCAAGAAAATAAAGTCTCTCACTGTTTCCCCATCTATTTGCCATGAGGTGATGGGACCAGATGCCATAATCTTGGTTTTCTGAATGTTGAGTTTTTTTTTTTTTCTTACAAAACCACTCAGAACGTGTTCTCTCCCTCTTGCTCTCCCAAAGGAAGAGAAGAACGATCATCAATGGCCAATGGCAGCTGCAGAAGCAACACCAAGGGCCGGCTTCACGCTCAGGAGAGAACACTGCATCTCTTCCTCATGGTTTCGGGTGCTCTACACGATCAGAGAAACTTCTCTAGTAACAAACTATAGAAATGATCCCTGAAAGTATAGTCTTTGAATGTTGAGTTTTAAGCTAGCTTTTTCACTCTCTTCTTTCACTTTCATCAAGAGGCTCTTTAGTTCTTCTTTGCTTTCTGCCATAAGGGTGGTGTCATCTGCATTTCTGAGGTTATTGACATTTCTCCCGGCAATCTTGATTCCAGCTTGTGCTTCATCCAGCCCAGCATTTCTCACGATGTACTCTGCATAAGTTAAATAAGCAGGGTGACAACATACAGCCTTGACATATGTATTTGTATTACCTCTTTCTAATATATATACATTTCCAAGTAACATCTATTTCAACTCATATCAAGGCTAATTAACCTGGTAGAAGAGTTAAATGGTAATAACAGTGGATTTAAAAACAAGTTTGTGGGGGAAATGGAACCCTCTTACACTGTTGGTGGGAATGCAAACCAGGACAGTCACTATGAACAGTATAGAGATTCCTTACAAAATTGGAAATAGAGCTGCCATACAACCCAGCAATCCCACTGCTGGGCGTACACACCTAGGAAACCAGAATTGAAAGAGACACGCATACCCCAATGTTCATCGCAGCACTGTTTATAATAGCCAGGACATGGAAGCAACCTAGATGTCCATCAGCAGACGGATGGATAAGAAAGCTGTGGTACATATGCACAATGGAGTATTACTCAGCCATTAAAAAGAATGCATTTGATCAGTTCCAATGAGGTGGATGAAACTGGAGCCTATTATACAGAGTGAAGTAAGTCAGAAAGAAAAAGACCAATACAGTATACTAACGCATATATACGGAATTTAGAAAGATGGTAATGAGGACCCTATATGCAAGACAGCAAAAGAGACACAGATGTAAAGAACAGACTTTTGGACTCTGTGGGAGAAGGCGTGGGTGGGATGATCTGAGAGAATAGTATTGAAACATGTATATTACCATATGTGAAATAGATCACCAGTCCAGGTTTGATGCATGAGACAGGGTGCTCAGGGCTGGTGCACTGGGATGACCCTGAGGGATGGGATGGGGAGGGAGGTGGGAGGGAGGTTCAGGATGGGGAACACATGTCCACCCATGGCTGATTCACGTGAATGTATGGCAAAAAACACCACAATATTATAAAGTAATGAGCCTCCAATTAAAATTAATTAATTAATTAAAAAAACAAGTTTAAACAACTTGGGATTTACTAACCACTGGTCCTGGAGGAACGAGGCGTGAAGGGCTGCTGTCCAGGAGGCAATGCAGCTAAAGGCTAAATCAGCTGGTGCCGCAGGACAGCAGAGGTGAGAGGCAGAAAGGCAGAGTGTCTGAGACAGACTCAGGGAGGCCCTGGAGGCTGTGCTGCTCGCCCAGGGGCACAGGAACAGGATGGTTGGTGGCAGAGGGGTGTGAGGGGCAGGCCTGTGGGGAGGCGAGCTCCAGGCACGATCACAGCGTCAGAGGACCAGAGAGGCGGGTTTGAGTGCCAGGCCAAGGATGTGGTTTGGGGACAGTGGCATTAGGGCAGGTGGGAGAGGACGGTGTACAGTGTTTCTGAATCTCTATGAGAGAGCCAGCCAGCCTCACTCAACACTTTCTCAAGCTCATATCTCTGATCAAGTTAAAAAGAATATCTCACACACTCATATATAAAATAGATAGCCAACAAGGACCACTATAACACAGGGAACTATACTCAATATTCTATAAAAACCTTTACGGGGAAAGAATCTGAAATGTGTATAATATATGTAAGTGAATTGCTGTGTTGTATACCTGAAACTATGGTTTTTTCAGTGGTCATGTACGGATGTAAGAGTTGGACCATAAAGAAGGCTGAGCACCAAAGAATTGATGCTTTTCAACTGTGGTGTTGAGAAGACTCTGGAGAGTCCCTTGGACTGCAAGGAGATCCAACCAGTCAGTCAACACTGAATATTCATTGGAAGGACTGATGCTGAAGCTTAAATACTTTGGCCACCTAATACAAAGAGCTGACTCTTTGGAAAACACCCTGACGCTGGGAAAGATTGAGGGCAGGAGGAAAAGGGGACAACAGAGGATGAGATGGTTGGATGGCATCACCGACTCAATGGACATGAGTTTCAGCAAGCTCCAGGAGTTGGTTAAGGACAGGGAAGCCTGGTGTGCTGCAGTCCATGGGGTAACAAAGAGTCAGACACGACTGAGCGACTGAACAACAGCAATACTTGAAACTAACTCTGCACTGAAATCAACTATACCTCAGTGACCAAAAAACAGCAGAATAAAACAGAGATCTCATATAAAGGAAGTCTCAAAAACAGTCGGGTCATGAATGATTATTCAGCTGGTTTTCTCTGCCTGGTGAAATAAGAAAATGTCTCAGTGACCCACTGGGCCCTCCCACCTCCCACAGTGAAACTAGCTCTAAGAAAAGAAAGTGAAAGTGAGAGTCGCTCAGTCGTGTCCAACTCTTTGCGACCCCATAGACTATACAGTCCATGGAATTCTCCAGGCCAGAATACTGGATTGGGTAGTCATTCCCTTCTCCAGGAGATCTTCCCAACCCGGGGATCAAACCCAGGTCTCCCGCATTGCAGGCAGATTCTTTACGAGCTGAGCCACCAGGGAAGAAAAGAACTTAGAGGAAAAGTGTTTCACACACTGGGGTTCCAAAAGTTCCTTTTCACCCTGTCTCTTGGCTCTCCATCTCTACAAACCCCGGAATGTCTCCAACACCACATCCTTGGCTTTTTCTGCTCTTCTCCTACCCCCAGCTCCCAGTTCCTTATTATAAGAGTCATCTTAGCCTTTCTGCTTTCTTCCAGGTTTCTTCGCTTTATAACCATTGCCAGAGACTTCACAGCCAAAGAGATCTGGACTCTGACTCCAGGCAAGCTGACCACCGGCCCTGCTGCCAGCACTGTGTATATTTTGCACTGCCTTTGCCTGACGCGGTGGCATCTTAAACACAAGGTTTCACCAGTATCAGTGCTACTTCTGTATTTGGCTCGCAACCCTCACGTTTCTCAGTAGCCTCTGCTAAAAACACAGCGAGGCAGGTGATAGTATGGCTTTGGCTTTCTTCATACCCCTTGGTCACCTCCAATGTCTGTTTCAAGGACATGGATTTTCTCGGATTTTTCAGCACAGAGACCACCATGGCTTGCTGGCTCAGATGACGTTCCGCCAGGAGATAATCACAACGTTAAAGCTTCGACACAGTGATGGCTCAGTCATTCAGATACAGATGAGCAGCAATGTGGAACCCATCATTTCGTAGAAGAATGGATAGAAAATTCTGCTGACAATTAAAATGTCCCTATCATAGGATAATCGCCTGAAGACAATCCAGAATTCACTGTTTGCCAGCTTTGGTATCACAGTATGCAATTCTCTGTGATTTTTTTTTTTTTAAGTTTGGGGAGGATCCATCTCACTTGGAATGAGGTTTGATTCATCTTTTCTATATCCCTGATTTTTACTTCACCTCATCCAAACATCTAAAAGAATACTACATGGAATGGTTTTTCCTTTGCAGTGTGAAGGAGGTGGTGCAAGTGGGTGGGAGTGTGCCGGATGAAGCTTAAAGAAGTCTGGAATCCAGTCCCATCAGTTCAGTTCAGTTCAGTCGCTCAGTCGTGTCCGACTCTTTCTGACTCCATGGACTGCAGCACGCCAGGCTTCCCTGTCCATCACCAGCTCCCGGAGCTTACTCAAACTCATGTCCGTTGAGTTGGTGATGCCATCCAGCCATTTCATCCTCTGTCACTCCCTTCTCCTCCCGCCTTCAATCCTTCCCAGCATCAGGGTCTTTTCAAATGAGTCAGCTCTTTGCATCAGGTGGCCAAAGTATTGGTGTTTCAACTTTACCGGAAATAGGCGGGGATGAGGTTGGGGGGAGGTTCTGGCAGAGTGAAGGATCTCATAGGTGCCCAGCAAGGGGCGCTGAGTGGCTGAGGCAGCGTCCTTGCCTCCTGCCACCATCCCGTGCCTTCAGGGCGGCCGGTGGAGGGTCTGGGAGGACGCTGGGGGTCATCTCTCCATTAGCCCGCTGCTCGGCAAGAGGTACCCGGCTCTACAGTAGGTTGTCACCCTCTTGGTGGCTCGTCTCCGGCAGGGATGTCTGTATTTAATGCTGACCAGGATCCCGCCTGCCTAAACAGTGCAGCTGCCCGGAAATAAACCTCTGAGCCAGGCAGGGCCCTTGGCTCAGGGACAGGTTCACAGCCAGGAGTCCGGAGAGGGACTGCTCTGCTGTGCGCTGCCTTCACTCGTGTGGGGAAGCCTGTTTTCCTGCCCTGTGAGGAGCTGCCTGGAGAGGTGGGGAGGGGAGACCGGCTGTGACCAAGCTTGGGGAGCCGACTTGGGGACAGCTGGGGTCTTCCACTGGGCAGAGCAGCACTCGCTGATGTGAGGAGAGGGAGACTGAGAAAGTGCAGGAATTGTTTCACACGGTCTGGGGGGCCAACAGGTCTGAAATTCTCCGGACAGGCCGGCAAGCTGTAAATTTTGGCTAAGGTCGATATTGCAGCTCGAGTCCAGATAGTCTGGAGGCAAAATTTCTTTCTCTTTCAGGGGACCTCAAGGCCCCTTAAGGTCTCCAACTGATTGCACAAGGCTCACCCACATTATGGAAAGGTCATCTACTTTACTCAAAGTCCACTGATCTTCCCTGGTGGCTCAGAGGTTAAAGCATCTGCCTCCGATGTGGGAGACCTGGGTTCGATCCCTGGGTCAGGAAGATTCCCCTGGAGAAGGAAATGGCAACCCACTCCAGTATTCTTGCCTGGAAAATCCCATGGACGGAGAAGCCTGATAGGCTACAGTCCACAGGGTCACAAAGAGTCGGACACGACTGAGTGACTTCACGTCACTTCACTCCACTGATTTAAAGACTAATCACATCCAAAATATACCCTCATAGCAACATCTGGATCAGTGTTTGACTTAATACCTGGGCACCATAGCCTAGCCAAGCTGACACACACGAAATCAACCATCGCACCAAGCAAGTCAGTTTTTGCTACTTTGAAATTTAATGTCACATATTCAGTGTCTGAGTTTTCATGATTTTCAAATCTGGGGGGAAATGAGTAAAGGATTTGGGAATGACCAGGCAGAGTCCTGGGATGAGCTTGCTCCCAGCTGCAGCCTCCCGGTATGTTTCTCAGATTTCCATTTCAAGCGAGTGGAAAGGATCCATTTGCATTTTCATCCTTCACACCATAAAAACTGTGCCACCTCCAGAGAATAAAAGGCCAGTCTCAGTTTTATTAAGATTGCAAATCTATGCTGGCAGCCTCAGCTGAAACTTTAGCTTCACCCTGAAATGCCTTTCTATTAAGAAGCTGGGAATATGATTTCTGGGACAGAGGCTGCCCTGTGATCAACTTAAAGAGGTTCAGCATCTGAGTGCCCGCTCTGGGACTCTTTTGTCCAAGAAACACATGCCCTGCAAGTCTTGGGTTAGCATTTCAGGTTTGTATCACTCCTGCTGGCTAGAGTTCCTCCCTGGAAATCCGAGGAGCTCATTTCACTGGGCAGTCCATTGCACGACAAGTATGCCGACCACAATGTAGGAAGGAAAGCTTTATATGAAGATATAAAAACCTACTATTACACACGTTTAGAACGGCTGAAATCTGGAACGCGGACACCACCGAATACTGGCAAGGATGGGAAGCGACAGGAACTCTCATGCATTGCTCGTGGGAGTGCAAAATGGCTCAGCCACTTTGGAAGGCAGTTTGGCAGTTCCTTACAAAACGAAGCATACTCTTATCATGCAATGCAGTGATTGTGATCCTTAATCTTTTCTCAAAGGAGTTGAAAACTTCTGGGACCTTGTGCTTAGTCGCTCAGTCGTGTCCAACTCTTTGTGACCTTTTTTTTTTTTCCAGCTGTAGCCCACCAGGCTCCTCTATCCATGGGATTTTTCAGGCAAGAATACTGAGTGGGTTGCCGTTTCCTCCTCCAGGGGATCTTCCCAACCTAGGGATCAAACCTGAATCTCCTGTGTCTCCTGCATTGCAGACAGATTATTTACTCACTCAGCCATCGGGAGAGCCTGGTGAAAACGTATGTCCACATATAAATCTGCTACTTTACTCGTCATTGCCAAAACTTGGAAGCAAGCAAGATGTTCTTCCCTAGGTGAATGAATAAATAAATGATGGTACATCCAGACTATGGATTATTAGTCAGCTTTAAGAGGAAGTGAACTTCTGAGACGTGAAAAGACACAGAGGAATCTTAAATACATGGCACTGAGTGAAAGAAGCTGAGCTGAAAAGCCTACATATACTGTATGATTCCGACTCTATGACATTCCGGAAAAGGCTCAATACGGAGGCAGTAAGAAGATCAGAGGAATGGGGACCGTGGTCTCTTCTCCCCGGTGGTCTAGCCCGGCATCGTTACTGAGCCTCATAAAAATATCTTTTGATGAGTGAAGAATGAACAAATGTGTGAATTAGTAGCAAGTGATAGGGTACATAGACTTCCCTGGTGGCTCAGACAGTAAAGAATCCCCCTGCAATGTGGGATACCAGGGTTCAGTCTTTGGGTCAGGAAGATCCTCTTGAGAAGGGCTTGACAACCCACTCCAGTATTCTTGCCTGGGAAATCCCATGGATGGAGGAACCTGCTGGGCTGCAGTCCATGGGGCCGCAAAGAGGTAGACACGGCTGACACATGTAAGGTACATATATCCAGTGAGATATTACCAGCCGTGAAAAGGAACGAAACTGGGTGGTTTGTAGAGACATGGATGAACCTCACGTCTGTCACACAGAATGAAGTAAGTCAGAAGAGGGAAACAAACGCCGTGTATTAACACACGGTGGTGGTGATTCAGTCACTGCGTCATGTCCACCTCTTGCGACCCTGGGGACTGTAGCCTGCCAGAATCCATGGGATTCTCCAGGCAAGATTACTGGTGGGTTGCCATTTCCTTCTCCAGGGGCATCTTCCCAATCCAGGAATCGAACCCAGGTCTCCTGCACTGCAGGCAGATTCTTTACTGACTGAGCTATGAGGAAAGTCCGTATGAATCATAGATGTGGACTCTAGAAAAATGGTACTTATGAACCTATTTGCAGAGCAGGAACAGAAACTCAGATGTAGAGAGCAATCAGGGGACACAGGGAGGTAAGGGAGAGGGTGGGATGAATTGGAAGATTGTGGTTGGCATATATTCAAGGCCGTGTGTAAAACAGATAGCCAGTGGGAAGCTGCCATATGGCATGGGGAGCTCACCTCCGTGCTCTGTGATGACCTAGGGGGGTGGAGTGGGGGA
>SJYQ01003924.1:0-70863 GCA_006410935.1 Redunca redunca | reverse complement strand
TTTCTGTCCTTTATCGAGCCCATCTTTGCATGAAATGTTCCCTTGGTATCTCTCATTTTCTTGAAGAGATCTCTAGTCTTTCCCATTCTGTTGTTTTCCTTTATTTCTTTGCATTCATCGCTGAAGAAGGCTTTCTTATCTCTTCTTGCTATTCTTTGGAACTCTGCATTCAGAGGCTTATATCTTTCCTTTTCTCCTTTGCTTTTCGCCTCTCTTCTTTTCACAGCTATTTGTAAGACCTCCCCAGACAGCCATTTTGCTTTTTTGCATTTCTTTTCCATGGGATGGTCTTGATCCCGGTCTCCTGTACAATGTCATGAACCTCATTCCATAGTTCATCAGGCACTCTATCTATCAGACCTAGTCCCTTAAATCTATTTCTCACTTCCACTGTATAATCATAAGGGATTTGATTTAGGTCATACCTGAATGGTCTAGCAGTTTTCCCTACCTTGTTCAATTTAAGTCTGAATTTGGCAATAAGGAGTTCATGATCTGAGCCACAGTCAGCTCCTGGTCTTGTTTTTGTTGACTGTATAGAGCTTATCCATAGGATCATGGAGTACTGTTCTTTGGGGAAGTCTTATTTCATTACAATGTCCTTAAGGCTCATTCGTGTCGCAGCGTGTGTTTGCAGTTCTTTCTTTTTAAGGCTGCGTGATATTCCACTGTGTGAGCAAAGCACACTTTATCAGTTCATAGTTTGACGGACGTTTGGACTTTTCCACCTCTGGGCTGTTATGAATAGTGCTTCTATAAGCACGACTGTGCAAATATCGTTTGAGACCTGGCTTTCAATTCTTTTGGGTATATTCCCAGAAATGGAGTTGCAGGAACACATGGTAATTCTATTTTGAACTTTTTGAGGACTTGCCATGCTGTTTTGTAGCAAGTGTTTCTAAATGGAAATTATTCTTTAAATGGGTATTCCTCTGCAAACCTGAAATATAAGAGTCCTTTAGGGTAAGGACCAACTTCTTCGTCCAGGGTAGGAACCAAGGGTACATATTTTGTATCCTTGGAGCATGAAGCTTGACAGACATCAGAAGCTATGGCTTCCACATTTCTGCTAAAAAAAAAAAAAAAAAAGAAGAAGAAGCTTCTCAGATTTGACTTGGGAATTCCTAGAGCCAATAAAGAGTCCTTCAGCAAAGCCAGTGTTACCATTTCATAGCTGCCTGTTGTTGTTCAGTTGCTAAGTTATGCCTGACCCTTGGCAACCCCATGGACTGCAGCAACCAGGCCTCCCTGTCCCTCACCATCTCCCAGAGTTTGCCCAAGTTCATGTTCGTTGAATCAGTGATGCCATCCAACTGTCTCATTCTTTGAACCAACCCTTCTCCTGCCTGCAATCTTTCCCAGCATCAGGGTCTTTCCCAACGAGTCAGCTCTTCGCATCAGGTGGCTGAAGTATTGGAGCTTCAGCTTCAGCGTCAGTCCTTCCAATGAGTATCCAGTGTCCATTTCCTTTACAGTTGACTGGTTGGATCTCTGCTTTCCAAGGACTCTCAGGAGTCTTCTCCAGCACCGCAGTCTGAAAGCATTGATTCTTTGGCACTAAGCCTTCTCTCTGGTCCAACTCACATCTGTACATGACTACTGGAGAGACCACGGCCTTGACCATATGGACTTTTGTTGGCAAAGTGACGTCTTTGCTTTTTAATACACTGTCTAGGTCTGTCATAGCTTTCCTTCCAAGAAGCAGTCATCTCCCAATTTCATGGCTGCAGTCACTGTCCGCGGTGATTTTAGAGCTCAGGAAGAGGAAATCAGTCCCTGCTTCTCCCTTTTCTCCTTCATTTGCCATGAAGTGGGGCCGTCTCTCCAGGCCATCTCAGCGCCCGAACCTCCCTTCTAATGGGGTTGTCAGCCGTGCCGAAATGTCTCCTCACCCTTCTCTGACCTGCTGAGCAATGCATGTAAAGCTGTGGCTTGAATAGACTGAAAATTGGTAAAATATCAAGGACATCTGAGTTTATTACCATGTATGTCCTGTGGATAGGTTATGCTGTCTGAATAAAAGATTAAGTGGCAACATACATAATTCATGAGTGATCCATCACCCATACAGTTTTACCTTTTCTTCGTTTCAGCAGAAGACACTAATTATGTTGTTATAATCAATATTTCCATACGATTTGCATTTTATTGATAGTAATGACAAATTAGACAAACTTTCTTGAGTCATTAGGGTTCTTAGATCATTTTTTATTAGTTTCATTTGAAAGGGAATTTTATCTGCTAAAGCTCTAACAACTGGAATTGTCAATAGAAGCCTTAAAGCAAAAATTAGATTCAGAAATGAACCAGGAATTTACACGTCTCCTTCAAACATTGTAATAGGGCTGTATGAAATAGATTATCATTGTAGCAGAAAATAATGCAAACCATTTGAATTTTATCATGCAAATTATTACCGTGCATATGATTTTCAGCACCCCTGACAGCAGTGTCAAGATTCATGGAGAAACATGAAGAATTGGTTTTGGCATTGTACATTTATATCTAGATCAATATTAATTTGTATGTATGCAAATTACAAGTGAAACAGATGGTTTAATGCACAAGTGCTCCGAGTAGTATGTGTGTCCAGGAATATTTCTGGAGTCACTAAGACGAGGAAGAATACAAAGAGGAGGAAGAAAATGGATGCGGGATCCTGCGGGGCAATGATGCTTTGATACAGAGAATCGATTGCTTCCAGCTCTCTAGGAGGGGACTCTGACAAGTGAATTATCTCCGATGTGCCCACTGACTCAACGAACATGAATTTGAGCAAATTCCTGGAGACAGTGGAGGACAGAGGAGGCTGGTGGGCTGCAGTCCATGAGTTCACAGTCAGACATAATGGAACAACAACATGCCCAGTCTTCTGTGTAGCGACCATCTCAGCCCACAACCTACAAACCATCACAGCTTTAGGACAAACTCACCTTTGGTCTCCAGGCCACAGACTCATGAAAAAGCCTTTCTCTGGGACAAGGATTCGTCCCAGGAGAGGTGGGGGCAGGGGGTGGTGGGCGAGGAGTTAGATCTCTCTGCACACGTGCTGAGTGCCAGACCCTGAACAAAAGGGGAGCCGGTGTTAATAAGTTTACTGGGGGTGGAGATTGCTTCTAATAATTGCATCCTGTAAAGCCTTTTCGTACTGTTCATGGGGTTCTCAAGGCAAGAATCCTGAAGAATAGTGAAGAATATTGCTGAAGAATAGTGAAGCCCATGGGGCTTCCCTGGTGGCTCAGTTGGTAAAGAATCCACCTGCAATGCAGGAGACCTGGGTTCGATCCCTGGGTTGGGAAGATCCCCTGGAGAAGGGAAAGGCTACCCACTCCAGGATTCTGGCCAGGGGAATTCCATGGACTATACAGTCCATGGGGTCGCAAAGAGTCACACACGACTGAGCAACTTTCATTTCAGGGCCCAAGGACCCAGCACCTCTTGTACAGATCAAAGGCATAATCAACAGCACCTTTACCCAAGAATTAGACCAATGGGATCTTTGTACCCCTGACTTTAGGGACAGTGCATGCCTGAGCTAAGTCGCCCTTAGTCATGTCTTTGCGACCTTATAAAGAGTCCCGTGGATGGACGAGCCTGGTAGGTGCAGTCCATGGGGTCGCTAAGGGTTCAGAAACGACCGAGCGACTTCACTTTCACTTTTCACTTTCATGCATTGGAGAAGGAAATGGCAACCCACGCCAGTGTTCTTGCCTGGAGAATCCCAGGGACGGGGGAGCTTGATGGTCTGCCGTCTATGGGGTCTTAACGGAGTCAGACACGACTGAAGCGATTTAGCAGCAGCAGCCCGCAGCCCGCCAGGCCCCTCTGTCCAGACGAACTGAAAAACAGTGGGCTTCTGGAGCCAGCAGGTGGCGCTCGCTCTCCAGCCAGAGGCTCTGGGTCCGGGGGATCCCCCGCGCCCCGCTCCAGCCAGGCCAGAAGTGGGGAGCTTTGATGAGTGAAAGAGAGAGAAAATAGGGGTCACTGTCCATATTATCGACTTGTCACTATCCATGCGGCACATCACCCCTAAGAGGCTACCCAACTGCGCAGGAAAACCACCCTCTGCAGATTTCAAGTGTGGAGGGTCGTGGGGAGGGCCGTTCGATCTGTCTCCTTTCCGCGTTGGCTGAGATGCGCAACAGCTAACGTTGAGATGGGAGCAGCTAAGCTCGTGCACCACAGCTACCGAAGCCCGCTAGTTCTAGGACCCGCAGCTACTGAGACTGCGTGTCCGAACTACTGAAGCCTGCGCGCCTAGAGCCTGTGATCCGAAACAGAAGACCCCGTAGTAAGAAGCCCAGTGCACTGCGAAGTGAGAGCAGCCCAGGGCTGCTGCCAAGCAACGAAAAGCAACGGAGACCCAGCGCCGTCCAAAATAGATGAATAAATAAAAATTTTAAAAACTGTTTTTTACATGCTGCCTTCTGCATGGCTATGATCCATTTCTCTTTATCATGACCCCACCACCACCACCACCCTAGAGGACACACGCACCCCCACTACCCTAGCTGCTATTTGGATTTGAAAGCTGTTTGCGTCCATAAAAATTGCAGCCTGTGGTGGAGGAGGAGGAGCTGTTGAATTGTTTCATAACTATTAAGATACTGACATTTTTGGTGGTGGTGTTGTAATTTAAAATTTATTTTTAATTGAGGGATAATTGCTTTACAATATCGTATTGGTTTCCACCAAACATCAACATGAATCAGCCGTAGCTACACATACGTCCCCTTTCTCTTGAACCTCTCTCCCATCTGCCTCTCCTCTTAAACTTATTTAAAAAAATCACCTAGGGTACTTGTTGAAAATGCAAGTTCCTAGGCAAACCATAATCACAGAAAAATAGTCAGTCTAGTCACACAGACCACAGCCTTGTCTAACTCACTGGAACTAAGCCATGCTGTGTGGGGCTACCCAAGACGGGCGGGTCATGGTGCAGAGGTGTGACAGGACGTGGTCCACTGGAGAAGGGAATGGCAAACCACTTCAGTATTCTTGCCTTGAGAACCCCATGAACAGTATGAAAAGGCAAAATGATAGGACACTTAAAGAGGAACTCCCCAGGTTAGTTGGTGCCCAATATGCTACTGGAGATCAGTGGAGAAATAACTCCAGAAAGAATGAAGGGATGGAGCCAAAGCATCACTGACTCGATGCACGTGAGTTTGGGTGAACTCCGGGAGTTGGTGATGGACAGGGAGGCCTGGCGTGCTGCAATTCATGGGGTCACAAAGAGGTGAGCATGACTGAGCGACTGAACTGAACTGAACTGAGGCTTCTTTTAAAACCTTTGGAGGTTCTGATGCTGGTGGTCTGTGGACCCCGCTTGTAGAAGCGTTGCTTAGATGAGGTTTTTCACACCTTAATCCCAACTAGCTGAGACTGGACCAAGTCTTCATGCCTTAGCATCTCCAGGTCTCTCAGCTGCCTCACCTGAAATATTAGGGTTTACGTCAAGCTGCTCCCTATGAACTAGAATATGGGTTCCAGGTGCAGAGCATGGGATCCAGCCATGGCTAGTCCATGGTTACCTGATATTTCCTTTATCCTGAGATATGCTATCTGGGGGCATCCCTCGGGGCTCAGTGGTGAAGAATCTGCCTGTCAATGGAAAAGGGCTGTTCGATCTCTGGGTCAGGAAGATTCCCTGGGAAAGGGAATGGCAACCCACTCCAGTATTCTTGCCTGGAGAATCCCATGGACAGAGGAGCCTGGCGGGCTACAGTCCATGGGGTTGCAAAGTGTTAGATGTGCTTGAGTGACTAAAACAACTACAACAATGCTTCTGGGGGTGGTGGCAGGGGATGGGAGGCGAGGGGACAGGTGCCCCCCGGAAGGGATCCTTCAGGATGGTTAAAGAAAGAAAAAACTAGGAAGCAACTCAAGCGTTCAGTAGCAGGATTACCAGGCAGTGGTTCATTGAAGAAAGCTGTCATCGGAAAAGAAACCAGTGGGAAAAGAAGAGAAAATAGAAGCCACACTGGTGTAACGATTCAAGCGCAGAAGCTGAGAGCCAGGGCGTGGCGCCCTGCCTGTGTAGGGTCCTTAGGGGTCGGGGCAGTGGTGGGGCTTGGGGGCGGGGCGCTCAGGAGAAGCTGGTCAGCGGGTGGGCATCCCCGGGCCGAATCCCATGCCCAGAATCCCTACAGCAGCCTTGGAAGCCAGGCACACGGGCTGGTCCCTCTGAAGTGAGTTTTCCCAGGATACCAGCTTCCTTTTCCATAGATAAGCACTGACATCCTCCCCACCCCAGCCCTTAAATAGAAACACTTATTAACAAAGCCCAAACTTCAGTGTTGCCTCAAACAGGATCGCCAGGCTCTCAGGCCTGAAGAAACAGCTGGAATCTGGTCACATGTTTATGTGACTTGGTTTAAGGTAATTTGAAAAGTCCTGATTAGATCTTCTCCCTGTTTATCAGCTTGGTGTAAACCAAAATAAAGAAGGAGAAAAAAAAACAAAACCCACCCCCGAGAAAGGACTAGCTTGAGATACTTCTCTGCACAACAATTTCCTCTGAAAGAGAAATACCTACCTAAAAATTTCCAGATGAAGCAGTGAGTAACCAGGCAGAAGGATTTAACACTTGGTATCTTTGGAAAATCCTCTTCTGATGCGAAGAGCCAACTCACTGGAAAAGACCTTGATGCTGGGAAAGATTGAGAGTAGGAGGAGAAGGGGGTGACAGAGGATGAGATGGTTGGATGGCATCACTGACTCAATGGACGTGGGTTTGAGCAAATTCTGGGAGACAGTGGAGGACAGAGGAGCCTGACATGCTTCCATCCTCGGGATCTCAAACAGTCGGACACGACGGAGTGACTGAATACTCCTTGGAAAAACATGAGTTCAGGCGGCAGATCCTCTGAGGACAGCGGCGTGTCTCCCAGTTCCTCACGCCCAGAGAAGCTCTCTTGATCAGAGCTACCCACTTCCCAGATTATCTTGGCTTTTATATGTAGGACCCTTAGTCTCTTTCTCATTAGAAGAGCTGGGAGTCCGAGTTTTAGAGGCCATTTCCCTGCTGTTTTTCTTCGCGGACTCCAATGGCTACAGAAATCAGGATTGAAGAGCCAGAGAGCAGTTTTTTAGCAGCTTGCTTAGCAGCCCTGCCTTCTCCCAGCAGGGTTGCTCTTTATGGTGAATTAATATTTCTCGGAAGGCCAGGAGTTAGGTCGGTTGATTTAAAAGTGGTCCCGTTGCCCCATCAATAGCATTTACGGACAGACAGTCTCAGCTGGGTAAGGGTTGTGGCAGTCTGCTGTGATGGAGGAAGAGATTGTCCTAGATGGTGCAAAAGGGAGGGTGGGATGATGCTGAAGGGAACCTGGAAGCTTCCTCGTCCCCTAGGGTCCTTTGCTCACGGTCTTCCTTTGGGAAAAAACCTCCATCGGACATAGGTCCTTATTAAGCCTGTCCTTATTAATTCCCTGACCACTTTTATATCCAGTTCCACAGTGAAGAGCATCAGAAGATAAGCACTCTCAGCTCAGAGTGCTTGTGAATCTACCCCCAGACCACACAGAGGTCAAGTTTAAACTGAGCCGTCTTTGCTTCCTTCCTGTGAACCCCATGTGCTGCGCACCGCCCCTCACCTCCATCTTGGGGTCAGGAGGGACAAGAGGGGTCTCCCCGCTGCTGCTGCTGTCATGGACCCACCTAGGACCCTGCCTGTGTCCCAGCTGTTCGTTGCCCCTAAGTCCAGGGTGGTCTCCTTCGAGCTAGGCTCCCTGGCGTCTCAACAGGGACACGTGGTCTGCGGCAGGAGTACGTGGCTGGGATGAATGCGTGCCTGGCGCTGGGCTCCCCATGGACCCCACCTTCTCAGACTGTCCCCCCCCAACCCTTGGGCCGTGCCTGATAACAGACGGGTGTTTGCACTCCTCTGGAGGAAGAGGGGGTTTTCCTGAGGGCAGCACAAGCTAAGTCTCTCCCCACCAGGTCCTACATGGCTCTCCTGTCTCCCCCAGGCCTCAGACCCCAAGGGAGGCCCACTTTGCACGAGGGTCCCTGCCTTCCCAACAGCAGCCCCTCTCCCGGTTCCCCACAGCCCCTCCCCGCCAAGTACACCGAGCTCCGCAGAAGCTCTGACAGGCCGGGCTTTGCTTTATGCGGGGCTGAGTCAGCTCTTGGGAATCACGAGGGCTCTTCACTAAGCTGACAAGAGGTCTCTTTCCGACATGATTTTGTTTATGGAGCCCTAGTCCTCCCCCAGGTTGGAAATCACCGCTTGAATCCAAAACCTCCCTTGTACAAATGAGAGAAGGGAGGCTCAGAGAGGCACAGTGACTTCCTCGCGGTTGCACAGCAGCCAGCGGCAACAATGATAGCTTAACTGCAGTGCGTTGGCGCTGGCAAACCTAGATTTGGCAAAGCTCTCCTATCCCCCTCTGAAGAGTAACAGCTCCTTTCCTGGAGAAGGAAATGGCCCCCCACTCCAGTATTCTTGTCTGAGGAACCCCATGGACAGAGGAGCCTGGCAGGCTCCTGGGAATAACTTTTATTAGCCTGGGGAATTATTGGCAGAGTGTTTCAAAACTAGGAGAAAACTTAGGGAACATTTTGCCACATTTCCTCATTGAATAAATTCTAAAACTGGCAAACCGGAAGTCGTAAAGTTACTGGTCCAAGTTAGCCTGCTGTAAAGAAAGGGCTGGAATAAAGTTTTGTGCTTTTTTTTTTTAACTCTCAGCATGGTGCTATTTGTTTTATGTGATGTACTGAGGGTTTTCAAGCTTTTAATGCAACAGCCGCGACCCTCTGTTCTATGATAGATGTATACAGTTCTTTTAAAGAACTCTCCCTCAGTCAATGGGGCTGGCCCTCTGATGTGATCTGTATTCTTTTTCTGCTGTTATGTAAAAAACTGGTACCCACTTGGCAACTCAAAAGCAGCCACATTTCTTATCCCGTCGTTTCCGTGATGACGGTTGGCTGGGTTCTCTGCTTCCATCCTTACTGGGCAGGAATCACAGGGAGGCCACAGGGGCTGAGGAAGGCCCCGGGGTCCTTGTCCAAGCCCACCTGCTTGTTGGCAGAGCCCAGCACCCGGCCTAGGGCTCCAAGGCCCTGGTGAACCTCCCCCAGGTCCAGGCTCTGTGGCTCCCCTCACAATCACTTGCTTCTTCCAACAGGAGTGGAGTCTTAGGGTCACTAGGTGACCTTCTTACGTAATGTCCCCAAGCATCCGCCCCTTCCCGCATCCTCACATGATCCCTGGCAGGGGGTGTCAAGGAGACAGAGGGCTGCCTGCGTATCAGTAAACAAAGGCTGTTACAGCCGTCCAGCTGCAACATTAGAGTCGCCACAGCGGTGAGCAGGGTAGAGACCGGATGCCTGCCGTCAAGCCATGAGCCATGGCAGCCACCCCTGATGATGAAGCCTGAGGACAATCAGGGTGACAAGGCACAGGATGCTGCCCCAGAGAGCTGAGGTGTATATCAAAGGAAGGATTTCAGTGACCCCGGATTCAATCCCTGGGTGGGGAAGACCCCCTGGAGGAGGAAATGGCAACCCACTCCAGTGAGCAGTCAACACTAACAGATCCTTGCGTCTTCCTGTATGCAAAAAGCACAAAGTTCATTAACTTGAGATATCTGGTTTTCTTTAATTAACATGCATCTTTTGATGCTCTGACTACCTGGTCTTTGTTGCAAAAACACCTATGTATCCTGGTGGCTCCCTGACCTCTTTGGAGCAGTCCCGCAGAGCTATCTGAGAGGCGGCATCCTGGGCTTCAGTTAAGTTCAGTTGCTCATTCATGTCCGACTCTCTGCGGCACGCCAGGCTTCCCTGTCCATTACCAGCTCCCAGGAATTGCTCAAACTCATGTCCATCGAGGCGGTGATGCAATCGAACCATCTCATCCTCTGTCATCTCCTTCTCCTCCTGTCTTCAATCTTTCCCAGAATTAGGGTTTTTTCGAGTGAGTCAGACCTTCATATCAGGTGGTCAAAGTATTGGAGTTTCAGCTTCGGCAACAGTCCTTCCAATGAGTATTCAGGACTGATTTCCTTTAGGATGGACTGGTTGGATCTCCTTGCAGTCCAAGGGACTCTCAAGAGTCTTTTCCAACACCACAGTTCAAAAGCATCAATTCTTTGGTGTTCAGCTTTCTTTATAATCCAACTCTCACATCCACACATGACCGCAGGAAAAACCATAGCTGTCAGTTTTGTCTGCCAAATGAAACCTGATTCTTAACTTGCAGGTTGTGTGTTTTCTTCAGCCAGTGGGTTGTACCCAAGTCTACACCAGGGGGGCTGGAATCTTGGGGTGTGTATATCTGTTAGTTGCTCAGTCGTGTCTGACTTGTTACGACCCCGTGGACTGCAGCCCTTCAGGCTCCTCTGTCCATGGGATTCTGCAGGTAAGAATGCTGGAGTGGGTTGCCATTTCCTTCTCCAGGGGATCTTGCTGAAGCAGGGATCGAACCTGGGTGTCCTGTATTGCAGGCAGATTCTTCACCGTCTGAGCCAAAATCTTGGGAGGCACCCTAAAATCCTGCTCAGCACAACCTGGTGTAACTGCTCCCTTTCATTTCTTCAGGATTCTTTTTAGCTCGTTTTCTGCACGATTTCTGAGAAAAACTTCTGCACGCACATTTGTGAAAACCTCCAAGTCTGCCTTTCACAACTATTCAACATTATTTCATGGAGATGTCATGCAGACCCTTCTTTGAACCTGAACATGTGGACTCCCCACCATAAATGGTATGCTTGGAATGGAATTGAGTTTCATATCATCCACACCCCAGACTGCCAGCCCTGGCAGAGCTATCTCTCAGGGAAGTGCAGAGATTTTATTTTCAAAAACCCGTTTATACTCGGTCTTCCGGAGCTGTTGACGCTCTCTGAGTCTTTGACTCGTCCTGCCTTCCTCTGGGGGCCTCCACCTCCTCCGGGTTGACCTTTAACCTCTTTCCCTGGTGGAGGCCCCCACGGGGAGGAAGATGCTGGAGAATCAAAGAGCTTCTGAAAACGTCTTTGTTGGCTTTGATGTTTTGGGAGTTCCATGATGAAGGAATACAAAGTTCTTTTGTTTCTAAGGCGCTTAATTAATGAAGAATCACCAGGAGGCAGAACTGAGGGATTAAATCAACAAATTCTGAATCTAGGTAGCAGATGCCTGGGCGACCTATGTAGTTATTCAGCCTGTGTGCCTGGGTGACTTGCTTACGTAAACGCTCTTAAAGGAAGGGAACTCCTCCCCTGAGAGGGCTTTATAGCAGAGAAGAACAGCCTCCTCTGCTTTCCCCGTTCCTCTGATGCAAAGTCCTTGGCTCTGGGTCCCAACCTTCAGCTGATAAGCCCGCTTGTCACAGCATGCTGTCCAGAGAATAACACAGGTTATCAACAACTACAAAAACGGCTGCCGTTCGCGTTTGTCTCTGAGAAGAAACAGTATTTCTCTATTAAAGAAAAGGGGCCTTGTGCTAAAAGGTCATTCCACCGTAAAAGATCTCCAGTGACAATTATTTTAACAGAAATAAGAAGTAATGACTTTAGAAAGTTTAAGGGGTTGTGGGCAGTACCTCCTGTAAACTCATAAGAGAATGATTTTTATTGCATAGTTCTGGATTTATAATAAAATAAAACTGATTCTCAGAAGGCTTAGAGATTTGATGCTCTGGTTAATTTAATTTGGGGGCAGTGTAAAAGCCAATCTAAATGTTGGTTTTGGTGCTTGCTGAAAATCTCTCTAAAATTCAGTGGTTGGAAAATGTACAGATTCCCTTTTTGGAAAATGTGGTGAATTCTCTTGCCTTACACATTTGCTGGGAACTGGAGCCCTCTAAATTCCCTCTTGATAGCTACATTTTGAGATGTCTGCCCAGCTCAAGAGGACCGCTTGACACTGTCCTGCCCTGGTGAGCTCTGATCATGCTTGTGACAACAGCCTTGGCCTCTGGCCGCGTGGAGTGGGCGCGCAACTCAGAGGCCCAGCTAGAACCTTTTCCCTGGAAGCTGGGGCTAGGACCAGCAGGGAGAGGACAGTTGCTCCCAGCAGCAGTGATAACCCGTGAACTTGGGAGCTGAAGCAGCCGTTTTCTGTAGGCAGTCCACTCTGTGGACTGAGGAACAGAGAAAGGCAGTCTGTTAGGGGAGAAGACTGGACAAAGGTGGAGGACGGAGAGGTGTTCTCCCTGGCCCCAGTTCCAGCTCCTTCCTGAGGTCTCTCTGCATTTCTGCCTTCATCTTCCAGGGCCCCCTGCTAGCCTTCTAGAAAATCGCCCATTTCCCGCTGAAACTCACTCCTGCTGTCTGATGTTACTGATGTTACCAGCATCCCAAAGAAACAGAACGCAGTCCCTGAAGCCACTGGCCCCCGGGAGTGGGGAGTGCTGGACTAAGCTCCTCTTTCTCCTCCTCTGTTTCGTTCTGGTTCCACCATCTCTCCTCATCCAGCCATGAGAGTGGGATGTCACCTTCAGTGTCTCCCTCTGTCCCAGAGCCAATCAGATGCCAGCATCCACGGATTCCTTCTTTCTCCCTCTCTCCCTGTGCCCACTTAAAATTATATTTTTAGTTTGAGAAAATTCTTAAAGAGATAGGAATACCATATCACCTTACTTGTCTTCTGAGACACCTGTATGCAGGTCAAGAAACAATAGTTAGAACCTGACACGGAACAGTGAACTGGTTCTAAACTGGGAAAGGAGTACGTCCAGGCTGTATATTGTCACCCTGCTTTTTAACTTATATACAGAGCACATCATGCAAAATGTCGGGCTGGATAAATCACAAGCTGGAATCAAGATTGCCGGGAGAAATATCAATAACCTCAGATCTGCAGATGACACCACTCTTATGGCAGAAAGTGAAGAGGAACTAAACAGTCTCTTGATGAAGGTGATGAAAGAGAGTGAAAAATCTGGCTTAAAACTCAACATTCAAAAAATGAAGATTATGGCATCCTGTCCCATCACTTCATGGCAAATAGATGGGGAAACAATGGAAACAGTAAAAGACTTTATTTTCTTGGGCTCCAAAATCACTGCAGAAGATGACTGCAGCCATGGAATTAAAAGACGCTTGCTTCTTGGGAGAAAAGCTATGACAATCCTACACAGCTTAATAAAAAGCAGAGATATTATGTAACTGACAAAGGTCCATCTAGGTCAAAGCTATAGTTCTTCCAGTAGTCAAGGATGGATGTAAGAGTTCGACCATAAAGAAAGCTGAGTGGCGAAGTATTGATGCTTTTGAACTGTGGTGTTGGAGAAGACTTTTGAGAGTCCCTTGGACAGCAAGGAGATCCAACCAGTCCATCCTAAAGGAGATCAGTCCTGAGTGTTCATTGGAAGGACTGATGCTGAAGCTGGAACTCCAATACTTTGGCCACTTGATGCTAAGAGCTGATTCATCAGCAAAGACCCTGATTCTGGGAAAGACTGAAGGCAGGAGGAGAAGGAGATGACAGAGGATGAGATGGTTGGATGGTATCACCGCTTCGACAGACATGAGTTTGAACAAGCTCTGGGAGTTGGTAATGGACAGGGGAGCCTGGCGTGCTGCAGTCCATGGGGTGGCAAAGAGATGGACATGATTGAGTGTCTGAACTGAACTGAATTGACTTTTCCAGAAGAAAAGCTATAATAAACCTAGACAACATATTAAAAAGCAGAAGCATCGCTTTGTCAACAAAGGTCCATACAGTCAAAGCTATGGTTTTTTCAGTGGTCATGTACAGAAGCGAGAGTTAAACCATGAAGAAGGCCGTGTGCCAAAGAATTGATGGTTTTGAATATTGGTGCTGGAAAAGACTCTTGAGAGCCCCTTGGACAGCAAGCAGATCAAACCAGTCAATCCTAAAGGAAATCAACCCTGAATATTCCTAGGAAGGACTGATACTGAAGCTCCAGTACTTTGACCACCTGATGGGAAGAGTCAACTTATTGAAAAAGGCCTGATACTGGGAAAGACTGAAGGCAGGAGGAGAAGGGGACAACAGAGGGTGAGATGGTTGGATGGCATCACTGACTCAATGGCTATGAGTTTGAACAAGCTCAGGTAGTTAGTGAAGGAGAGGGAAGCCTGGTATGCTGTAGTCCATGGGATCGCAAAGAGGTGGCCATGACTGGTGGCCACGACTGGGTGACCGAACAGCAACAACGGCTCATTCATATGTGGCTGCAAGAAATAAGACAGAGACATCTTACAAATCTTTCATCCATTTCCTCAAAGGTCGTGCCTTGCGTAGTTGTAGAACAGTGCTGCAGCTGACACGGTGCAGCATGATGCTGATGTGGAGACAGAGGAGAAGAGTTTGGGAAGACCAGGCCATGATTGGCATTATGCTTCCAGAAGCCAAGGAAGACTATGGCCGTGGAAGCTGTAAGAGACAAGGATTCTCCCTTAGACCTTCTGGAAGGAGCATGGCTCCGCTGACACTTTGCCGACCTCTGCTCTCAGAACCCAGAGAGAACAAAACGCCTGCTGCCTTCAGCCAGCTGGCTGTGTTGTTCTGTTCCTGCAGGCCTCAGAAACCAAGCCTAACTTCCCTTGTGCTCAGTCACTTCAGCCGTGTCTGACTCTTTGCGCCAGGCTCCTCTGTCCATGGGATTCTCCAGGTAAGAAGACTGGAGTGGGTTGCCATGCCCTCCTCCAGGGGATCTTCCCGACCCAGGGATTGAACTCGGAGCTCTTGCATCTCCTTCGTTGGTAGGTGAGTTCTTTACCACTAGTGCCCCTGGGAAGCCCAGCCTCACTCAGGCCGCCTCATTTTGAAATGCACCGTGTGCGTGCTTGCACGCTTGCATGCCTGCATGTTAAGTGGCTTCAGTCGTGTCCGACTGTGTGCAACCCCATGGACTGCAGCCCGCCAGGCTCCTCTCTCCATGGAATTCCCCAGGCAAGAATCCTGGAGCGGGTTGCCATTTCCTCCTCCAGGGGATCTTCTCGACCCAGAGGTTGAAGCCAGGTCTCCAGCATTGCAGGTGGGTTCTTTACCGTCTAAGCCGCCAGGGAAATCTGTGTGTTTGCTTGTTTTCCCACAATTTTATTTTGTATGTGAATTTGTGTGACCGCTACAGTAGAGACACAGAAAAACCCCATCCCAAGGATCCCTCATGCCGCCCTGTCATGGCCAAAGCCACTTCCTTTCCTTCACCCACACTCCTCCCTGGGGATCACTCATCCGTTGTCATCTCCATAATGGTGTCCTGTCAAGAACGCCATATAAATAGACTCACACAGCACGTGTATCCTTTGAGACTGGTGTTTTTTCCACTGAGCATGATTCCCTTGGGATCCTTCCTAGTTGTATGGGTGCCAGTAGTTGGGGCCTCTTTTCGTTACCGAGTAGAATTCCAGAGCACAGCCATGCCACCACTTTTTAACCATTCACCTGTGAGGGACATCCTGGTTGTTCCCAATCTGGGGCTATTACAAAGAAACCGACCACCAACATTTATGTAGTTTTGAGTGTGCAAAGGCGTTTTCATTTCTCTGGGATGAGGGCCCAAGAGTGCATGGTGAGCACGTGTTCAGTTCTGTAAACAGCCGCCCACGCTCTTCCCCAGTCCGGCTGTGTTACTACATTCCCACCAGTCTTGTGTGAGTGATCTGGTTTCTTCTCATGCTCATCAGCATTTGGGGTTGCCATTATTTTTTGTTTTAGCCGTGCTGATCAGAGTTTGGTCCCCTAACTCCCTGTGGTTTCAGTCTACATCTTTCTGGCTAGTGGTGTTGAGTATCCTTTTGTGTGTTTCTTCGCCGTCTCTATGCCCTCCACTGCAAAATGTCTGTTCCTGCCTTTGGGGATTGTTTATCTTGTTACTGATGCGTTTTGAGAGCTCCTTCATTTATTCTCGATGCAAGTCCTTTGTCAGACATGTGGTTTGCAAAACTTTCCTCCCAGTCTGTAGCTTGTCTTTTCAATTTCTTAACAGGGTCTTTTGCAAAGCAAAAGTTCTCATTTTTGATGAGGTCCAATTTATCGGATTTTCCTCTTGTAGACCCTGGTTTTGATGTCAAGTCTCAGAACTCTGCCTGAATCTAGGTCCTGAAGATTTTCTCCTAGGTTTTTTCAAGAAAGTTGTTTCTTTCTCTCTCAGATTTTTTTTTATTAAAGTTAATTCACAGCATTGTGTTAGTTTCAAGTGGGCAGCAAAGTGATTCAGTTATACACACATATATGTGTTCTTCTTCATATTCATTTCCTTTACAGATTATTATAAGGTTATTAAGTATAGTTCCCTGAGCAATGCAGTAGGCCCTTGTTATCAATTTTATATAGAGTAGCGTGTATATGTTAATCCAAAACCTTTAATTTATTTCCCCCCCCTTCTCCCTTTGGTAACCATACGTTTGTTTTCTATGAGTCTATTTTGTAAATAAGTTCATTTGTATTATTTTCTTAGATTCCTCATGTAAGTGATGTATTTGTCTAACTTTCTTCACTTAATATGCTAATCTCTAGATCCATCCATGTTGCTAAAATTTATTTCATTTTACATTTAAGGCTGTGATTCACTTGGAGTTAATTATGTAAGGTGTGGAGTTTAGGAAGAGGTTTATTTGTTTGTTTGCTTGGTTTTTGAGGAGGAGGGGGTCTGCGGATGTCCACAGTTGCTCTGGGCTAACTTTCAATAATTGGTCTCCACCCTGTTACTGTTCCTTCCGTATTTCACTCCTGTAGGAGTCCCTTGCTCTGTGTGAGGTGGGGAGTGAGAGGGGTGTGTGGAAGGTTGGATTGGGGAAGTAGAAAGGGGGAAAAGGGTAAGGCATCAAATGACGCACCAGCCTAACCCCCATTCCTGCCAATGATGGCTGTGCCCCCTTACAGCTCTGTGAGGGTTAACTGAGGACACGTATGAGGAACGACGGGCTTTCCAGGTGGTGCTAGTGGTAAAGGACCTGCTTGCCAGTGCCAGGGACACAGGAGTCTCAGGCTGGACCCCTGGTTTGGGAAGATGCTCTGGAGGAGAGAATGGCAGCCCACTCCAGTCTTCTTGCCTGGAGAATCCCATGGACAGAGGAGCCTGGCGGGCTGCAGTCCGTGGGAATGCAAAGAGTCGGACACGACTTGGTGACTTAGCACGCACACGTGAGGAACTGTAACAGGAGCCCTCCGCAAGCCTGCAGATCTGTTTGCCGTGAGTCCCGTGTGTGGTCAGGCGTTACAGTGGAAGCCCACCGGTCACTCACAGCCCTCCTGTGTTTGTAAACTGCAGTCCTAAAGTGCTTTCACGTACTATCTGCCTTTGGTCTCAGAGATATTTATTCATTTTCAGGCAAAAATACTGAGGCTATTACTTACCCCTCCATGTATTAAGTCAGCACTTACTGAACATTTCCTTGTTCTTACAGAGAAATTAGAGAGAATCTAGACCTAGAAAGCAAAGTAAAAGCACAGATATTTACAAAAAATAATTGGCAGTGTTGAAAAACAGATTCCTCAGTGATCGCAGACACTGAGCTTCAGAGGCGAGTGAACCGGCCTCCGGGGCTGCAGAGCTGGCCTTACAAGCGGGTGCCCCTGGGGGGCTCTGACCTCAGTGGATTCTCTGTACTTGGTTTCCAGTTTTTGTTTCCAGAACCTGATTTAGTTACTGCCGAGACAGGCACAAGTTAACTAGACTCACAGCGACTGGTGTATAAACCCAGTGCTGCTTTATCTGTCAATCTGGGGAGATGTGATTACTGAAAGGATGATGTGTCTCAGCTTATGGGGCTGGTTCTTCTGCAGGCTGGTCACGAGGGCATCTGGGTGACAGATGCAGCCCTCTCCAGAACAGAATTGAAACAAGACCAATGTGGGGATGTGGAAGCTCTCTCACCCCCTCCTAGCTAGAGATCCGAGAATGATTAGGCAAGCTTCCCTCACCCCCTTCACACCCCGGCATGGCTAAGAATGGTAAAGAATCTGCCTGCAATGCAAGAGACCTGGGTTCGATCCCTGGGTGGGGAAGATCCCCTGGAGGAGGGCATGGCAGCCCACTCTAGTGTTCTTGCCTGGAGAATCCCATGGACAGAGGAGCCTGGGGGGCCACCGTCCGTGGGGTCGCAGAGTTGGGCACAATTGAGTGCCTGACACTGTCACCTCCACCCTCACCCCCTGGTGGGCCTGGCATCACCCTGACCGTGTTTGAGCCCAGATTTCTACACCTGACGAACAGATTTCCTCCTCTGACACGGCCTGAAACAATTCACCAGGTTTCTATTGCATAGCTTAAAACCCTTGCTTCCCCAACCTCACTCCTAGCTGGGGTCTGACATGTCTTCCGGCTCACCCTCCACCCAGTTTGGGGAATCTTCCAAGCTGGCTGACTCAGCAGCTGGTGATGCCCAGTGTGGGGCTTTGACCAGATCAACTCCAGGTTTTTAGGAAACTGTCAGTGCAGCCCCGAGTTCTGGCTACAGCTGGACACACGGGGTCATCTGTTACACATGGGGTTGGCCCTGGCTTTCTGAGATGAAAAATTGAGACTCGGGAGAGTAGAAGCTGGGGGCTTTATTACAGCACTTTTCTTCTCTTTTCCTCTGCCGGGGGTGGACCTCCAGGGCTTTGTCCGAATGCCTTGTTCTAGAATGGCAGCTCATCAGTGAGGAAAGATTCATGGACTAAGAGGGAACAAGCATGCATCTCCAAACGCTAGGGCCAGCCTGCTATGGAGGTGACAGCATGTTACCTGGAGAACACTTTTTCTTGTGTATGTCCCATCCCTCTGGGACCTGGCAGCTGAAGAATTCCTGTTGTTATCCCCAGACCCCCCATAGCGTGGTTCTCAAGAAGGCTTCATGCTACAAGGAAATTCACATCTGATTAACGATCACTTTCTGCCTGAGACAGGCAGCCCTCGCAGCCTGGCTGTAGTGGTCTGTGCAGAAAAGGACGAATTTTCAAATGCTCTTTCGCAAACAAACGTATTTCACTCAGAGCTTATAATCGCCCCTAAGGGCAGATAAAAATATGTGTTGCATGTGAGAAAATAAGACACCGTGACTAAATAAATGCTTGCCCAAGGTCACTCTGCAGCTGAGACTGGAGCCTGAACATCCATCTTGGGGGCCAAGCTCCTCTAATGTCCTGGGGATTGCTCTGAATGTTTTCAGTCTGCCTGACCTTGACCTGACCAGGGCAAGAGCAGAAGCAATTGGAATTTGCTTGGTCC
Organism: Redunca redunca; assembly: GCA_006410935.1. Classification (NCBI taxonomy): domain Eukaryota; kingdom Metazoa; phylum Chordata; class Mammalia; order Artiodactyla; family Bovidae; genus Redunca; species Redunca redunca. Next base: position 51,743 of record SJYQ01003924.1, on the reverse strand, counting down.
ACCACGGTCTTGCTGCTGGTTGGAAAATATTTGCTGGAGGGCGTTGTGAATGGGAGATGGGGATGGTGGGGTGTTCATGAACACCATCAAAATTCTGTGTCTGCAAATTTATGAAACTTGGGAGATTTGCATGGCCTTCAGCAGATGTATATGGAGATCTGGCCCTTCCTCTGTCAACACAGGGTCCCAAGAAAACTTAAAAAATGGGGATGGGGGTTCTAAATTGGCCTGGAGGAAAGTCAGCCAAGGATTCTCAGGGCAGAGGCTTCATGTTCTCCTTCTGGAGCAAACAGGCCAGGGCCTGCCCCTGACCTTCTTTGGCCTCAAGCAGAGAGTTTAGAGTTGACTCCAGGCCCTGGGTGGTCCCCTATAAGCCCGATTTTCTGTGCATTTGAGAGCTGAGCTTCATGACTCAGAGGTAAAGCGTCTGCCTGCAATACGCGAGACTCGGGTTGGATCCCTGGGTTGGGAAGACCCCCTGGAGGAGGAAAAGGCAACCCACGCCAATAGTCTTGCCCAGAGGATTTCATGGACAGAGGAGGCTGGCGGGCTACAGTCCACGGGGTCACGGAGAGTTGGACACGACTGAGCCGCTGAGCACATGCAGCAACGTCTTTGGTGAGCGGCGTTCCTGCTGTCGCACGTTCGGAGGGACCAGTTCAGTTCAGTTCAGTCGCTCAGTCATGTCCGACTCTTTGCGACCCCATGGACTGCAGCACGCCAGGCCTCCCTGTCCATCACCAACTCCCGGAGTTTACCCAGACTCATGTCCATTGAGTTGGTGATGCCATCCATCTCATCCTCTGTCGTCCCCTTCTCCTCCTGCCTTCAATCTTTCCCAGCATCAGGGTCTTTTCCAATGAGTGGGCTCTTCCCATCAGGTGGCCAGAGTATTGGAGTGTCAGCTTCAGCGGCAGCATCAGCATCACTACCAATAGCAATCTATTAATAATTCCAATTTTTCTGCGGCTCTTTTGTCCTCAAAGTATATCCCCCTGGAGGGTACACAGAGTAAACTTTTCAGAAATTACTTGAATTCACTGTTACTTAACTCTGTAGTTAAGCTATCAGTTTGATCTATCGTTAGAGTCATCTGTTTCTGCTTGTAGTCAACTGTATTTGATCCCATTACAAAAGCCCAGAAAATAGAAGACAGTTACTTTATATAAAACATGTACATAGAACAACCATGAAAAATATTACTCAGGAAATGAAAATCAGTTTCAATTAAGCAGAAGATATTTCTTAAGAGATTTACTAACATAGGCTGACCAAACTTATGATATGTGCTTTTCCTCCACCACTTTTTAAAAGATTTCTTTATTTATTTTGTTATTTTTTGGCCATGATGGGTCTTCTTTGCGGCACCCACGTTTCCTCTAGCTGCAGTGAGTGGGGGCTACTCTTTCTCATCGCGGTGGCTTCCTTGTCGAGGAGCACAGGCTCTGGGGAAGGTGGGCCTCAGTGGCTGTGGCTCCCAGGCTCACAGTAGGCGTGTGCATGGGCTTAGGTGCTCCTTGGCATATGGGATCTTCCTGGACCAAGTATTGAACTGGTATCCCTTGCGTTGCAAGGCAGATTCTTAACCACTGGACCACCAGAGCAGCCCTTCCATCACTGTCCTTTTGAGCTGTCTCTGGAGATGTGGAAACTTCCTAAATAGTCACACAATGAACAAGGGCAAAGATGAATTTGAGATGTAGGGGTAAGTCCTAAAAGATGATCATGGACCAGTCTCAGTGGATGCAAACTAACATAAAATAAACCCAGGTATGCACTGGGTTTACTGACTGGCCAGACTTTTTTTTAATTTTTTTTACTTAATACCTTCTATATTAAGGTATGGAAGTAACTGGCAATACAGGGTCACAGCAAATATGCTGCTGCCTCGTTTCTTCTGGAGACACCTGCTGCCTTTGATTCAACAATTGTTCTGATCAAAATCTGGCAGCTCAGTGACTTCTTAACATCTTTATTTTCCCAAAGTATAATGCATAAGGTTAATTAAAATTCAATTCTAGAGTGATTCATACATTCCGTAATTTTCAAACTTTGTGATCTGAATCAGGCTGACCTCCCCCAAGGAGCTACTGTACCTACAACCAGGAAATTAAAATGTCAGATGTGAGTGAAACATGCTTTTCTGCCTTAATAAACAACTGAATACATGCACACTGTGAATTCAAACCCTTTCCCCTGTGCGTCTTCAAGTTACCTAGCAAGACCACGATTCATCATCCTGGGTTTCCCTGGAAACCATTGATAAGATTTCAAAACACTTCAAAACAATGTAACCCTTCTCTGGAGATGTTTCCTGGGTTGCCTAGGAAACCTGTCTCTTGTTTTGGCTCCAGAGTGGATAGAATGAGATTCCTATGCCAGGAGCAAAATGGTATCTGAAAGTTCCTGAAGGGTGGGTTGGCCCCAAGGACCTTAGATGTTTCCATGACTCCACCTCCTGCATTCAGTCCGCTGTCCTGTTGGGGCCCTCCCACCCAAGACAAGGGGGCTGCCTGCTCTGAAGTCCACCGCCCTCATTCCTCACCATCTTCCCGCACAGCTGGAGACGTCAACCTTTGGAAAATGTGTCGGTGATTCAGTGTATCGGTTTCCTGGCTTTCCTGCTGTTATCTTGGTTTCTTACTGTTATCCAGATAATTCACAGAAACTGAGCCTGCAAATCCAGGTCCCACCCTCCCTTCTTGCTCCAGCCCAGAAAGTTGTGGTTGTGGGCAGGGGTCTAGGGTAGGAGGCAGGAAGTGGTTAATGACACAGGGAGGAAGTGATCACCGGTGTGGAGGGCAGAGACATCCATCAGAGCCTTGCTGGTCCCTTCCAGCCAGGGTTTGGAGCAGAGGGGGCACAGAGCCAGGGTCAAGGTCAGCTTCTTCCTCTGGTCTGATCAGAAGGTGCCTCTGGGCTGGGGGGTGCGGGCCGGGGGCAAGTGTCTCATGGGGATAAAGACAAGGGGGCAGATGGAAGGAACTGCGTGGAGACCTGAATGGCCATGTGTGTCCAGGAGTGGATGTGGCCGGGCAGTGGGCCAGGATGGGCTGAGACCAGAAGGACAGGAGTCCAGGCCCCACTGACGGGAGGCTCCCTGGGGGAGGGGTGGGAGGAATGTTCCAGAAGGAGCTGGAAGCATCTGTGTCCAGTCACAGTGAAAAGCCTCCTCACAAACACATAAATCCACTTTTTTAGAGAAAACACAGTACTTCTTAGGAAAGTTGAACTGTGTCTCTCAGGCTCAGTTTGAATGATGAGTTCAACTCAGGGTGAGGCTTGACTCCCGGGCATCCCAGCCCTGTCTGGGGGTAGCAACAGGCCCACGGTGTCTGGGAGGGCAGAGGTCAGCTTTGGGAGCCTGGATGCCCCCGGGCACACAAGGTGACTGGACCCTGCTGAGTCCTCAAGAGACACAGGCAGGTGGGGAGGGGACCTGGTGACGCTCATGGGGCAAGAGGTGCTTGCCTGAAGCCTGAGGTCAGGTGCCCTGTTTCTGACCCTTGAGAAGGAAGGAAGACTGTCCAGGAGCGGTGTGATGGGAGAGTTGGAGGCTCAGTGTTTGGAGTTCAGGTTCTCAAAAGGGAGAGATACAGGTGGGTCCCAGCAGGTGGGGGGCCTTGAGGTCCCTCTGTGGGCAGCTGCAGAGCCCACAAACCCATCCGTGGCTTCATGGCTGCTGCATATGCCCACCTTGGAAACATGGGGGATTTTCCTACTCTCAGGAGAAGGGGGATGAAGGCAGGATTTGGAGGAACCGCAGGCCGGTGGTGGAGACAGCTAGCATCTGGGGTTTTCCACATCCTGCAGATGGGCCAAGGCTGCTGTGTGGGCAGGCTGGTATGCAGGGGAGCCTCAGGGTCCCAGTGAACCCAGGCACCCACGCTCCTCTTACTGAGGACTCCCTCACAGGCAGGGCTGGTGCTCAGCACGTGGAAGGAGGCTCGGTTTGCTCCCCCACTCCTCAGGGATGTCAGTCCTGAATCGCCCTTCATTCTGCATTATCAGTGTTTCCAGCTACGGGGTTATCCCCAATAACAAATAAACTAAACACACACGCACACCAACAGCAAAGTGGTGACCTTCCCTGCTCCTCTGACCGCTCTCTTACTTTCTCCTCCCCTTCGGCACTCAGCCTCCTGAAAGAGCCGTCTTGACTGCTTTCTGCCCCTTCTCTCCTCCCAGCTCCACACTCTCCCTCTGTGCTATTTGAGCCCCATATACACAGAGCTGGATTAATCATGGTCCTTGATTTCTGCTCTATCCATGGGTGACCCACACTGGCTTATTTACTCGTTAGTCACCCTTAAGCACCTTTGGACTCACCGCCCAAAATGAAAGCTGGCACGCTGACAGCGACCCACCTGTTGCCACCTGGTTTTCTCTGCTTGCCCATCCTGCAACCGGCTCCTGCTCCCAGCTCTGCTCCCAGAGGCTGATCATCAACCTGAACCTCGAGTCTGTCTTTCCCCAGCTTTCCTTCCTGTGTGGCTTTACCACCTGGCTGGGTGGTAATGAGCAGGGCATCTCTCCCATTGGCCAGCATGAGGTTGTGCCCATTCCTTGCTAAGGCCCCAGGGCTGCGGTGAATGCTCCTGTACAGGTTTCCTGCTGCACAATCTCGAGGGCTCACTTCTTTTCTTTTTAAAACACTGTATCCAGAACTATTTTCAACGGACACGTATCTTTCTTCCTCGGGAAATGCCTGTTTCTACCATCCATGTAAAACGGTCACGTAAAGTGGTTGCAAAGTCCATTTCATGGATGTGGCCCTTTACCTCTAACTTCCTTACTGCGTGACTCATGGCTGATGCAAACCATCCCACCTTGAGCATACTGACGGCACGACTTCCTGTGAATTCAGATTTATGTCCCCTTTCCGTTTATATCATCGACCCCATGGACTATACAGTCCATGGAATTCTCTGGGTCAGAATACTGGAGAGGGCAGCCTTTCCCTTCTCCAGGTGATCTTTCCAACCCAGGGATCGACCCCAGGTCTCCCGCACTGCAGGCAGATACCTATCCCTTCTCCAGTGGATATTCTCAACCCAGGAATCCAACTGAGGTCTCCTGCATTGCAGGCGGATTCTTTACCAACTGAGCTATCGGGGAAGCCCTCACAGATAATTGAAGAGTAATAAGTGGAAGTTTAGCAAATAATTAAAGCAAATGGCTAAACAGAGACCTTTCAACCCCCTCGACTTTGTGGATCTTCAAACCCCCCCCATGGGTTTTCTCTTTGGCTTATTTTCATAGATCTGTAGGGGCCCACTATGTTTTGTTAATAAATTATTGAAAGGCGCTCCCTTGGTTTCTTTAGGAAGGACAGGAAGCGTGCAGATCTCCTCCAGGCATAACAGATGTCGGGTGAGAGACAGGGATGCATCAAGGAGACGAAAGGCTCTCCACCCATGTGCGAGACTGAGGAGCAGAGCTGCCAAGCAGTGCCCCAGCAGTTTTGCTATAGAACCAAACTCTCTGAAAAGGCGAGGTGGAAAACAACATCATTCATGAGGATTTTGTGGGTCAGGAATTGAGGCAGGGTAATGGGCAAGGCTCATTGCTGTTCTACCGTGTGACTAGGATCTGCTGGAGGCGTCTGCACTCACGTGTGCTTTGAGGGATCAGAGCTGTCCCCATGGCCTCTCATGTAATCTGGGCTTCTTGCACGGGTGGCAGCCTCGTAGGACTCCTTTCATGGTGGTCAGGACGTCAAGTGTCTTCCGGAAGTCACAGACACTAGGGGGCCCCTCCTGTCCTGGCTTCAGACGTCGCACAGCGTCACTTGGCTGCACTCTGCAGGGTGAGGCAGTCACAGTCCATGTAGCTTCAAGGGGAGGGTGCAGAGAATGTGAGCAGACTGGGAGGAGGGACCAGGTGTCATTTTTAAACTAGAGATAGTAAGGGAAGGGACTCTGGTCTCAAAGGGCAGCTTTGCTGTTCTGAGAGTCCAAGGAGAGAGCAGAGTGGGACAGAAGTGCTCTGAAGACTTGGCACCTTGACCACATTCTCCCAAAACATGAGAGCTGGGCAGCTCCACAGCATCCTTAATCCAGCCAGGCAGGGAGAAGGGCTGACTGTCCTGACTCAAAACAGCTGAACGGTCCATGATTCATGCTCTTCAAATGTCCTCACCACTGTGGTCCAGGATTGGCAAATCCTTCCCGAGTAAGATAAAATGAGTTGAGAATTCACTGGACTAAATGCATTCTAATGAGAAAGAAAGCCATGAAGTTAAAAGACACTTGCTCCTTGGGAGAAAAGCTATGACAAACCTAGACAGGATATTTAAAAACAGAGACATCGCTTTGCCAACAAAGTTCCATATAGTCAAAGCTATGGTTTTTCCAGTAGTCGTGTATGGATGTGAGAGTTGAACCATAAAGAAGACTGAGGGCCAAAGAATTAATGCTTTCAAATTGTGTTGCTGAAGAAGATTCTTGAGAGTCCCTTGGATTGCAAGGTCAAACCAGTTCATCCTAAAGGAAATCAACCCTGAATATTCATTAGAAGAACTGATGCTGAAGTTTTAATGATATTTTGACCACCTGATGCAAAGATCCAAGTCATTGGAAAAAAAACATGATGCTGGGAAACACTGAAGGCCTAAGGAGAAGGGTGTGGCAGAGGATGAGATGATTCAATAGCATCACTGACTCAATGGACATGAGTTTGAGCAAACTCTGGGAGATGGGGAAGGACAGAGGAGCCTGGCAGGATGCAGTCCTTGGGACTGCAAAGAGTCAGACATGATGTAGTGACCAAACAAAATCAACAGTGGGAAAGAAGAGACTCTGACAACTCTAGTAAAGAGTATTTGGGATCCATGGTCTTTTTGGCAAGAGAGAAGAAAGAAGGCTGAGAAACTGGAAGAGGGGAAACAGGGAGGAAGGAGGTGTGCAGTGGCTCTGATGGAGCCAGGAGCTGAGCGGGCTGATAGTTTCTTAATAGTTAAGGTGGGAATAAAGGGCTCTATGTGGGAATCCTGAAGATTAAAAAAGCATCTTTTGTGAGTGATTAGTAGAAGACTTGTGTGTCCTTCATTTTTCTGGTTTTTAAGATGTGGTTTCCTCCTGGGGATCTTTTTAAGAGAAGTTCTGGGACCTGGAGTCACTCAGGGACCAGATCCTGCCTGCACAGCACTCTGGACTCAACATTCTCCGTGCGTGTGTGAGCATCGGTGCTGCCCTCATCACTAGCGGGGTCCATCCCTGTGTCCCTCATCGTTCCAAAGGGGACTCTGCATTGGAATCCCCTCAAGCAGTAGATGACAGAAACTGGTAAAAAAGAAAAAAACAACACACACACACACACACACACACACACACACAAAATGCACTCAACTCCAAAAGGTGTCCTTGATGAGGGCCTGCAGCTCAGGGGGGCCTCTAATGGAGGGAAATGGAGACTCCTGTCCTGGAGGGGTTTGACACACTCTGGGGGTGGGGCTCAGGGTGGCAGCAGTCACAACAGGGCTTCTCAAGTCTTTATTTCCTACAAGTTCCTCAGGGGATTTTCAACATTTTTCGCAAAAATGCCTGGATTACTAAAAAGAATTTTTGCATTGTTTTCCTTTGAAAAAAATCTTTTGGAAAAACATTCTTTTGGTAGCAGCACGTTGTACCTCTGAGGGTACTGACCCTGCTGTTTATTGGGGTCAGGGCTCCCGTGGGCCAGACTGACTTGTGCTCATCCCAGGATTCAGACAGACTTGAGCATGTGTCTGCAACCTCTGGGCTGACGCCACCAAGGTCATATTTGCTGAGAGCCTTTGGAACTTCCTGCAAGATAAGTCATCTGAAGAAGAAGGAGGGAGGAAGAGCACAGGGTGACCTACAGCTAACTCAGGAGGGGAGAGGCTGCTGTGATTCAGAACGGTGTGTTCCAAAAACTGTCCACAGCCCAGGCCACAGAGACTCATGCCTGCCTCTTAGGAAGAGGTTCTGGAAATGAAAAAGTGAGTAGGAATGAACAGACTTAGTGTTTCACTAAGCTTCTCCCATTTTGCAGTGTGGACCATGGTAGGGAAAAGATGTGCGGTTTGGTGGCTTTGCAGGCTGCCCATCAGGGAGCTGGAATCTGGGACTGACATCTCATATCTCCCTGTGACTCAGAATGTGGAGACAGTTCCTAGGAGCTGTGCATGGAATGGTTTCTGCATCAAGTAATCCTGAGGGCCTGAGGAGAAGGTCAAGACAAGAAATAGACCAGAGATGATCAAGACTAAGCGAGGAGACTTGAGGAGGTAGGGAGATGAATCACAGAGGAAACCCTTGACTTAAAAAATAAGCAACAAATAACACCAGTTAAAATAGAAGGCTCCCATTTCTCAGCTATGTCACTGGCAAGGGTTTTTAAAAATTATTCTAAGGGACATCTAAAACTGTTAGGTGAAAAGCTGGTAGGCTGACAACGGCTGATCCCACTCACCTGTCTTAATGTTGCCAAAAAGTGGGACTGCCAGACATCAACTACCCACTGAAGCTCTGCAATAGGAGGGCTACGGCCCCACTGGTGAAGTATCATTATGGAGAGATTGAACCTGAACCCAGTTGAGCCTCTAGGCCTACTTGCCCATTCATAGCTAATGTGAGGCTGAGAAGAAATTTAAATGATGCCCAGGGAGTCAGCTGGCCAAAGCCAGAAGTGAGACATTCTATTGGACAAATGACCTGGAAAATGATCAGATTGTTTCTAACAAATCACTGGTGTGAAAAAACTAGAAGAGGAGGCAAACTGCTAAGATTACAAAAGAATTAAGAGTCACATTATCTGAAAGCAGAGAATAGAGCAAATGAACCCTAAAGGCACTTCTGAGACAATCAGGAAAAATTATAGATTGGTTATCAGGCAACATAGAGAGATTATTGCTAATCTTTTGGGTGTAATACGGTGTTACGTGTGTGTGTTTAAGCTTTGATCACTTATTTCTTAGAATGAACACTTGAATATTTATAAGTGAAATTATGTGATATCTGAGATTTGTTTTCAGTACTCCAGATTTTTTTTTTTTAAGTGTTCAGAGGCCAAATGAAACACAAAGTAGAATCTGGGTAAATGCTGGAAATACATGACAAGCACTGGAAGATCATCACCTTCTTTTCGACACTCTTGTGCATGTTTGAGATATTTTCATCTTTAAAGATAAAAAGAAATGGCTCCTCTGGATTGGCAAAGGTGTGGAGAATTTTCCATTTCAGATCTGTGTTATCCAGCTTACTTATCAGTTTCCTTTGGTTTTATCTTCTGTTTCTCTCTTCTTTGTGTTCTTATTTTCCTTAACACGCTTAAGCATATTTGTAATAAGTTTTAAAGTCCTTCTCTGCTAATTCCACCAGTTCTCCACTATGTGCACCATTTCTGAGTCTGTGTCTGTGACTGAACTCTATCCCGGTGGTGTGGCACATTTTCTCTCACCGTTACTTGTCTGGTAAAATTTGAGTGGATATTGGACATTATGACGATTATGTTATTGAATATCCAGATTTTTTTGGGAGGGGACCTCCTTTAAATAGTATTGCAGGGTTTCCTTTTTGGCAGGCAGTTAAATTATTTTTGAGTCAGATTGATACTTTTGAGTATTGCTGTTAAGTGTTTAGTAGACAGGTTTACTCTTGGGCTGTGCTTATCTATGACTAATGCATGAACTTTCTGAGTTCTTTTCTGCTCGTCCTGTACATTCAGTGAGTTCTCTCCACTTGAGTGGTTGGGACTGTGTGATCTCTAGAAATGGTTAACCTTACAAATCCCCTAATAGCTGCTCTTTCCCTGACCTTGGAGAGTTAGTCGTATGTATGCACAATATAATTTCCCCCCCAGAGACTCAAGGACATTGAAGGAGACCTCTCAAAGAGCTCCCCCCCCCCCGTGTGCTTTATTCTCCTCCAGTACTCTGCTCCATAAATTTTGGCTTCCTTGGCCTCTCTGAATTCCAGTTCCTAATGCTCAAGTCAGTGAAAGGTCTCTGACTTGCCTGGACTCACCCTCTCTCTGCTGTGGTCCAGAAAGTGCCTCCCAGTGGAGATCTGGGGCCATGGTGGCAGGCACCTCATTTGTTTTCCTTCTCTCAGAATCATGCACTGACAATCCCATTCACCACTGCAATAAAAAGGGTTAAATATCTAGGAATAAACTTACCTAAGGAGACAAAAGAACTGTGCACAGAAAATTATAAGACACCAATGAAAGAAATCGAAGATGACATAAACAGATGGAGAGATAGTCCATGTTCTTGGGTAGGAAGAATCAATATTGTGAAAATGACCATGCTACCAAATGCAATCTACAGATTCAACATGATCCCTATCAAATTACCAATGGCATTTTTCACAGAAATAAAACAAAAAATTTTACAGTTCATATGGAAACACAAAAGACCCCAAATAGCCAAAGCAGTCTTGAGAAAGAAGAATGGAGGTGGAGGAATCAACCTTCCTGACTTCAGATTCTACTACAAAGCTACAGTCATCAAGACAGTATGGTACTGGCACAAAAACAGAAATACAGACCAATGGGACAAGATAGAAAGCCCAGAAATAAACCCATGTATCTATGGATACCTTATTTTTGACAAAGGAGGCAAGAATATACAATGGGACAAGACAGCCTCTTCAATAAATGGTGCTGGGAAAACTGGACAGCTACATGTAAAAGAATGAAATTAGAACACTTCCTAACACCAATCACAAAGATAAATTCAAAATGTATTAAAGACCTAAATGTAAGACCAGAAACTATAAAACTCTTAGAGGAAAACATAGGCAGAACACTCAATGACAAAAATCAAAGCAAAATCCTCTATGACCCACCTCCTAGAGTAACAGAAATAAAAACAAAAGTAAACAAATGGGACCAGATTAAACTTAAAAGCTTTTGCACAGCAAAGGAAACTATAAGCAAGGTGAAAAGACTACCCTCAGAATGGGAGAAAATAATAACAAATGAAACAACTGACAAAGGATTAGTTTCCAAAATATACAAGCAGCTCATACAGCTCAATACCAGAAAAACAAACAACCCAATCAAAAAATGGGGGAAAGACAGAAATAGACATTTCTCCAAAGAAGACATACAGATGGCTAACTAACACATGAAAAGATGCTCAGCATTGCTCATTATCAGAGAAATGCACTCAAAACGACGAGATATCACCTCACACCAGTCAGAAAGGCCATCATCAAAGAGTCTACAAACAATAAATGCTGGAGAGGGTGTGGAGAAAAGGGAACGCTCTTGCACTGTTCGTGGGAATGTAAATTGATACAGCCACCACGGAAGGCAATATGGAGATTGCTTTAAAAACTAGGAATAAAACTTCCATATGACCCAGCAGTCCCACTCCCTGGCATATACCCTGAGGAAACCCAAATTGAAAGACACATGTATCCCATTGTTCATTGTAGTGCTATTTACAATAGCTAGGACATGGAAGCAACCTAGATGTCTATTGACAGATGGATGGATAAAGAAGTTGTGGTACATACACAAAATGGAATATTCAGTTCAGTTCAGTTCAGTTCAGTCGCTCAGTCGTGTCCGACTCTTTGCGATCCCATGAATCGCAGCATGCCAGGCCTCCCTGTCCATCACCATCTCCCGGAGTTTACTCAGACCCACGTCCATCAAGTCCGTGATGCCATCCAGCCATCTCATCCTCGGTCGTCCCCTTCTTACTCATCCATAAAAAGAAATGCATTTGAGTCAGTTCTGATGAGGTGGATGAATTTAGAACCTATTATACAGACTGAAGTGAGTCAGAAAAAGAAAGATACATGTTGTATTCTAACACACATCTATGAAATCTAGAAAAATGGTACTGAAGAATTTATTTACAGGGCAGCAGTGGAGAAACAGACATAGAGAATAGACTTTGGACATGGGGAGAGGGAAGGAGAGGGTGAGACGTATGGAGAGAGTAACATGGAAACTTACAGTACCATATGTAAAATAGATAGCCAAGGGGAATTTACTATATGGCTCAGGAAACTCAAACAGGGGCTCTGTATCAACCTAGAGGGGTGAGATGGGGGGAGGTGGGAGGGAGGTTCAAAGGGGAGGGGATATATGTATACCTATGGCTAATTCATGTTGAGGTTTGACAGAGAACAACAAAATTCTGTAAATCAATTATCCTTCAATAAAAAAAAAATAAATTAGAAAAAAAGAAAACCCACGCACTGACACGGACTCTGGTCCAGTGTCTGAAAGCTGCTGTTTCCGGTATTTTTGTCCAGTTTTCTCATGGTTTATGGTGAGTAGGCAAGTTCAGACCTGGTTATACCTTGAGGCTAGAAACAAGTCCAACTTAAAAGAAAATCATTTAATCAATTTAGAAGCTTCTTCTAGAAAATGAACCAAGGCAGACATGAGGTCTAGACAATAATAGGTTCAGCACTGCGGGGAGGTGGGAGGGAGGTTCAAGAGGGAGGGGACGTATGTGTATGTGAAGCTGCGCCAAGGAGTACAGCAGAAACTCACGCAACACGGTAAAGCAACTAAACGCCAATAAGAAATAAGCTATGGTCGGGGCTTTGTGGCCAGTAGGAGGGCCACTGAAGCGAAGAAGTTACCATGCCTCATTATTCCTTCATTATCTTTGCAGGAAGAAAAAAATACGTGGAAACAGCCAGCAATAAACCAGAATAGGAGAGGGAACCAGTTTCTTTAGGCCTGAAAGACTTTTAAAGGAATTCGATCCTTAGAATGAATAATGAACAAGCTCCCTGGTTAAAAACAATAGAAAGAGATATATCCTTGTTCCCCAGCCACAGACCAACAACAGTGAGTTCAGAGGACCTGATCTGCTGCTGCTGCTGCTGCTGCTGCTAAGTCACTTCAGTCGTGTCTGACTCTGTGCGACCCCATAGACGGCAGCCCCTTAGGCTCCCCCGTCCCTGGGATTCTCCAGGCAAGAACACTGGAGTGGATTGCCATTTCCTTCTCCAATGCGTGAAAGTGAAGCTGCTCAGTCGCGTCTGACCCTTAGCGACCCCATGGACTGCAGCCCACCAGGCTCCTCCATCCATAGGATTTTCCAGGCAGGAGTACTGGAGTGGGTGCCACTGCCTTCTCCGCCTGATCTACTACCCACACATAATAGTAATTGGATTCAGTACGTTGTAAACTTGCATTGATCCTCCTGGCACACACAGACAGCTTTGAATTTCTCATAACAGTACTTGAGTGGAGAGGTGTTGGTACAAAACCACTTTTATTAAGAGTGTGAATTCAAAACAAATGAGCCTGTTCAAGAGCAATCAACAGGGGCAGAGAGGATGAGCAGTGACATCCCACACATTTTCTCTTTAGGAAACTCTCCCCCATCCTCTCTCTCTCTCTAAGTCCTCAGGTCGAGGGCAAACCAGGCTTCTCTAGGAGCTGGGGGTGTGGTGCATGTGGCAGAGATCACATCAGATCTTCCAGGATGGAAGCGGGGTTTTCCAGAATGCAGTTCAGCCCCGAAGGACACTGGCCGACCGCTGCCCCTCGGTCAGTGGATGCAGCCGCTTCTCCAGCACTCTGAGCCGACCTCCTCACGGATTTGCACTTTAACATCAAGAATCAAATATCTGCCCCCACGCAAGGTTCAGGTTGACTTCACAGAGGTCATGCGTTGTTGTGTGTTTCTTCCCTTCACACGGGATGTGTGTGTATTAATATAATTCAGGAGGAGAGAGCAGCAATGGAAAATATTTGCTGCAGAGCAATGGCGAGTTACTGTCGTTTAGTCCCTAAGTGGTGTCTGACTCTTTGCGACCCCACAGACTGTAGCCGGCCAGGCTTTATGGAATTCTCTAGGCAAGAATACTGGAGCCAATTGCCATTTCCTTCTCCAGGGAATCTTCTCTGAATCAGAGGTCAAACCCTTGTTCCCTGCATCGATAGGTGGATTCTTCACCACTGAACCCCCAGGGAAGCCCAAGAAGGCTGGTAAGAGCATTTAAAGGTCCCAAGTTTGCACAGAAGACTGAAAGGAGCTTCAGTCAAGCTCCTATCTATGGCAGCCCTTCATTTTGACAAAACTGAGCTATAAAGCCACAGCTAATGGGACTCGAACCAGACGCCTGCAGGCAATTTTCAGAAACCTACCAAACATTCAGATCTCTGAGTATAAAAATTTTTTTTAATAAAATATGATGGCAGTTTTGTTCCTTTAAGCCACTCTAAGCTCGATGGAAGATGCAGCTTGAGAGCAACGTTAAACAAGGGGAAGGCGCAGCGGCAGGGAAGCTGGCTGAATTCTAGTGCTCAGGCTGGCGTTGATGGGCTGTCTGCCTCTGGATAGAATCAAAGCACTCAGCAAAGTTCATTCTGGGTTTGGCTCCAGTTTTGAGCTCTGTAGGGCTGTCAGACCAGAGCGTCCATGTGAGAATTTGGGGGGCTCATCAATGTGATGCCCGCCTCCCCAGCAACCTTCTCTTCTCCCCGCCCTTCTTCTTCCACAAGTGTTTATGGTGTAGCCAGGGATGCAGTGGTGAGCAGAGCCCAGAGTCTCATAGGGAAGGCAGAGGTCGAGGAAGCAATCACATTAAAGATGATTCTAGAACTGAGTTTCCCCTATGGCTCAGCGGGTGAAGAATCTACCTGCAGTACCGGAGATGCTGGAGAGGTGGGTTCCATCCCTGGGCCGGGAAGATCCCCTAGAGAAGGAAATGGCAGTCCACTCCAGCATTCTTTAAAGGAACCAACCAAGCCAGGATGGAAGCGTATCCCTAAGATGTGCTGGGGAAGAAGCTCGCTGGGGGCTGGGCAGGAAGGAGATGACGGAGGGAGCCGAAAGAGGGGACCCCCCCCTCCCTGTTGTGTGTGTGTCCCCTCCCCAGGAGGCATCAAGGAACTGAAAGCAGCTTCCAGGTGTGATTTTTCGGGTCTCAGATGTGACCTTCCTGTTCGTCTTTAACTCAAAGAGATATCTTTTATGATGTGGTCCTGTGCAGGCTGACAAGATGTTGTTCTGGGCCTCGGGAGCCTGTCCAGATAAGAGGATTCTGGCTGCTTATCAAGGTGACCCCAGCACCTTGAGGAGGGGCTGTGCCAGACACCCAGTACATATTTGTGGGCTGACTTCAAGACAGCCCTTACAGCTCCTACATTGTTTACGGAGTAACTCTTTCATTTTGTATGCAGCTCCCATGGGGACATTTTAAAAGATTCACAAGCTGTCGTAGAATGCTCCAAAATGCTCTAAAGAGTCAGAGTACACGAAATCCACCTCTTTAAAATATTTTAGAGCTGTGATAAACAAAGAATTTTTATGTTAAAGAAACAAGGATGGTAGATTTATCCTCAGGAACTAAATGAAAAGACTGATATTTCCCCAAATTATAGACTTTTGAATCACCTTACAGTTATTCCTTTGGGTGTAAAGGAAACATAAATCAAAGGTACTTTTGGAAGATTTTAAAAAATACCATCATGTGTAACCAGGAAAGAGAAGCTGTGATCTGAATTCCCTCTCAAATAATCTCTCTAAAAGAACGTTGAGCAAATATCCATGTATTTTGAATTTTCTGTTTTGGAGGCAAAGAAAACATTATTCTTTTTCTTAAGCTTTGGGTATTTCTGTAAGGATATTATTTATACTCAATTTTTTTTCCTTGTGTATTAAATCTTGATCTAACTGATCTACCGTGTTAAGGACAACCCTTATATTGTCATAAACAGGAGGGGAAACTTGAAGCTTATGCTTTCTGGTAGCCTTGCTTTAAAATACAAGGTTTTCACGTTAAAAATTTGGAGTTCATGTGAAGAAAATGGAAGCTTTTTATGGAAGAGAGTGCTTTTGAATTTATACTCATACTTAGTTTCTGCAGAGATGCTATCATTAAGTAGAGGGTGCTTGACCTTTGGAGAAATACCACACTGCAAGCATTTCCTAGCAAACATTCTGAAAGGGAAGGCCATGTAGCCAAGAGCTTTCCTGGCAGTTTGATGAATGCAGCTTGGACTGTTGGACTGTTTGGATCACAGGAGAGGGGGCTGGACTGTGGTGGGTGGGATCGTAGGAGGCTGGCTCTTATCCTCCAGAGAGACTGCTCTTAGTTAGAATACACAATAATAATAATGTCAATGTGTTAGACACAGCCGTGTCTGACTCTTTGCGACCCCATGGTCTGTAGTCCGCCAGCCTCCTCTGTCAATGGGATTCTCCAGGCAAGAATACTGGAGTGGGTAGTCATGCCCTCCTCCAGGGGATCTCCCTGATCCAGGGATCAAATAGGGGTCTCCCACATTGCAGGCAGATTCTTTACAGTCTGAGCCACCAGGAAAGCCCCAGTAATGTCAGTGTTACTTCCTTAAACTTGAATTCTATGGTATTGTCTGGACAGTCACTGTCTGCACATCTGGATCACTGTTTGGCCATTTACATCTCATCACTTCTAGCTGCCCCTTTTCTTCCAACCGAATGCTTCTCTGGTGACCCGGCTTACTGCCTGCTCCTGCCCCAGGCTTTGGGCCCCAGTTGGGATAAACCCACCCTTGCTGGCTGGTAGCTGGTGGTGTCTAGGATGAGAGCTCAGAGAAAAACCTTCCTTGTTTATTTTTCAGAGTGAGGAATGTGAGCGAGGCTTATGGAATCTTTGGTTGATAATGGAAGTGCCCTGGAGAGTGTGCAGAATTGGAACTTAAGGTGAATTAGGCATAGGTGGCTACTTTATTTATTCTTTTCTGGTAGGTCAGTTCAGTTCAGTCTCTCGGTCATGTCCGACTCTTTGCAACCGCACGGACGGAAGCACACCAGGCTTCCCTGTCCATCACCAACTCCTGGAGATTGCTCAAACTCATGTCCATCGAGTCAGTGATGCCATCCAGCCATCTCATCCTGTCACCCCCTTCTCCTGCCTTCAGTCTTTCCCAGCATCAGGGTCTTTTCCAATGAGTCAGTTCTTTATATCAGGTGGCCAAAGTATTGGAGTTTCAGCTTCAGCATCAGTCCTTCCAATGAATGTTCAGGACTGATTTCCTTTAGGACGGACTGGTTAGATCTCCTTGCTGTCCAAGGGACTCTCAAGAGTCTTTTCCAACACCACAGCTCAAAAGCATCAATTCTTTGGTGTTCAGCCTTCTTTATAGTCCAGCTCTTACATCCTGATCTGGTAGCCCACAACTCATCTGGTAGGTCATTTTTATTAAAATGCATTTTCCATTCAACTTAAAAGCTCGCTAAATTCATAAACCTTCAACTTACTGCTGTATGTCAATTGTATCTCAATAAAGCTGAAGAAGAAACACGGTTTGCTCTATCTTTATAATTATTTTTTATTTTAAAATTCTGTTTCTTTTTGGCTGCTCTGGGTCTTTCTGCAGTTGCAGCAAGCGGGGGCTACTCTCTGTTATTGTGTGTGGGCTCCTCACGGCGGTGCTCCTCGTGTTGCCGAGCACAGCTCTAGGTGAACTGGCTTCAGTATTTGTGTCTCTTGGGCTTGGTTGCTCCAAGGCAGGTGGAATCTTCCCAGACCAGGGCTCGAACCTGTATCCCTTGCATTGGGCAGGCGGATTCTTAACCACTGGACCACTAAGGAAGTCCAGTTTGCTTTCGTCAGGAATGTTTTACCGTATCCCAAGTTGCGCCATGCGCTTTTACTGGAGTTATACTTGAATAGTCTAAAATCGTGTGATACTTGGCTTTGATTCTAATGGTACCAGTGGAAGCAGGTCTGTAATCACAGCCCTTGGCTGTACTTTCACAGTGAAGGTTTTAGGCCAGTTTTCATGTCCAATTGGCCAAATAATCTGTGCTTGCCAGCACATGGTGGAAAAATAGGTTCAGACGCACGTGTGCGCGTGTACACGTGGGGCTTCCATTGGGGCTGCACAACTGGCACTGGCCCCTAGTTGTCCATCCTCACTGAATGTCTAGTTGGTTTATGGTTACAGGACAACCAGCTAGCCAACAGATTGCTCCCCTTATGGCGGGCGAGGGAGGTGTCACACGGGTTCATGGATCCCCCAAAGCTCAGGATCGTGGCAGGGGTCGGGGGGGGGCAGTGAAGCACAGTGGAATTCTACTGAGTGCAGTTATCAGAGGGTTTTGCTTCCCTTACTAAAAGAGACAGACAACTGGTAGACCCCATGCCCTTTGCCCTCTCCCCCTCTTGCCATCTGGAAAATGGACCTGGTACCCAGAGATGTGGCACAAAGTCACATGGTAAGGATGGCTGTGCAGGGCGGTGGAAGGCCGGTTCTCTGAGCAAGTGCATCAGCCCCGGAATAAGCACTCAGCCTGGGCAGCTGGGCAGATGAGATGAACTCCTTCCTTGACACAGCTGCTCTCGCCCAGGTTTCTGTTGCATTGGGCCCAGTGCAGTTCTGGCAGACTGGTAGGATGATGGGTGTGTAGAGTGATGGATGTCATGAGTGTGATACACACGAGACACAGTTGTGAAAACCTCCAGGCAGGGTGTGTGCTGGGCACTGGTGGGCTGCATTTGACCACGGCCAGTGCGTGGGGCCCTCCTGCTATGTGTCCCCTTAATACTTATCAATGCCCTGAATAGGAGAGTCTTTTATATGGACATCACAATTTTTTCGTGTGCTCTACAGTAGTGGTTGTTGAACTTTGGGGGATCGTGAACATGTGTGAGTACCTAATAAAACAAAATACTCTGGGACTTCACAGGTGGGTCAGTGGCTAAGACTCTCTGCTCCCAATGCAGGGGACCTGGGTTCGATCCCGGGTCAGGGAACTAGATCCCACATGCTGCAACTGAAAAAGATCCCGCATGCCGCAACCAAGATCCAAGATCTCGAGTGTCCACAACTAAGATCCGGTGCAGCCAAATGAATAAATAAAAATGAATATTTTAAAAAGCAAACTCTAGACATCTTCCTTGGAAGATAAACAGACCAAAGTAAAGAAAAAATTAGCACACCGTTTGAGGGTTTCAGAGAAAGTCCTAAAACGCATCTGGGGGCACTGGCTGCAAGCACTCTGTTCCAACAGCCAAATCAATTTTGATGATCTCCCTCCACAGGCCCACTGTGTTAATTAACAGTATGCAAATTAGGTACTTGTATGATTTTTTGATTTTGCAAATTGGGGTATTCGTTCTAATCCCTGGATACCTACTAATTCTAAATTACTCTCATTTCATGAATCATTATCTGCAGCATATAGAATTATGCAAATATCACTGGTGCAGAGCAGGAAATGGCGCAAGAAGGTGTGTGTTCGCGCTAAGTCGCTTCAGTGGTGTCCGACTCTTTCTGACCCTATGAACGGTAGGCTCCTCTGTCCATGGGGTTCTCCAGGCAAGCATATGGGAGTGGTTCACCTTTACCATGCCCTCCTCCAGGGGACCTTCCTGACCCAGGAAGCAAACCCAGGTCTCTTTTGTCTCCTGCACTGGCAGGAGGGTTCTTCACCACTCGTGCCACCTAGGAAGCCTAACACAAAAAGGCACACAGGAAAACTGCGTCCTTCCCCAAAGGCAGGTCGCCAGGCCCCAATAACCCCATGGCCACACTTCCTGAGTGTCGTGCCAGGAATGCTTTTTGTGTGAGTCCCATAAATGGGAGAGTTTACAGTCACTGTTCAATTTTTTTTTTTTTTTTTTACACTTACTAGACCTTGGAGATCCTTTCACATCAATTACTATAGATCTTCCTGTTCCTTTTAGAGGCTGAAGAGTATTCCATCGTGTAAACATATTGTGACTTATTTAACCACCCCACTTCTGTAGAGGAAAGTTTGAAAATCACTCTCACTTCAGCAGGCTCTTCGCTGTCTCCATACCAGCCATTGAATATGTAGAGGGAATATAAACTAATCACATCTTTTAAGCAAAGGAAATTAAAACAACAAGCGAATTGCAAAACCTCTCTCCACTTCTCATTGTCTTCATGTAAAACATGCTGCACTCAGAAATACGATGTTTGCTCTTTACCACGTTCAATCATGCAAGTCCCCATTTCTTTCTCTTAGAAAAACATCACCTGGGTATGGCAGGAATGGGGTCCAGCAAGCACCCTGGAGCCAGACTGTCTGGGTTTGAATCTTGGCTCCACACTTGGTAGCTCTGTGACTTTGGGAAAATTATTTAACCTCTCTGTGCCTCATGTTCTCTGTAAATGTGGGTAACAATTTTACTGATCTCATGGATGTGTCAAGAGGATCAAATGAGTTAAAATCTCTAAAGTTTTAGGGTGGTGACACACAGAGAAAGCGCTGAGTAAGTGTTGGCTCTTACTAGTCTGGGTGGCCTTGGAATAAAATGACGATCAGTGGCTTCTGCCGTGGCATTGCTGTCCAAGGTGAGGAATGCCTGGAGGCTGGCTCAGAAGCCTCTGGACCCCTGGTGCAGGGACCCTCACACACACACTCATGTACTCAGGTGCACTTGTGCACACACAAGAACACTCTGTGCACACGCCCCGGCATACCTGACACCTGCTACATGTCACAAACAGAAAATGGAGTTGCTATTTACTCGGGTATTAATGTTGGAATGCAGAACCAATTTATTTTTGTTTTGATGGTTTGAGATATACTGTGCCTGGCATCCTGACACTAACCATCAGGACATCACTATGTATTTTGCATAAATAATATCTGAAAAATGATGACTGTCTCCCTGGTCCTGGGCAAAACACATACGTCTCTAAGGCCTGTGTAAATTATTTCTAACTAGGTCGAGTGCCCTGAGTCTCTCAGTACAGATTCAGCGCCTTTCTGTCTTGAATTTCTCAACTCATCTGTCACGTAGAAAAAGTGATAATTAGAAATATGTAAAGGTGTTTTGAGAAATGACTTGCAGAACTGGAAACTAATTTTCCAAGATTTTTGACACATAATTGTTTTCCCACTAATTCACCAACTGCACAAAGAATACACACGTATACACACGTGAGGTTGCATTTGTATGTTTCAATATTACATGTTGTTAAACTAACTTGTCAGCAGGGATTTTACTATAAATTCTTCATTCTGCAGATGTGGATCTGAACCAGGCTCAGGGTCAAAAATGAAAGTGACAATTGTCCAGACCTTTTCTCTTCTAGACAAGGAGGACCCTCTGTGATTCCCCAGAGTTGCTAGGCAACCGCCTGCCTGCTCTGCTCAGGTGTCAGGCGGCGGTCCAGGGAGGCCTGTGACACCAGGACAGCTCACCTGAGGCTGCGGGTCTTCACCGAGTGTGCCCACGACTGTCAGTCTCACCTAGGTGTGTTCGTCCACACTGCGGGTGTGAACTGATTTTATACTTAGAGTGTGAAAAATAAAGCCAACACTTTTTTTTTTTGCCCTAGTGTGAGCTTCAGCTGAGCTGAACATATGTAATGTCCGAGGTCAGGGGTGGTGGCCGAGAGTGCCAGGCTGCGACAGCAAAGGAGCAACCGAGATGAGCTACCCCAGCCCGAGGTCAGGGGCGGCGGCCGGGAGGAGCAACCCCACATCCAAGGAGCAGGGGCTGTGCGGGCGCCGGGGGGCCTAGAGGAGCTATTCCACATTCAAGGTTGGGAGGGGCGGTGGTGAGGAGATATCCCCCATCCAAGGTAAGAAGCAGTGGCTGCGCTTTGCTGGAGCAGCCGTGCAGAGATACCCCACGCCCAAGGTAAGAGAAACCCAAGTAAGACAGTAGGTGTTGCAAGAGGGCATCAGAGGACAGACACACTGAAACTATACTCACAGAAAACTAGTCAATCTCATCACAGTAGGACTACAGCCTTGTCTAACTCAATGAAGCTAAGCCATGACAGCGGGGCAACCCAAGATGGGCGGGTCATGGTGAAGAGGTCTGACAGAATGTGGTCCACTGGAGAAGGGAATGGCAAACCTCTTCAGTATTCTTGCCTTGAGAACCCCATGAACAGTATGAAAAGGCAAAATGATAGAATACTGAAAGAGGAACTCCCCAGGTCAGTAGGTGCCCAACATGCTACTGGAGATCAGTGGAGAAATAACTCCAGAAAGAATGAAGGGATGGAGATAAGCAAAAACAATACCCAGTTGTGGATATGACTGGTGATAGAAGCAAGGTCCGATGCTGTAAAGAGCAACATTGCATAGGAACCTGGAATGTCAGGTCCATGAATCAAGGCAAATTGGAAGTGGTCAAACAGGAGATGGCAAGAGTGAACGTCGATATTCTAGGAATCAGCTAACTAAAATGGACTGGAATGGGTGAATTTAACTCAGATGACCATTATATCTACTACTGTGGGTAGGAGTCCTTTAGAAGAAATGGAGTAGCCATCATGGTCAACAAAAGAGTCTGAAATGCAGTACTTGGATGCAGTCTCAAAAACAACAGAATGATCTCTGTTCGTTTCCAAGGCAAACCATTCAATATCACAGTAATCCAAGTCTATGCCCCAACCAGTAAGGCTGAAGAAGCTGCAGTTGAACGGTTCTATGAAGACCTACAAGACCTTTTAGAACTAACACCCANGGCCATAGGACTGGAAAAGGTCAGTTTTCATTCCACTCCCAAAGAAAGGCAATGCCAAAGAATGCTCAAACTATTGCACAATTGCACTCATCTCACATGCTAGTAAAGTAATGCTCAAAATTCTCCAACCCAGGCTTCAGCAATACATGAACCGTGAACTCCCTGATGTTCAAGCTGGTTTTAGAAAAGGCAGAGGAACCAGAGCGCAAATTGCAACATCTGCTGGATCATCGAAAAAGCAAGAGAGTTCCAGAAAAACATCTATTTCTGCTTTATTGACTATGCCAAAGCCTTTGACTGTGTGGATCACAATAAACTGTGGAAAATTCTTAAAGAGATGGGAATATCAGAGTACCTGGCTTGCCTCTTGAGAAACTTATATGAAGGTCAGGAAGCAACAGTTAGAACTGGACTTGGAACAACAGACTGGTTCCAAATAGGAAAAGGAGTAGGTCAAGGCTGTATATTGTCACCCTGCTTATTTAACTTCTATGCAGAGTACATCATGAGAAACACTGGGCTGGAGGAAGCACAAGCTGGATACAAGATTGCCGGGAGAAATATTAATAACATCAGATATGCAGATGACACCACCCTTATGGCAGAAAGTGAAGAACTAAAGAGCCTCTTGATGAAAGTGAAAGAGGAGAGTGAAAAAGTTGGCTCAAAGCTCAACATTCAGAAAACAAAGATCATGGCATCTGGTCCCATCACTCCATGGGAAATAGATGGGGAAACAGTGGAAACAGTGTCAGACTTCATTATTTGGGCTCCAAAATCACTGCAGGTGGTGACTGCAGCAATGAAATTAAAAGACGCTTACTCCTTGGAAGAAATGTTATGAGCAACCTAGATAGCATATTGAAAAGCAGAGACATTACTTTGCTGACTAAAGTCCATCTAGTCAAAGCTATGGTTTTTCCTGTGGTCATGTATGGATGTGAGAGTTGGACTGTGAAGAAGGCTGAGCGCCAAAGAATTGATGCTTTTAAACTGTGGTGTTGGAGAAGACTCTTGAGAGTCCCTTGGACTGCAAGGAGATCCAACCAGTCCATTCTGAAGGAGGTCAGCCCTGGGATTTCTTTGGAGGGAATGATGCTAAAGCTGAAACTCCAGTACTTTGGCCACCTCATGTGAAGAGCTGACTTATTGGAAAAGACTCTGATGCTGGGAGGGATTGGGGGCAGGAGGAGAAGGGGACGACAGAGGATGAGATGGCTGGTTGGTATCATGGACTAGATGGACATGAGTCTGAGTGAACTCCAGGAGTTGGTGATGGACAGGGACTGGCATGCTGCAGTCAATGGGGTTGCAAAGAGTGGGACATGACTGAGTGACTGAACTGAACTGAACTGAACTGAATGTGAGACCAGTGAACTCAAAAAAGTAGAGATAGAACTTTCTAGAAAGAAATCCAAAAGTGGGCTCGCCACAATCTTCTTTTTGTTTGATTTTTAAAATCAGTACAATTGCATGCAAGACTACTCAGACACTGGTACCTGGCCTTCATTCTCCCAGGGCAATCGGTCAGCAGGGGTCACTGGAAGTTGTTCACTCAGAGGGCATTCATCCAAGAATGTACAGAGTGTGAGTTGCTTGAGTGTGACCTGGGCATGGGAACATCTTGGTTGTCCAGTTTACAGTCTGGGCACAACAATCAAATGCGAAGCTCTAACAGACAGATTCGGGGTTTATTGTGGTAAGGCTGGAGGTCTGGCATGCGGGTTTGCGTTTTCTGGGTTCCATGTACAGCAAGAGTGTCCTTAAGAGGAGGACAAGCTGACCACCTGGAAAGTATAATAAACCAAAGCACAGTGAGGAGGGTGGTCTAGGAAGAGATAGCCACAAGAGCAGAGAGCCATGGAAACCGTTCACCTTGTTTGCCCTGATTCGTCCAACAATCTGAGTCATGAGAGGTGTGTGGGTGTTTACCCCTGGTGGCTCAGATGGTAAAGCATCCGCCTACAATGTGGGAGCCGCGGGTTCAATCCCTGGGTCGGGAAGACCCCCTGGAGAAGGAAATGGCAACCTACTCCAGTATTCTTGCCTGGAAAATGCCATGGACGGACGAGCCTAGTGGGCTACAGTCCATGGGGCCACAAAGAGTTGCACACGACTGAATGACTTCACTTTCCCTTTCACTTTTGTCATCAGCCAACATTGAACTTTGCCAAGAAAGACATTAAGACAACTGCGAAGATTTACTAGGTCTATCAGTTACCAAAACAACTATTTAGTTAACACTAAAAGGGAACGGAGGGCTTCATCTCAGGATCAGAAAGGTGTTTGCTTTCTGTAAATCTGGCTTTTCTGAAAGCTCTCTGAGCAGCGTCCCTGTTCCTCTCATCTCATGGGGACAGGTGGAAGCTTATCAGGGCCGTAGAGGGCGTGTGTATTTGGGAGGCCTCTGTTCATCTGCTCTCAACATGGGGGGCCACACAAGGTCAGGGTTAAGTAGGCAGGGGCACGCATTTCCAGTCCACATGGACCATGCTGGTGCCCAGGTAGGTGATGCTCTGAGGAGGCAGGGCTGGGGTTGCAGGTAAACGGAAAGGCAACGTGGCCAGGATCAAGGTGGAGCCCCATAGACAGGAGGAGAAATGGGGGGGGCGTGACCCAGAAACCTCAGTGGTCAATGCAGTGGTCGTGGGAGTAGGGGGAAGCCCACTCAAGGACATAGAGGATGTCCTTCCAGGTTTCCACACTGTCTGAACCAGCTTCGCACTGGTTCTTTTTTTTTTGGTCTAAAATTTTCAGTGCTATCTTCCGTCTTTCTGTTGCTTCCAAACAGAAAGAACTCACCGCTCTCCCCCGACATCCATGTCCACTGCCTGTAGCTTTCCTCCTGGACCATCCCCTCCCCTCTTTCCGGTAAAGCTGTTCATCGATGCTCGGGACCCGTCGGGACCCACTGTGTTCTCAGAGGCCACTAGCCCCTCTTGGTCTCACTGCTGCTGTCCAATCAAAAGCCACGCTGAGTCCATCTTCCCTATCTGTCACCCACACCCTTCTGCCCCTGACATCAAGGTCAGTGCAGGGCCTTTGGGACTCCTGCTTCTCCTTGGCTAATCACACCAACACCTCCTGTCCAGGTCTGTCACCCCTCACTCCAGTCCCCCAAAGCCCTCCCTTCCTCTGAGCCTGCCTGGCTTCCAGGCTGCTCCTCCCTGAGCCCACCCTCTGCCCCGCTCTCTGCCCTTTGCAGAGCAGCATACACCCCCACCTCTCTGAGCCTGTGCATGTACAGTAGCTCAGTCGTGTCTGGCTCTGCAACCCTATGGACGCAGGCTCTTCCGTCCACGGGGTTCTCCAGGCAAGAATATTGCAGTGGGTTGCCATTTCCTGATCTTCCCGACCCAGGGATCAGACTCAAGTTTCCCGTGTCTCCTGCCTTGCGGGCAGACTCTTTACCCGATGAATCATGGAGGAAGCCCCACTGAAGCCCTCACTACTTCCCAAACTGTGCCTCATCGGAGGCCTTCCAGGCTGTCCCAGTCTACACTCACCCCTTCCCCTAAGGTCACAGTCTTCCTAGTTCCCCTCACAGCCCTTACCTCCATCTGACCTCCAGCGAACGTGGATCATGGTTATTAGCCCTTTCCCCACTAGCATGTGGGCTCCATGGGGACAGAGGTTACACTCCAGGCAGTGTCTCTTAGTAACCCCCTTCCCCTGCCCTTCCAGAATCTTCTCAGACTTCCCCTCCAGCTTGGGGTCCCTTCTCAGAGCCCCCATACACAACACACTCGGAGTCCCATCACCCAACAGGCTCCCTTCTCCTTTCTCGAATTTGTTCTTGGTCCACCTCAAGGCAGTGCAGGGCACAGCAGTAGGAACGGTTGGGGGGCCTACTAGCGGCTGCAGGGACCTGCTGACTGACGGAGGGGAGGGTCTCGGGACTAAAGCTAGTCTTGGCGGCTGTGGACAGGTGACCTGAGACTACCTAGAGGGGTGGGGGCTCAGTGACCACGAAGTAAAGAGTTTGGTGCATGCCTCGTTTGCTACGACTGCACGACAGTCAGGTAGAGAGACCAAGACAGGAATGGACCACGGACAAAATTGCCCTCTTCTTGGGAAATCGGAGCACGGCTGTTTCCGATGTAGTCTTTCTACTGGGTGTTATGTCCTTGAAGTGTTAGTCACTCAGTTGTGTCCAACTCCTTGCGACCCCATGGACTGTAGTCCACCAGGCTCCTCGGTCCACGGGGATTCTCCAGGCAAGAAAACTGGAGTGGGTTGCCAATCCCTTTTCCAGGGGATCTTCCCCACCTGGGTCTTGCTCACTATGAGCAGATTCTATACTGTCTGAGCCACCAGGGAAGTCCCTAGGTCCTCAAAGACAACTACAAATACCATAACTTTCATGCCAACTATTACCATTCTCAATGTCAAAATCAACATTGTAAAGGACTGGAAATTTTATCTGAGCATCTTGGACCAGCTTAGAGAATATTCAGTAAAAATAAGACTAAGTCATTCATATTTAGCTGCTGCTGCTGCTGCTGAGTCACTTCAGTAGTGTCCGACTCTGTGAGACCCCAGAGACGGCAGCCCACCAGGCTCCCCCGCTCCTGGGATTCTCCAGGCAAGAACACTGGAGTGGGTTGCCATTTCCTTCTCCAATGCCTGAAAGTGAAAAGTGAAAGTGAAGTGGCTCAGTCGAGTCCGATATTCAGACTAATGCTGCTCAATTCTGGACGTGGACAAGCAAAGAAAGAACAGGATTAAGTTCCCCTCATTTGCGACCTCGTGGACTATACAGTCCATGGGATTCTCCAGGCCAGAATACTGGAGTGGGTAGCTGTTCCCTTGTCCAGCAGATCTTCCCGACCCAGGGATCAAACCCAGGTCTCCTGCATTGCAGGCAGATTCTTTACCGGCTGAGCCACCAGGGAAATGACTTTCACTTACCTGACATCATCCAGGTGTGACAGGGATTTTTCCTTTTAAGAGCAAACCCCTTGCCCCTCCAGCTTTTCCATTAACAGTAGTCATCTGAGAATACAGAACCTAGAGGAATGCGGGCGGCCCTGACAATGAACCCCACAGCCTCAGAGGCCAGGCGGTAAACTCTGGTTTGAAGGGGTCATTTGAGGACCTGTGTCCTCATTTAGGTCCTTGGAGTTCTTTCCGCTCTATTGAGAGAGCAGAAGGGGTGCTCAGAAGTTTCGACAGGCCAGGCTGGTACCACCTGTGGGTGGAGTCACTCGGCCACACCTACTTGAAGGGAGGCTGGGAAACATGAGATGAGTCGGACACGGCTGAGCAGCCGACTGAACTGAACTGGGAAACACTTGAGCTGTTTGCTCAGGAAGGAAGTGGGTTTGGGTGAACCGAGCTGGTCCTGTCCAGAGTAGCTTCCCATTGTAAAGATTCACCTCCTGCCGCCCCTCTGGCTTTTGCTTAAACCAGGCAGAGACCCTGGAGACAGATCCAGCTGGATTTCTTCCCCATCCTCCTAAGCAGACCACCGACAAGGCCTGGGTATAGGGGGCCGGGCTGCGAGGTGAGCTCTGTTTTTCAACACCTGCTGGAAGTCCCATCCCATAGCCCGTGAATGTGACCTTGCTTGAAATAAAGTCATTAAAGATCAGTGGCTCAGATGGTAAAGAATCTGCCTGCAGTGCCGGAGACGTGGGTTTGTTACCTGAGTCAGGAAGTCACCCCGGGGAAGGAAATGGTTACCCACTCCAGTATGCTTGCCTGGATAATCCCATGGTCAGAGGAGCCTGGAGGGCTACAGTCCATAGGGTCACAAAGAATTGGACACTACTGAGCAACTAACACACACACACACAGAAGATCGAGTTAAGATAAGGTCACACTTGACTCGGGTGGGCCCTCTCCCATAACCGGGGTCTTTAGAGAGGTGTGGACAGGCACTGGGGGACGGCCATGGGACACCCTGATCTTGGGCTTCTGGCCTTCAGATTGGAGAAGATGGCACTCTGTGAGAGCAGCTCCAGGCTGAAATCGCTGCCTATGCTGCGAGCTTGTGCAAGTCAGGGGGCCTTGCTGAACCCTTTCTCATCTGGCTGGTTCTGGCCGGTGGGGCTGGACTTGGCAAACGCTGAGGGGTGATGAGGAGGGCAGAGGTGCACTCAGAGGCTCTCACTTGTTCAGCACACCCCAGGCCTGGGGAGGGGTCAGCCTCCGGTGGTCCCTGTGCCCCCTCAACGCTGCAGACATCCTGTTTCCCTGGTCTGGCCTGGCTGCTGCCTGCTTACCCCTTGACCTTGGACTCAAGTCACTTCTAAAGGAGGCTGGCCTCCTCCCCATCCTCCCCACCACCTCCAGATGGGGCTGGGCCCCGTCGGTTGCCCCCACCCCATTCCGTTCTCTCCCTGAGCTACGTGGTATTCCGAGAGTGAGGTGAGGGCAGGGCCTCTGGGAGTCTGTCTTGCTCTAACCTGATGTCCACGCTCAGCTGTGTACGGTGGGTGTGGGATTGGCCAATTCCAGGTGCAAAAGACCAAGAAAAAGGCAAGCCACCTACCTGCACCTTTGGGTACTCTGAGCCACACTGATTCCCATTAGTCAGCAATGGCTGAGATTCCTATATTCCAAGAGCAATTAAATCAGCAGCAAGAAAACAAGATTCTCACTAACCCAAACGTCACCCTGTCATCTATGTCATGGCACCTTGACCATGGCGCGGGGCAGAGGGGGGAAATGGGACATTGTTCTGTGCATAGATAAACTAGGTCTTGTGCTTTATTTAAAGTCTGGTTGGGTGCAGAAAAACACACACACACAGTTAGGTTAAAATATCCAAAGAAAATTTACTGCAACTTTCGTACAATTGAATTTGTGCTACAAGACACGTTGCATAGGAAACTATTTAAAGCCCCTGAGGAAAAAAAATCTCCGCATTTAAGGTGCGACTGGTTTTGCTTCTTCTTTGGGGAAAAGTGAGAGATGCTCTCTGGGAAGACTGAAGGCGGAGAGTGGAGCGCAGAATGAAAGATGATTTCGTGGGATGATGGGGAGGGGAATCGTGGGGCGTCTCGGTTTTTGCAGCATAAAATCTGTCGTGTTTTTTGTTGTTGTTTTCTAGCTGTGGGTCTTCCGAATCGGAATCAATAGCTGTAGAAGAATGTTTTAGCCCAATAAGGGATTTACATGGATTATACTAAGTAATTAACGCGCTTCCAGCAAGCAGATTTAGAGAATGAGATTCCGGAATCCCAGATGGCGCATCGCTCATGTAAGCACAGCGCGTGGCCTGGCACCTTCCTGGGCATCGACTCTATTGATTCTCCAGATGTTTCTTTACACCCATCCCTCACTTTCTTCTGAGATGATGCAACCATGCCACTGCAGAATTCAGTCCAGCAAGGCGATCTCCAGCCATCAAGTCATCAAGGCAACCGTCAGCCAAGTGTCAGATTTTAAGTTAGAACATTTTCAGACAATGGTCATCCTGCTCAGATAATCTTCATGCTGCTTTTTGTCTTTAAAGATTTCCCTATGCTCTTTATTTCCAATGAAAGGAGAGACGGACAGACGAGGAGGGGAGAAGGGCTCCATTTCAGGTGAAGTGGAGTTTGGCAAATGCCAGCAGGCGTCTCTGGACATCAGCATAGGGTGTGCTTGTGGTGATGTGTTCTCTGTGCCCAGAAGAGAGGCTGTAAGCTCTGCAGCAAGCATTCCCTGCCCCCGGGAGAAGCTGGGCGCGGCCTCTCAGAGCTGCAAGGACCACTTGGCTCCAGGTGGTGAAGGGCACACAGGCAGGGGCTCAGAAAGGCTTCCCCTGTGTTGTGGCCGATCCTTCCTGCAACTCGAGGCCAGGGTCGGAAGGTAATAAAAACAGGAGGGAAGCGTAGGACCAGGACAGCCTCGGAAAGAACGGGTGGGCACCGACTGGACTCGTTTACTGAGACACCACGTTTCCTATTTGATTTCTTTTTCACACGTACACAGCCAAAAAGGTCCGGTGCTTGACAAGTGTCTTCCCGTGCTCAGTGGTGAAATGCAAAGTGTGTCCGACAACCAGAAACGCTCCCACAACCCTTAAATACATATATACATCAGTCACATAATTTAAAAAGGTCTTTATAGAACATAAAAACCTCAATGGTATCTGACCCTAAGAAGTGTTTTCTTCTTTTAACTTAGGGTCCAGTAAAAAATTAGATAACCACCTTTCTAGTACGCCCTACCCCCATACTTTAAAAAAAAACAAAACTGATTTTAAATTTAAATTTATACTTAACAAATAGAAAGCTATTTGATTGGCAACTACCTGCAGTAGAAATTCCCTTCGGGCCTCCCCCACGATGGAGAAGGCAGGTGGGACATCATACGTGTGCTTGGTCCTGGGTGAGGGTCCAGTGGGGAGGGCCCCTGGGTCTGTCTGAGCAGCTGACCCTCCCTCCCTTCCCAGTGCCATGTGCCCGCCCGGGCATCTGGGGCAGACGGAGGGTCCACGCCCCAGAGTAGCAGGAGGTGGGGGACCCATTCAAATCACAAAGTCATCATGGTCCACGGGACTGAAGGCAGAGGCTCGCAGGATGTCCAGGGAGTTGACTAGGATCAGGGTCCCCGTGAGGTGCTTCCAGCGCTTGGTGATGGGGTTCTTCATCTTGTCCAGGCCGATGTGCAGTTCCTGGATGACGTCCCGGTAGCTGTCCCCGATCTGGTGGCTCCAGGTGAGGAGAAAGTCATAGGCGGGCTTCCACATGGCCTGGATGGTGCGGTCATCCAAAACCAAAAGAGAGAGCAAAGATTAGGAGACGGTGAGAGAGCTGGTCCGAGTTACCTCTCCTAAACCCCAAAGCAGAGTTGACCCCGTCCTGGGCTAGCACACTTCAGAGGGAAAAAGGCACTTTGCCTGAGAGCAGGTGGGCAGTGCTGAGAGTCAATTACTAGGTAGGTTGACAAGAAGTCCAGGGTCCCCGAGAAAGAGACAGTCGTCTGGGGCTCTCAAGGAGAAAAGGACAAACTTTTTTTTTTCCTACTTTGCTTTGTCTTAGTCAATATAACAAAGTATCTTGCTCAAGTTCATCTTTCTTCCTAACAAGAACCCTCTGACTAATCTTGTTATCTTAAGATGTTTATTATGGGAGTGGGTCTGGTAAAAGTATATACGGCCTTGATAAGACTAGTGAGTGGGGGGCACTCTTCGTCCCCCTTCTGAAGTCTATGTCAGAAGATTTTTTTTTGTCCTTTTCATACTTTAATAAAACTCTGCTATACAAAAGCTCCTGAGTGGTCGAGCCTGGTGCCTGGTCCCTGTTCCCGAAGCTAAATCTTCTTTGGAGATCATGAATCCAACACCGTTCGCCGTAAGCTATCAGTACCATGTAGTGGCCAAGCCAACAGAAGGGGCCTCTTTCTTTCCAACCCCCATAGCACTTTCCATTTATTTAGAAACTCGTCACATCAATAAAGGATGCCCTTATCCTGGGGGCTTCCGGCTTCCTAAGTCTCGATAGTCTTTCCAACTTTCCAGAAGCTTAAAGTGGCCTCCACAAAACAAATGAGAAAACAGACTCTGAGCAGGGACTCAGCCAGCCTTGGCTGAAGCCGACAGCACACCAGGAGCTATCCACCCAACCCTGTGAGGGACAGCGCCCCATTGTCCCGCATCCTCCAATCAGGCTGAAGGTAATTTAAGATCAAGATCAGTGAGGGACCGGCAGTTCCGAGGATGCTGTTCCAATGTCCCGCCTGATGGCAGAGCAGCCTCGCCACCGCCCAGGGCCTGGCTCCCAACTAAGGATCCCAAGAAGGATGGATGTGCTCCCTCTCATCGCGAGCCTCCTCTGCACTGAGCACTTGCTTTCACACTTCATCATCTGTCCTCCTAAAAATGCTCTAATGTTGATGCCGTCACCACTGCATTTGACAGGTGGAGGGAAGGGCAGCCGGGCTTACCTCACTGTCCACCACCCCATTCCTGTCCCGGTGGGGAGACTCGTATGCGTCCATCTGCTGCTTGGACACCTTGGCGAGCTTCTCGGCCAGCTCCCGCCAGCGCTGTGCCACCTCGACCGCCGTGGTCAGGAGCACGAAGTCTTGGATGAGTCTGACCACCAGGCCCTGGCAGTCCATCTTCAGTAAGGCCTGAGGAGGAAGGGGCGGGGAGGAGGCGGGGCTGAGAGCAGGCTCTGGGCTCCCGGGAAGCCGGCTCCGCAGAGACCATGTGCTGACTCCCTGGATGCTGTGTGGCCTGAGCACTGCCTCTGCTGGAACCCATGATTACAGGATGTACTGGGCACCCCCACTTGTACATCCTCGCCCTCCTGGAACCTCCCGGTGTGACTGTAAATCACAGCAGGGTCTTTGCAGATGGAACCAGCTACCCAGTGGCCCTGGTGGACTAGGGTGCGTGCTCCTCATCCAACGACTGGTGTCCTTATGTGGCTGGTGTCCTTATGCGGAGAGAAACAGACACGCAGAGATAGAGGGAAGGCTGGAGGTAGGGACAGGGTGATGCAGCTGCAGCACTGGAGCCCCCAGGAGCTGGGAGAGAGGCACGGACAGACCCCCGCAGAGCCTCAAGAGAAGCCAGCCCTGCGACAGCCCCAGAACGGAGGCAGGATGAACCTCAACTGCTTGGAGCCTCCCAGCCTGCGGTTCTTCCACTCAGTAGCCCCAGGACACTGATGCTCGGGGTGGGTGAGATGATGGCTGTTCATGTGTTCCCACCGCCACTGGGGAAACTGGAGAAGTGATGCGCTTGACCCAGACGGCCAGTGCAGGATGGTCTGGGCGCAGAGCAGGACAAGCTGCCGTCAGCGGGTGGGGAGCCCTGACTCACAGAAGAGACACGAGAGCAGGCTCAGACTGGGATCTGGAGTGCAGAGCGAGATCCAGGACCCTTGGGTTCTGGAGACACAGAAAAGGCCGGGATACAGGGAGGCTGAGAGAGGCCAAACCATCAAGAGTCTCCAGAATCGATGGGACCCCACCCTTGTCAAAACCGTGAGAGATTTCCAATGTGTCTCTGCACAGGGCTCCCTAACTGTGGGGGGATGGGGGGTCAGGAGGACGGGGGGGTGCTGTCAGCTGGGAGAGCCCTAACGGTGGGGGGACGGGGGGTCAGGAGGGGAGAAGTGCTGTCAGCTGGGAAGGGGGCAACAGGCAGATTCCCAGGCCATGTCCCCGTGTGACCCAAATAGCATGTGGCCCCTCCTTGGATGTCATCCCCCATCCAGGTGACGGGCTGGTCCATTGGGCAGGCTTTCAACACAGGGCTTGCTGCCCCAGGGTTCTGTGCAGCCCAGGCTGGAGGCGGGGGTCACACTAACATTTCTGGCTTAAAGAAATGAATCCACATCAGTATCACAAACCCACAGGTCTACTGTCCACACGCGTCACCCCAAGCCACATGGACGTCTGCTGGGTGTCGGGCTGTGGGTCCCACGGAGCCAGCACAGAGTGTGTGACTGTGGGCGGCCAGGATGGAGCCCCGGCAGGAGAAGACTCGGTGAGGACCAGACTCACCTGAGCCACGGAGCCAAGGCTCACCCCAACCTCCTTCACCCAGCAGATCCCCGGATTACAGCCTAACAGCTGCAGAAGGGAGCCTCCGGGGCCCCAGTGATCGGGTCTGAGACGCTCTGGGGCCCTCGGACACTGAGGATGCGACTGAAGAGACACCGAGACCAGGCCTGCCTCCTTTCTGTCCCTGTACGCTCTGTCCAAGCACCTGGGGCTGTCACTTCAAGGCTCTGCAGAAAAAGTGCTAAAAACATCAAGACACCTACCAGCCAGCCCCTCCCCAGCTGAGCCAAACATACCATTCACTTCAAACATTTTGTGAAGCTGTGGGCAGCCTGGCATCCGAGCAAGGTCAGTCTGCTGGGCTGCTACTTGAAAGAACGCAGCTATTTTAGACTAAGCATTCTCGTTGAAGCTTTACATTTATTTGGGGTAACTTAACAAAATAGAGGGATGGTGACTTTGGGCAGGAGGGCTCCCAGAATGCATGGACATCTCAATCTTTACCTTTACAACATAAGCTCATTCTAAGGCCATCCAGGGTCCAAGGGCTTAGCAACGGGCTTTAAGGTGGGAAACCAGAAGACAGGACCATGTGGTCCTTTTCTGATTTTTGTCTTATAAATAAACTGCTATCATTGAGTCCTTCCAGTGAGCTAGTCACGGGGCTCATCTACTCCCCAGTAGCCACATGGAGAGAAGAAAAGCTCAGCCCAGTTTGCAGATAAAATCGAGAGGACAGGGGTCCAGTGTTGGAGCTGGTCTGGCCTCCAGGCAGCCTGTCCCCAGCTCCCACTCACTGTGTGGGATGAGTGGTGTCTGGTTTATAGACCCCGTAGACACTGGGTGACTTGTCCAGGGTCCCATAGCTCGAGGGGACAGGAGTGCTGCATGGTCTGTTTTATAGACTCTGTAGATGCTGGGTGGCCTGTCCAGGGCCCCACACCTTGAGGGGACTGAGGGGAGGCAGGTAAGATTTCCCAGCGCTCAGGCCAACGGCCTTGCCAGCTCTGTGGGCACCACGTGACTTCAGGACCTGTGCATGAGGCTTCAGCATGATGATTTAGACATTTCAGAAACTGGTCTCTTTGAACTTAGATATCTTCAAGTGAAACTGTTTGAAAAAAATTAAATGTTTACTAGATTTGTACTGCAGAACATGTTCACGGTATTGGGGGGGGGGATGTGTGATATATTGGTAGAATTCAGGATTTAAATTCTTTTGCTTGAATAATAATAATAATAATAAAGAAAACAAGGTCCTACTGTACAGCTCAGGGAACTATAGTCAATATCCTGTGACAAACCATAATAAGTATGAAAAAGAATGTCTCTGTAAATGTATAACTGAATCACTTTGCTGTGCAGCAGAAATTAACACAACCCTGTAGATCAACTATATCTGAATAATAAAAAAAATAAAGAAAGCTTTCGGCGTGGTGTGGTTTGAGGCCAGATGCACAGGGGAGGCAGGGCCCCTGCTTAGCCACGCCTACTGTTCTGACGGATCCGGCCGACCCCCAGTGACAACGGTCCCTCCCAGGCTTCCTCCCAGCCGTCCCAGCAGCACGTGTGTGCTCAGCTGCCTGTTTTCCAGGTAACAGAACACTTCAGAGTCACCTGCTTCTGCTTCGGGGATCCCTGGTGGGGGTGTTCAAAGCTGCTCTCTCCTCAGGGAACAGGGGACAGGGACAAAGGTCCTGAGGAACTCAGACCCTCTCTCTGGCCCCTGAGCGGCTACAGCTGGGACCAGGTGCTGCCCACACCATTGCCAAGGGATAGTTTATACTTTTTCTTTTTTTCTGAAGGATGCATTTTGGGTGCCCACCAAATCTCAGAAATAACATTTTCTCAGCTGCAGGGGTCTGGTTCTGGAAGCTTTTCCCTGTGGCACCTCTTTAGTTTCTGCACACACAAGTTACCACAGGTAACCGCAGAGAAGAGAAAACACCCGAGGAAGCAAAGCACAAAACCGGCCCCAGCCCGACTCTCAGTGCTGCCGTGGCCGGGCCTCGGGCCGGGGTGGCCAAGCAGGGTCTGTTTCTGGCTCTGCAGGCAGGGGGTCTCTGCCTTGGCTACGTGACTGCGCTGGGGCGAGAGAGCACAGAGAGCAGCTGAATGGGTGGACACGGCTGTGTTCCAGTAAAACCTCCCTTACAAAAGCAGCTGGCCCTCGGGCCAGGGTGCCAATCCCTGTTTGAAAAGACATTCTTATGAGAATACGACAAGCATCATTCTGCGGTATGCTCATTCCAAGCTTCCATTGCGGAGGTTCAAACACCAGAAGGGTAGTCACCATGGCAACCCTGCTCCTGCCTCTATCAGCGCCTTTGGGGGGCTTCAGGACCACCTGGCAGGAAAGAACCCAGAAACCTCCCTAAGTGCACAGCTGGTAGGTAGCGGCATCCTCTTCCGGGGGAGAGGGTAGTTTTGCTCCCATTTCAGAGAATTCCTTCATCCCAACCTCTCCAGCCCCAACTCTCCCTGATCTCAACACTCCCCTTATTTCCATTCGCTTCTCCAGGTTCTCGGTGTTGATTTCAACTACGACCTTACTCCTAAAACCACCACCTGCCTAGACTTGTATTCTACAGCAACTTTCTCTTTTTTTCAGAGAAACTCTGCCGAGAGCCCACAGCATCCTGCCCTCCCGCTCCTGGACTCCCATCACCGCCACCCGTGACTCCTGGTCACCCACCCCGACAGCTCCGCTCCTGGCGGCCCCAGGACCACTTCTGATTGCTGGCTTAGGCCCCTTCAGGAGAGGCCGCCCTGTCCACAGCCCGGTTCCTCCTGCAGTTCCAGCCAACTCTCCCTCCTTCCCTCCCAGCCCGGAGGGCAGACTCCTTGCCACTCCCTCAGGGTGTAACCCCCAGAGTCAAGAACAGTCTTACATTGAAAGAGTGTTGCTAAATGAAAACATTTCCAGTTCTTACAGAGCTAGGTTCCTGAGGGTTCTGTCTACTACCCTCGACACACACGCACACACACATACACGAGATGGCCATCACCCAAATCTTCACAGTCCTTGAGTATGAGCCAAGCCCTCCCCTCCACTCACTGTAATAGTCACCAAGTCCTGGAACAAATACACAGCAATGTTTCCCACCTGGATTTTCGACCACACTCAGAAAACTCTTCCCCAGACCCACAAAGTGGGTCAAAAGCAGCATCAATGCCTTAAAAACAGAAGAACACACTCTGTCATTTCTCACCCTCATGCGTGCAGAGTGTTCAGTTACTCAGACGTGTCCAACTCTTTTGCGACCCCCTGGACTGTAGCCCGCCAGGCTCCTCTGCCCATGGGATTTCCCAGGCAAGAATACTGCAGTGGGTTGCCATTTCCTTTTCCAGGGGATCTTCTTGACCCAGGGATCGAATTTGCATCTCCTGCATTGGCAAGCGGGTTCTTTACCCCTGAGCCACCTGTGGAAGCCCTCTCACCCTCATAAAACAAGACTAAATCCCAGATGTGGGAACCCAAGGCTCAAAGAGGCGAGAAGGGTGCACACCCACTAGCAGGGGCCATTCAGTCTGGTCACTGCAGAGACAGAGATGGACACCGGTGGGCTTTTAAATCATCCCCCGCCACTCTCAGGCCTTGCTTGCCTCAATGCGACCCTGCTGCCACGGCCAATGCTGGCTCCTCCTTCTCTGGAGGGCGCGGGCAGCTGGCAGAATGCTGTCACGGAACGGAGGGGATAAGCCTGCAGAGTCATGGGGCCGGGATCTGCCTCGGAGCAGCGTTGGTAACAGTGAGACCAGGCGCCACCGCCTTCCTGGAGTTGGAGGACCAGAGCATCTGCCCAGCTGGGGGCGGTTGCTCCTCACAGACCCAGAGCCGCCTGCTCACGTGCTCCGGGCGGGGGGGGGGGGGGGGGGGGGGNGGGGGGGGGGGGGGGGGGGTCGAGAAGCTGACCACAGAGTGAAGGGCAAACCCAGGGAACGGAGGGACCCATGGTGTCTACACTGCAGACCGCTAACACAGGCTGCTTTGGAAGACAGGCCCGGAGTGGGGGCCTTCTGCTGCTGTTTCTCAGGACAGGCAAATAACAATGCAAAAAGAGCACCTGCCGTCTTCACAAACAGAAATTCCGATGATGACTATCTTCATTTTGGAAAAAAAACAAACCTGGGATGAGCCACAGCAGCGAGCCAGACCCAGGACCCCGGGGGCTCTGAAAGTCAGCACGGCTGTGCATGTGGCCTGGGGACCACCCCTCTGGGCCACAGCACAGACCCGGGGCCATCAGAGCCCCACCCAGCATGGCAGGATGGAGAGAAAGCCCAGGGCCGCCTTGCAGGCCGCCCGCCCTCTTGCCAAGGTGGGCCAGGCTAAGGGTGGGGAGCGGGTGGGGGGCACTGCCTGTCAGCCGTGTGGCTCGGAGGCTGGGAGGTGACAAGGTACAACAACACAGCTGGGTGGGTCCCCAAGGAGAAGGACACACCTGGGTCCCCTTCTCATCCCCTAAAACACTTACCCCATCCCCTGGCCCAATGCTCAAGGAATAAAGCACGAGCGTCATCCAGCCTGGGCCATCCCCACCATCAGCACGCGGTCATCTCGACTCAGCCCAGCCTCTAGCGCTACCCGACCCCCTTTCTCCCTGCACCCTTGGCCCTTGCCCATGTTGCACCTTCAACCCAACAGCCCCTCTCTGCTGGGTGGGCTGCAGCCCCCCCGCCCCGTGTCAGCCCCTCTCTGCTGGGCAGGCCGTGGTCCATGCCCCGTGTCAGCCCTCCCCCGACATTTGCCTTTCCCCGGCCCACTCACGTCAAGGGGATCTTTTCTTTGGGCCCTATCACTGATCAGTGCTGCACGCCTGTGGGTGTTCACTCTGCGTCTCCCTCAAGGAAAGGCGCAACTCCCGACCCCTAAATAAGGGCGCAGCAGACACCCGAGACATGTTTCATGAACACGGAGTACAAATACCCGCCCTGGCTGGATGGGGCGGCTCTTCCGAGCTGTTAGAAGCTGCAGCCATATGCCCGCCACCAGCTCCCCCTGGCCTGTTTCTGACAACAGAACTTGACTTCAGAAGCTCTTCAAATATGTGGTGCCTATTCCAGCATCTTCCCAACCACAAGTCCCGCCAGCCAAGCGATCCTCAGGGGGGTTCGTTCGATGCTCTCTCATGCCTGGGGGTGCTCCGCGAGCTTCGTCCAGCCTGGCTACTCTCCTCGGGGTCACCGTCTCGCCCCCCCCCCCACCACCTTCATGATAGTCGGGGTGGCAGTAGCGTCACCCGTGTTGGACGGCCATCTTTTGTCACAGACAGGCAGGGCCTCTACTGGAGAGCTGGGCAGACCTGGGACAGAAGGGTGCTTTCCACGGTGGCCACACCGTGCGGGTGAGACAGGGCCGCAGAGAAACAGCCGAAGGTCACAGTTACACAAGGTGCTGCTGGACCAGCTCTGATATTGAACAGATGCACTAAAACGGTTAAAGAGGGAACGGAACCAGAGAACAGAGACACACCTGACCTCAGGGGACTGCGTCCAGGTCCGATTCTCAGCCCGCATCTCTCATTCTCTCACTCCTCATTCACTCACACACTCACTCATTCATTAAATATCTGGGTGTTTCCCGTGTGCCAGCATCCTTTCCCTCGTGGAGTTCATATCCAATTAGCCTAAGGATAAGGACCATGAATACGAGTAAACAAGAGCATTTCTGATTTGAGAAAGCGCCATGAAGACAAAGCTACAGTAACACAGGGAGTCTGGCGCAGTGACCCAGAGGCGCCAGGTTGCTTCATCGAGGGCGGCAGGAAAGGCCTGACAAGCAGGAAAGGTCTGACAAGGACATCTGAGCCGGATCTGAAGGACATAAAATGCACCCACGTGAAACTGGAGTGGAGAGAATTCCAGGGAGAGAATTCCAGGAACAGCACGTGCAGAGGCCTGGGGCGGGGGCAGCCAGGTGTGTCCAAGACACAGAGAAACGGCCATTGGTGTAGCCGGTGTGCAGCAGCAGGTACGACCCCCAGCGGTGGGCCAGGCGGGCCGGGTCTTACAGGGCCTGTGGCGGGACCTTGTTCTAAGGGCAGAGGAAGCCTGGATAACTCAGCCCTTGGTTGCTTTTTCCTTCTCTGCCTGCAAATTTACTGTCCCAAAACCTTCACCACTTTTAATTCATTCAATCAGTGCTTCCAAACCAAGGAGTTAGAACTGAACAGAAAGCTACCTTCAAAACGAGAGGGGTGGGGAAGAGGTGGTCTGCCTGTGACAGGGCTGGAGAGAGGGGGGCAGGTTATATCAGCCACTGAGGCCGCAGGAAGCCTGACTGCCCAGTGATTTGTTAAGTCCCTGGAAATAAAACACCTGGTTTCCAGCAACTCCCCAGACACGCTGGGATAAATCAGCCTGTGGTTTCTAGAAGTTTGGCCAACCATTCAAACCTGCCAGCCCACAAGATGAGGTGATAGGAGAGGAGCCGGGGAGGGGCGGGAGAGGGCAAACACTGCTAAACCAGTTCCACTGTTGCTCCGCAAATCCAGCCTTGTCCCGGGGCCACGCTCCTGCCAAGGTCGGCTTTCATTTCCTCCTTGCCTGGGAGTCCTGGTGGGTGCGGGGCTGGCAGGGGATGGGGGGAGGTCCGAGTTGCACGAGTTGCACACGGAACCCCGCTCACCTCCCGACTAACCCAAGGAAGCTTCCCGAAAAACCCGCTCTCAGAGAAAGCTCCCCAAGTTGAACAAAAAGATGAAAAGAAACAAGTTGGAAATGGACGTTGATCGCCACCTCCTCAGTCTGCCCAGGTTCATTCATCCTGTCCCATTCAAGGAACGATTTCCAGCTGTGAGGAAGGAACGATTAAATACCCTTCGTGGTCCATGAATGCACACCATTCCCCCATCCTGGAGAATCCCTGCTGGTGGCTCCCTCCTGCCCCCCTGCACGAGGTCCATCCTCGAGGGCACCACGCAACTCAGGCTGGACACAAACTGTGAGAACTGATCTCACGGGTGGGCTGGTGGGATGAGCCCTGAAGGGGGGCCCTGGCTCCTTGCGGTGCGGGAGCCCCATCCAGTGCCTGGGCAGGTTCCTCTGCTGCCCATCCCCCCACTGAAGCTACCATCAGTGATGGATGCCCTCGGTGACCTCCTGGTTGCCACCGCCAGGTCCGGGCTCCCTCCTGTGGGCAAAGTCGGGCTCTTAGCCCATTCCGTGTGTCTGGCACTTTGCATTATTGTGGGGCCACTGTCACGGGGTCTTCTTGATGCCTTGCTTCCTGGTAGGCTGCCGTTCATGCTCCCTGCAGCAGGGGCCATGCCCCTGTGGACCCTATCCCTTCTGCACCCCCCAGCCCCAGGGGGCAGCACGGGATGTGAATGCAACACCTCCATCCACGCACACGCTCTCAGGCCCACACAAACACGCCGGGCCCATCCATTCCAACAGGCACTCACTCAGAATGGCAGGTGACGGGGGAAGGAGGAGAGTTGAGGTGACAGAAATGTAGGGGCGCTGGGAGTCATACCCTACAGGGCTTAGGAGGCGAAAAGGGCTGTGTGGAATGGGCAGAACGAGGGGAAAAAAAGGCTATGACCGAGTCACCGGCTTCCCACGGGAACAAAAACTAGTGGCGTGTTCGTATCGGGGGACAGGGAAGGGAACTGAGTCGGCTTCTGTTACAGAAAGAATCAACAGAATGTCTACTGGCATGAATTCAACCAGGGACGCCCAGAAGGCATCAAGCTTCTCCCAGGTAACTGCACCGGCAGTTGGAGTGACCAGAGCAGAGCCCAGGCCTGTTAGAAGCTGTGAATGGGTAAGGAAGGTGCTTTCCGGTTGGTTTATAAGCTCTAACCAGCAGGGGGGGCTCTAACCGCCCCCTCTTTACTTAGGATTCCAGTTCCCAGTTGTGCTGGCAAAACAGACGCTGTCCTCATT
Source organism: Redunca redunca (assembly GCA_006410935.1). Lineage (NCBI taxonomy): Eukaryota > Metazoa > Chordata > Mammalia > Artiodactyla > Bovidae > Redunca > Redunca redunca. Next base: position 10,005 of record SJYQ01003924.1, on the reverse strand, counting down.
CGAGTTTCCTAAAGGAAATTACCCTGAATGTTCACTGGAAGGACTGATGCTGAAGCCCCAAGAATACTTTGGCCACCTGATGAGCTGACTCATTGGAAAAGACCATGATGCTAGGAAAGATTAAGGGCAAGAGGAGAAAGGGACGACCGAGGATGAGATGGCTGGATGGCACCGCCGACTCGATGGACATGAGTTTGAGAAAGCTCCGGGAGATACTGAAGGACGAGGAAGCCTGGGGTGCTACAGCCATGGGGGTGGCAAAGCGTTGGACGTGACAACAACTGGACAACAGCAATAACAACCACAACGTCACCCCAAAGCAAACAGAAGCAAAACGGAGGAAGAGGAAATGACACTGAGGAGGGCAGAACCTTCAAGGCCCAGAGAGAAAAATTCACATTGTGATCAAGTTGACTTTGGGGCAGTGGTTCACCAAACGTTCACATCACAGGTCCCCCTGGAGATCTGACGAAAGGATGGATTTCCTCCCAGGAGATCTAAACAGGAGCAGGTGGACACAGGGCCCCCTTGTGCCCCAAACCCCACAACCGGCAGGGGCAGATGCATTCTGGACCTCTGAGGAGCTCACAAATTCAGTGGGAGGAGACCTGAACGACCCTCACGCCCCGGTGGTGCTGAGCTGTTTGGGGCTCCCCTCCCGAGGCCCACGTAAGTGCCTGTCCCCAGGTGTATGTGAGTGTCCCCAGATCCTGGGCCCACCGACTGAGGAAACCACGCCCGCGTGTGCCAGGGCTCTAAGGCCAGACTGGGCCCCCAGCCTCCTCGAAGCCGTGCCCCACCGGCCACTCACCATCATGAGCTCCTTCTGGAAGGACTTCCGGTCTTTGTTGTCCGTGTTGTTGCAGTCTTCCTTCAGCTTCTCCAGGACGGATGCTACCCGCTCGGGCTCGCTGTCCAGCTCGGCCCGGCAGAAGAAGGTGAGCGGCAGGTCCCCGTAGCCCAGGGCATCCGCAAAGGACCGCCAGCTGCTGACGTTCTCCATGAGCAGCGTGCGGACAGAGGCGTAGATGTAGGTAAGGAACTTGCAGGGCCGCAGGATCTGCTCCAGCAGCACCGACGTGCTCAGCTCGGGCCCCGCCAGCAGGCTGGGCCGCGCCTTGCCCACCACCAGCACGTTCTTGGCGTGCACCAGGCCCACCCTGCCCTGGTGGTAGCCGATGTACCACTCCTTCGTCCAAAGCTGCCCCTTGAGCCGGATCTTCTCCTCGCTGAGCAGGGCGATGGCGTCGCCCTTCTTGTACTCCAGCAGGTAGTGGTTCTTGCTCTGCCGCACCACCGTCTTGAGTAACTTGCCGAACTTGAGGCTGGACACGGGGCGGTCCTGAAACGTCGGGTACTTGGTGGTGGCGGCCAGCGGGGACAGGATAATCTTCCCCACCTCGTTCTTCTTGAGGAAGCGTCTCTGCCCGGAGGGCTTGATGGCGCTTTTGGGGGGCGGCTGGGGGGTCTGCACACAAAACTGGGTGAGGATGGCCTCCTGGTCGTCTTTCACCTGAACCCGCAGGGTGAAGTCGGAGAGCTCGCTGGGGTTCTGGCACGTGATGGGGAAGATGAGGCGGCTAACCTTGCCCAGCTTCACCTGGAACCCTCTCACGGCCTTGGCCTGATCGCTGGCTTTGACCTCATAGTTGGTCATGTTGGAAAACACACAGACTTGGAGATCCTGGGGCCTGGACAGGATGAACTGGTGCTTGCCCCAGAGCTGCAGGGCCACTGGGGCCGGGGTAGGGGCTTGGCGGGTGACCTCGCTGACCAGGAGGGTCTTTGGGGCGCAGTCATGCCCGAAAATGGTCACCACTGTCTTGAAGGACGGGTGGATGTGTTTAGGGCCGTAGAGACCCACGGTGACTTTTTTATTGATGAAGTCCCAGACCGTGGAAGGGTAGAGGATGTTCGGGCCGTGGGCGACGATGGCCAGGTACATACAGGGCTCCAGGTTGTCCAGCTGGACCTGGACTGTGTCCCCGTAGCTGTAGGCAAGAGGAATGGGGACGTAGGGCCCCTCTTTGGAGTCGCTCCTCAGGCACTGGAGGCCCACCGTGCTTTTGCTGAAAATGTCACTCTTCACCTCGGCTGACACCTTCATCTCCAGGACGAGGTGGGTCTTCACCTCCAGGGTGCTCAGCTTCACCTCCAGCACTGGGCTGATGGAGCTGCACCGGTCGCTGTTGAGCTCCAGCGGGGGGTCCAGCAGGGCCTTCATGGAGATCTGCTGCATCTCGCCGGGAGCCACGTGGCCCTCGGGCACGTGGATGCTGATGCTGGCGTCAGGCAGCTGCACGGCGCCCCCCGAGCTGTCCAGCTTGCACACGATGTTCGTCTCCACCGCCTGGGTCTGGCCCCACCCAGGGCTCTGGCCCAGCAGGTCCAGGTCGTGGCAAGACCGGGCCAGCTTCCGGTGGCTCAGCCAGGCGGCCCGGAAGTCCTCGCGGCTCTGGAACTGCTCGGGGGCCGGCGATTTCAAGCCCGTGAAAAACCCCGAGGACGTGGGCGCATCGGACTTGGCCTGGAGCACGGAGAGTTCCGAGAGGCTGTAGGAACGCTTGCTTCGGAAGAAAGGGTTGTCCCGCTTGACGGGCGGCTCCGCGGGGAGGCGGCTGGCGGCCGGCAGCTCATCGAAGATGTTGCCGGTGCTGTTGGTGGTCGCCGAGCTGGACTCGGTGAAGGAGGATGTCCCCGTGTCGAAGAGGAGCAAGTCCACGGCGCTTCTGGGCGTCAGCTCGTCCACGCTGGGCATCGCCGGGATGTTTCCATTGAGAAACGGGTTCGTCTGGACTCCGCTCCAGAAAGGATTATTACTGTAGGCTTTGCTGGATTCCTTCTTGGCATCCGTCCATCCCCCGAGCAAATCGAGCTCCTTGGCGACTTCATCCGGGCTGTCTGGAAGATTGTCGATCATCCCGCTGTCGCTGAGGGTGGAGTTCCGATAGTTTAAGGGCTGCACGTAGGAGGAGGGGATGTAGCCCATCTCCGTGGTGTTGTGCGCGTACCACCACTCCCCGCCCGACGTGTCCAGGACATATAGGTGGTCGCCCTTGGAGAACTTGAGGGTGGTGAAGTTGGTTGGGCAGTAGTCCTTGATTGCAATCACCTCCTTCGCATTTCCAAAGGGTGTGGGATTGTCGATGAGCAAGGCACTGGGAGAAGGCACTGTGCAAAATAAAGAACAGGAGGTGAGGATGGGCTCCCAAGAAGAGGGAGAAGGTTGTCCCAAGCCACAAAGAAAAGAGGCCTGGGAAACCATCACCCCCGACATGGAGACAACAAGCTGGGCATAATCGATAGAAACCAACCAGTGAAATCTGGGGTCTGATTCATTTGGCTGAATTCTCCCCAAATTCCATCACATCCCAGTCACAGTCTAAGTCAGGTAGAAAGCCTCTCCACCATCCACAGAAATACAAATCAGCATGATAGAATTATCCGATGTCCTGGGTTTTACCATAAAGAAGGCTGAGTACCGAAGTATCGATACTTTCAAACGGCGGTGCTGGAGAAGACTCTTGAGAGTCCCTGGGACTGCAAGGAGATCAAACCAGTCAGTCCTAAAGGAGATCAACCCTGAATATTCTTTGGAAGGACTGATGCTGAAGCTGAAGTTACAAAAATACTTTGGCCCCCTGATGCAAAAAGATGACTCATTGGAAAAGACCATGATGCTGGGAAAGACTGAAGGCAGGAGGAGAAGGAGGTGGCAGAGGATGAGATGGTTGGCATCACAGACTCAATGGACATGAGTTTGAGCAAGCTCCAGGAGATGGTGGAGGACAGAGAAGCCTGCAGTGCTGTAGTCCACGGGGTCACAAAGAACAGACATGACTTATTGACTGAACAACAACAACTGGGGTTTTAAACATCTCCTTTTAACTGGACTTTTCTTGATTTAACTAACTTACTGGGACTGCTGCTAGGTCAAAGAGAAGTTGAAAGTGATTTAGAAAAACAGTGTTAAATGACCCAATGCATGTAACCAAAGACCAGAAAAGCCCTCCAGCAGAAATCTCTTTGTGTCTAAAAACCAATTCCATTCTCTCCCTTCAAAATAAAATACATAAACCGAGGGGAACGTACCCTTGATAATCAGACCCGTTTCCTGGTTCCCAAGTTGAACCCATTTTTCATCAAACTGTTTATATGAAATAAGATTTTTGAGTCGGGTCTTTTTCAGCCTCTTTTAAACAATCGTTCAGAAGAACACCATGAAATCATTTCTCTCTCATCCCCTGAAAATTAAAGGTTGAGGTCTGGCCATAATTCACGTTCTTTTGAACAACTCTTTAAGCAATCTGAAAAAATGCCAACACTTTAAACAACTGACTCAAGCTAATTTATGGCTCTTGGTGTCCAACTATGTGTTACCAATGTAGACAGCAATTGGAACAGCAGAAAAAAAAAGTCATCTAAACAAGGAGGATGTGTTTTGAAAAATAACGGATAATTTAAAACCTTCCATAGGTGACAAAGTACGTATACCTAAGTAGAGGATTAGGGTTAAGAGGATGAAGACATTTCTTCCTGATGGAAATAACCCCATATATTGGCCCCCTTCCTCACCCCAGCTGTGCCTTGTTTCACAGAGTTTGCTGCCTTCCTGTTACAGAAAAATGAAAGCAGATTTTCTTAGTTGTCTTAAATGAACAAGCAAAGAAAGGACATTTTTAGTGGAATTACACTTTCATCTTGTCTAATGTATGACTAAGTCAACAGATATACTTGTCTATCAAATCGGCAGTCCTGCCAAAAAAACTCACCTGCCCATTTCCCTTTCCTAAAGGAAATAATAATAAATTAAATTGTATAAAGGAAATGATAATAAATTATATTGTATTTCTTCAGCAAAGTCTCAGGAAATAAAGTAGGAAGTTTCTATTTATTTACACTAACTAAATTACAGAGATATGCTTGGCAGGGTGTGTACCCGGGCCTTGGGGAGGCTGTCACCTACCACCAAGTCTAGGGTGTCAGAGAAAATCTGGCTCTGGGATCATCAGACCTGGGCTTTTAATCTGTACCCTTAGGGCTTTCCTGGTGGCTCAGCTGGTAAAAGAATCCACCTGCAGTGCGGGAGACCTGAGTTCGCTCCCTGGGTTGGGAAGATCCCCTGGAGAGGGGAATGGCTACACACTCCAGTATTCTGGCCTGGAGAATTCCATGGACTGTGTAGTCCAGGAGGTCACAAGAATCGGATTACGACTGAGCAACTTCTTTCACTTTCACTTTAGCAGCTGTGGGATCTCTGGAGCCTGGGATTGTTCATGATGGATAAACCATCTATCCTCAGTGGGCTCTGGTGAGGATTAAATGAGATGATGCTGATGAAGTGATGAACATAATGATAGTTAGTCCAAGCAAAGGACTCACAAAACCAATGAACTTATGGTTACTGCAGGAAGGGATAGTTAGGGAGTTTGGGATGAACATGTACATGCTGCTATGTTTAAAATGGACAACCAACAAGGACCAACTGTATAGTGCTGAGAACTCTGCTCCATGTTATGTGACAGCCTGGATGGGAGGGGAGTTCAGGGCAGAATGGGTACACGTGTATGTATGGCTGAGTCCCTTTGCTGTTCACCTGAAACTATCACATTGTTAATCAGCTATCCCCAATACAAAATAAAAAGTTTAAAAAATAAATAAAGCACTAAACATCTCGAGCCCCCTCCTAATTTAATTTTTCTCCCCAGCATTTATCATCAACCAATACAAAATGTCCTGACATATTTATTTTGGTTTTGGGGGGAGGGTTCCATTGCCCCGCTAGGCTGTGTGCTCTGTTAGGGTACGTCTTGCTCACAGTAGTTGCTTACAGCAGAGAAGCAACATCCATGTTATTGAAACAAGGTGTTGGCCGAAGTCAAAGTTAGTATCCCCCTGGCTTTGCCCTTCTGTAAAATCACACGGGAGAGAAATCACTTAACACATAAAGGAGGGAGTGAGTAAAAACAGCCAGGCCAAAGATAACGGCTTTGAGCGGGGGTGGGAAGAGGGAGCTGGGTCAGCTGAGGTCCAAGGATGGCATGAGATCTTCCCTCCTACTTTGTTTTCCAGTCACAGGCTCCAGGAGTACAAACAATGTTTTGTTTCCTTGACACATCTCATGAAAGTGTCACATAAAAATTAAAACCAAATGAAAATTAAAGAAAGCTGGCCGGCTATTAAAACCTTGTTAGACTTCCTCAAAAGTTATATCCCTATTACGTTCCTCCAGAATAATTCCCTTACAGTAATATTTTTTAAAATTAAAAACCAAAGCTATTAAGCAGGAGGTAGCCTAAGAAAATGGATCAGTGCAAATGAAGAATAAAAATGGTTTTACTTAATATTCCAAGCTTTCTTCTTAGGAGGGGAGTGGCTACAGACTTCACTTAAGGATGAGGCTCATCGGATGGGAGACCGCGCCCCTTCCAGTCAGGACCCTGTGGAGGTGGACCGCGGGATGAGTTCCCTTCTAAGACCTGCCTCTTTATCAGTTGAGTGCCACAGACACCTGGGGACAAGAGGCTGGGACTTCCATTAAGTCAGATGCAGGAAAATCCCTATCGAATTCCATCTTAATGAATTCTGGAGAGTGCTGCCCAGATTCACAGGTACCTTGATTTTTAACACAAAAAAATATCCCTGAGTGTCAGGAGGTTCAACTTACTGAATAATACATTTCCTACCCTTCTGCCTTGGTTCTTATACAGGAAAAAACTTTTATCAGGTGTGGAAGACATTGTGCCAGATATTTTGCCTGAAATAAGATCCCACCTTGAAGCTGGCTTCATCATCAGGACGTGCAGGGAGCTGCTGGGCTGAAATGCTGCCTGGGCCACTGGTTGCCCCCTCGGGAGTGTGGTCCAGGGGTCTCTCCCCACTCCATCCCCCTAAGCTAACCAGCCCTGCCTCACAGTCCCGGCTATGTCGCCTGCCTTCATTCCCAGCTGCAGCATTCTTTTAGGATCAGAGCCATCATCTTTCAACGTTCTGCTTTCTTCTCTTCATTTCAACATCCCCAGCCCAAACCCCACAACTTAAGTTCCCAGTTTCCCGCTTCAACTGTGAGTAGCTGGGTTATAAGGAAAAGAGTGCCCAGTGCCCGACTACGAAAAATAAATGGCTTGATTATTTATAGCAACACCCAATTGGTCTGCTGCTCTTATTAATAAAGCCTCCTAGTTCCTTGGGGCTTCAATTCAGGAGATGTAACAGACGCGGGTTCAGTCCTTGGGTCAGGAAGATCCCCTGGAGAAGGGCAAGGCAACCTACTCCAGTATTCTTGCTTGGAGAATCCCATGGACAGAGGAGCCTGGCAGGCTACAGTCCATAGGGTCACAAAGAGTCAGACACAAATGAAGCGACTTAGCACACACACATGATTCCTTGGCTAGTCTTTTCTTTAGAAGAACATTTAAAGCTATACTCCGGGCCACAAGAATAAAGGACAGACAGGAAGAGGAAGAAGTTGAAGATTAACGGAAGAGAAAAGGCAGAAACGTGCACATATGTTTACTACATCAGGGTAAAGTGTCATGATTTTATCTGGGAGAAAGCAGTTTCGCTCAAGAAATCTTTATTTAGCGCCGACTTTGTGCCAGGGACTAATGACAGAAAGGTAAAGAGAAATCTTTTGCTGTTGAGCTGTCTGTAGGCAGCCCAGTGGATCATTTCAACAGAATTCACTGGCAAAGTCAGCTGATGATGGTGGTGGTGATGACGACGAAATGTAAGATGCCAGGAACCTCGCAGGAGACACACCATGATGGCTAGTGAGGGCACGATGAATTCTAGGAGAAAAATGACCCACCAGCATCCTCTTTAGTGTCTAAGAATAGACTTCACCACCAGCCCAGTTTTATGGAGCTGCTAGGAAAACCCAGACTCAGTGATTAAAGCCCAGGTCCACCTCTAAACCAGGGGTGGGCAAACTCTAGCCCCTGGGCTTGTCAGCTGTTGTGATCCAGGTAGTGGTTTTCGTCAAGTTTTGTTGGAACACAGCTACGCCTACTTGTTTACTTTCTTCTGTGACTGCTTTCTCGGCACAGTTGCAGAGCTGAGCAGCTGTGGCAGAGGCCGTATGGCCTGCAATGATTCGAGTATTTGCCCTGTGGCCTCCTCCAGAGAAGGCATGCTGACCCCTGTCCCAGACCACCCTTCCATTCTCCAGCGGCTCTCAGGACCTCATTGGCTCACCACACTCTCCTTCCCCCTGGTTCTCTGTTCCACCACGCTCTTGTCTTAATGTCACCAAAACTCACGCAAAGAGAAAGAACATTCTTCGTTAAGAAGCTATTTCATTACTAAGGGGAAAATTCAAAACAACCTCCCTGCACATCAAAACCAAACCAAACACGAGGCTGTCGTTCCAGGGCTGAATTCACAACCTGACGAAGTTTAGGCAGCTCAGATTCAGTTATCTGAACGTGAAACCTGGCAGCCTGTAATTAGGAGAGTCTGTGGGTCTTGAGTGCTCGTATGTTGTGTTTTCTCCCCAAGCCAGTGCCGTTCCCGGGAGCTCACCTTTAACATCATTAAAGCTCGATTCTGAAAACCCTTCGCTGAGGTCAATCAGGGTCCCCTCGGACTTGCACCGTGGGAGGCCACTGGAGTTGGCAGCCCGGATGCGCTGAGCCGCCATCCTGAAACGCTTTTCCCCAGGCGGACGGGCTAAGGTTTCATATTTCTCTCTCCAGTTATTCCAGCGAGCGTGGAAGCTGCTGTCTCAGGCAACCATGCTGCACGACGGCGTCAACTTTGCAATGTGCTTCTTCCTGTGAGGGGTGGAAGAGAAAGAGAAATCTCCCTGGAGCAAGTGAAAAGACACGGGTTAAAGAGCAAATCAACGGCAAGAGGGAATCCTCGTTCTTCCAGAGGCCGTGTCATTTTTCCTGGCCCAAGAGAACACAGCAGGGCTCAGGCTCCAGCTTCTATGCCCCCCTTATGCCTGTCTCATGGGTCTCTGGGTGCACACAGTCCCAGCAGTGTTCCCTGGCCTGCTCTGTGCACCCCCTCTTGCTGGGGGGGCCACAATGAGGTTTGTGAAATCTGCTCGAGCACCTGGCCGGCCCATTCATTATAGCCAAAGAGGAGGACAAAACAGCATCTGTCCACACTGCTAGTTCCAGGGCTCGGGGGAGGGGCACTAGAGCTCAGTGTGTGCAGAAAGTGGCTGGTCCTCTTGACTCCAGCCCGGGGCGGGCCATGCTGTGCATCACAGCAGTGGGTGCGAAGGGCCCACTCCCTCCCACACACTCCCCTAGATCCTCCCTGGACCCCCAAATAAACGCAACACACGTGGCCACCTGTGCATGCAAGGTGTTCTCGTGTGACTTCTGCAGACGGAATGCGGTGCATTCTCTGAGTCACTGTGCTGATAGCACACCGGGAGAGGAAGATTTTGTGGGAAAGAACACAGCTTCCCTTCTGAAGCCTCGGTTTTCCTGGGAAGGGGCACCCGGGTGTGTGAATGTGTGTGTGTGGCAGGGGAGGGGGTGGTGGCTGGAGATGAACAAGGCAACTGGCTGTGAACAAGGCAACAGGACCAACAGACAGGAAAGGACCATCCAGGAGTCAGTTTCAGAGCAGGGACGGTCACACGCTCTCCCAGAGCAGACCTGGGCTGATGTTGCTCTGGTTGGCCACAAGTGACCACCGCACTCAGCTCAGCGGGCAACCAAGGGCAAGTGAATTTCACCCAGTAGAGCCGGGTTCATGAACCTGGGCTGCAGGGCCCCTGTTCCTGGACTGCTTTGTCCACAGACAGCGGGAGATGCATCGTCTTGACGCAGGAGGGTCACCCTTACTCATGAGCGGGACCTGGAGCCCCAGCACCGCCCTGCGCAGCGACGCTGCAGTGGGCAGGACGGAGCCCGGCCCCAGGCTCTGTGTGCAGCAGGCAGACCCAGATTGCATGCGTGCTGTGCTGGGGAGGAGCCCGTGTTGAGTACCTCACACGAGGTTTGCTTTCATGTTGGTAACGTGGGACAGGGAGAGCACTGTCCT
>SJYQ01003922.1:1016956-1043616 GCA_006410935.1 Redunca redunca | reverse complement strand
TTTTGCCTCTCTTCTTTTCACAGCTATTTGTAAGGCCTCTTCAGACAGCCATTTTGCTATTTTGCATTTCTTTTTCTTGGGGATGGTCTTGATCCCTGTCTCCTGTACAATGTCACAAACCTCTGTCCATAGTTCATCAGGCACTCTATCAGATCTAGTCCCTTAAATCTATTTCCTACTTCTACTGTATAGTCATAAGGGATTTTATTTAGGTCATACCTGAATGGTCTAGTGGTTTTCCCCACTTTCTTCAATTTAAGTCTTAATTTGACAATAAGAAATTCATGATCCTGGCAACAGTCAGCTCCCGGTGTTGTTTTTGCTGACTGTATGGAGCTTCTCCATCTTTGAGATGCTTATTGATAAGGTAAGCTCCTTATTGATAAGGCTGATCTAATTTAATTTACAGAAGGGTCCTACTTAAAGGATGAACAGGGACCTTACTGAGCTGGATATGCAATAATGTCCACAGCAGACATAATTAAAAACTTTTATTTATCAGAAACAAAGGCAACATAACAAGCCAAATTAAAACTCTTCTTACTGTAGCTTGTAAACTAGCTAAAGACCAGGATAACAAATATTTATATGACAGTCACTATACTTTTGAAATGGCACATAATTTGGAATGCTATTAAAACAATGAGCTTTTTAACCTCCTCAGGAGAACTTTAAAAATCTTTTGTAATATAGCTGCCAAAACAGTTAGCAGTTATTGAAACAATAGGGCACTCATTCCAAATCTGACACTACAGAAGCTAAAAGAAATCAGCTTGCTGATGCTGCAATAAAACAGGCAGTTTTAAATATTAATCCTGTCCAGTCTTGAAAATGTCCACTTCTCTCCATTAACCTTGATAACCAAATAAAAGATTTCTTTATACAGGCTCAAGAGATAACCACTAAAGAAGAGAAACAGATACAACAACAGAACCAGGGAATTTTGACCCAGCTACACAAATACAGTTTAGATCAAACAAAACAAACACTATCTAATGAAGCCTAACTGCCATTACTCCAATACATACATTCTTTAACACACTGGGCTTTTAAGAAAATGATTTAATGGGAAAAATAATTTTGGAAATTTGCACCCATGATGGTTCAAAGGAAATATATGACATTATTGACAGGGTTTTATTGAGACACTTAAAAAAATACTAAGAACTTTTATATTGAGCTCCCATAAAAAGGATAATGAATTACAATCTAGAGATTTTATTAGAAAGGACATCGAATAAAAGATTATTAACAGACACAATGAAAAAAATCTTATCAAGTATTATTAACTAATCTATATGAAGCCAAACTGAAAGACATTAATTCATAGATTCACATCTCTCATTTTGAAAAGGCCTTCCACCTGAATGGACTTTGACTCCTGTTCCTAGCACCTGCCTTCAACTAAGCCAAGCATCACTAAGCTAGGAGAAGAAGATAACAGTAACAGATAGCTGACCCATGAGTCGGGACCAGGCTTGAAAGATCCATTCTACCAATTCAATTGTACTGCTGACCAAAGGTCTGTCACTCTATCAAAATTAAAAGTTGTTGTTTAATTTCTAGCTATTTTGCCCTAATGTTTAGGATGGAAATAAAACTCTTTGGTAACACTAAGTATAGCAGCTGCTGCCGCCAAGTCACGTCAGTCGTGTCCGACTCTGTGTGATCCCATAGATGGCAGCCCATCAGGCTCCACTGTCCCTGGGATCCTCCAAGCAAGAACCCTGGAGTGGGTTGCCATTTCCTTCTCCAATGCATGAAAGTGGAAAGTGAAAATTGAAAGTGAAGTCGCTCAGTTGTGTCTGACTCTTAGCGATGCCATGGACTGCAGCCTACCAGGCTCCTCCGTCCATGGGATTTTCCAGGCAAGAGTACTGGAGTGGGTTGCCATTGCTTTCTCCATAAGTATAGCTACTAGGGGCAAATTAACTGACTTTTGGATTTTTATCAAATTCCTTGGTCAATACAAGGCCAACATAAGCCTCTCATAAATCTTGTCACTGACTCTTCATATGTTCCTATAATCTATAAAATGATTTCTCATAAGCATATCCCTCCATGTTTTTGTTGTTCAGTTGCTAAGTCAAGTCCAGTTCTGTGTAATCCCATGGACTGCAGCATTCAGGCTTCCTTGTCCTTCACTGTCTCCCAGAGTTTCCTCAAACTCATGTCCATTGAGTCAGTGATGCCATCCAACCATCTCATTCTCTATTGTCTCCTTCTCCTCCTGCCTACAATTTTTCCAAGCATCAGGTTTTTTCAAATGAGTCAGCTCTTCCCACCAGGTGGCCAAAGTACTGGAGCTTCAGCTTCAGTAATTCCAATGAATATTCAGAATTCATTTCCTTTAGGATTGACTGGGTTGATCTCCTTTGCTGTCTAACTGAGTCTCAAGAGTCTTCAGCACCACAATCTGAAAGCATCAGTTCTTTGGTGCTCAGCCTTCTTTATGGTCCAACTCTCACATCTGTACGCACATGACTACTGGAAAAACCATAGCTTTGATATATGGACCTTGATAACTGCTTTTTAAAACACTGTCTAGGTTTGTCATAGCTTTTCTCCTAAGGAGCAAGCATCTTTTAATTTTGTGGCTGCAGTCACTGTGTGCATTGATTTTGGAGCCCAAGAAAATGGAATCTGACACTGTTTTCACTTTTTCCCCATTTATTTGCCATGAAGTGATAGGACTAGATGCCATGATCTTAGTTTTTTGAATGCTGAGTTTTAAGCCAGCTTTTTCACTCTCTTCTTTCACTTTTATCAAGAGGCTCTTTAGTTCTTCGCTTTCTGCCATTAGAGTGGTATCATCTGCATAACTGAGGTTGTTGATAATTTTTCCAGCAATCTTGATTCCAGCTTTTGGTCATCCAGCCTGGCATTTTGCATGACGCACTCTGCATATAAGTTAAATAAGCAGGATGACAGTGATGCCATCCAACCATCTCATTCTCTATTGTCTCCTTCTCCTCCTGCCTACAATTTTTCCAAGCATCAGGATGACAGTATACAGCCTTGATGTATTCCTTTTCCAATTGTGAACCAGTCTGCTGTTCCATGTCTGGTTTTATGGCCACTGTATACATGTACCGCAAACTTTTTTATCCATTCATGTATCAATGGACATCTAGGTAGCTACCATGTTCTGTGCTGTGCTTAGTCGTTCTGTTGTATTTGACTCTTTGTGACAGCATGGACTGTAGCCCACCAGGCTCCTCTGCCCATGGGGATTTTCCAGGCAAGAAGCTATTATAAATAGTGTTGCAATGAACATTAGGGTACATATGTCTTTTTCAATTATGATTTCCTCAGGGTATATGCCCAGTAGTGGGATTGCTGGGTAAAATGGTAGCTCTATTCCTAGCTTTTTACGGAACCTCTATACTGTTCTCCACTGGAAAAGGCAATGGCACCCCACTCTAGTACTCTTGCCTGGAAAATCCCATGGATAGAGGAGCCTGGTAGGCTGTAGTCCACGGGGTCACGAACAGTCAGACACAACTGAGCGACTTCACTTTCACTTTTCACTTTCATGCATTGGAGAAGGAAATGGCAACCCACTCTAGGGTTCTTGCCTGGAGAATCCCAGGGATGGCGGAGCCTGGTGGGCTGCCGTCTATGGGGTCGCACAGAGTTGGACACGACTGAAGCGACTTAGCAGCAGCAGCATACTGTTCTCCACAGTGGCTGTATGAACTTACATTCCCACCAACAGTGTGAGATGGTTCCCTTTTTCCACACCCTCTTCAGCATTTATTGTTTGTAGATTTTTTGATGATGGCCATTCTGACTGGCATGAGGTGATCCCTCACTGCAGTTTTTATGAGAACGTTTTTAATTGGTATACCCCAGAGAAGGTATTTCAATAATATTTCTAGACATTATATAATAATACACACACACATATATATAAAAGTCTCTTGATTTCATAAGTTATTTATACTTTATGTCAACACATGTTCATAGAATAAAAAATATAAATGAATGTGTACACAGTTATTCATGTACAATGTATTGGGTTTGCCAGAAAGTTCAGCCCAGTGTTTATGTAAGATGTTATGGAAAAACTTAAACAGATTTTCTGGCCAACTAAGTATTTAGAAGTGTAAAATATTCAAAAGCATAAAAATGTTAAAGGAGAGAATTAGTTACATTAAGGTATGCATTACACACTGTGGTATAATATAAATTATGGTAAATTCTGTGGTACAAACAGCTATACGTAGTACTATACTCTGAGTGAAACTGAACTCTATATAATGACTTGGAGGGATTTCTATAAATAATATTAATTAAAAAAAACTGGAAGGGGAAAACTAATATGCAAACACTGGGTAATAAAACAGAAATGAGAAAAAATAAAGGAGAGACAAAAAATAGAGAAAAGACAGGAAAACTATCACAAAACAATACACATAGATACCTACAAGAAGAGAGAGAAGACTGAGAAGCCTCTAAGCATACTGTTTTGTATATTGTTAACTTTGGGAAGTAGTTTCATGCTCTATGTATTTCAAAATAAAAATTAAGCCAAAACAAATAAGAAGATGGAATGAAAGAAAACGCAAACTTAAAGAATTGAAACTACTGCAGGGAGAATAAAAGCAGTAATTCCTCAAACCAGTATTTACTAAAAACCCTGTCTTGGACATGGAATTGGGGTGATTTGGGGGGAGGTGGACAACAGACAAGTCATGCAATCATTTTATAACTTGATTTGTTTTTGTAATGGTATATTCAGAGCTATTCTGAAATCATTTGTGAAGCATTACAGGATTAAGCAAATGAGTAATTGTACTAATGCTGTTTCAGAACTCTAGCTACCTGAGCTGTCATGTCCTTCACATGGCCACCACACTGCTCAAATATCTGTTATTAGTGACTGTGTCTGTGTATAGGACTGTGTTAGTCGATCAGTCATGTCTGACTCTTTGCGACCCCATGGACTGTAGCCTTCCAGGCTTCTCTGTCCATGGAATTCTCCAGGCAGGAATACTGGAGTGGATTGCCATTCCCTTCTCCAGAGGAACTTCCCAACCCAAGGATTGAACCTTGGTCTCCTGCCTCGCAGGCAGATTCTGTACTGTTTTGAGCTACAGGGAAGAGGTCACCAATTTTAAGTGGCTTGCTCCTACAGGAAGGATTAGTTTTCACTCAACTAGCCCTCCCACCACAAAGGACACCACCCAACAAGGACTAGACATTGTGTGGATCTACCAGTGGCTCCTGGCTGAACCATTAGTACACACACTTAGTTACCTGATACCATAGTGAAATTCCTGGGCATGATCTCTAAGGGGCATGAATTCTCATTTCAGAGGACGAGACCTCCAAACTTGGGTGATTCAACTCTGACAAATAATTTGGCCCAGCAAATAGTACAATCCTTTCAACCACCTGCATTCTCCTTTGCCCATAGAGAGTGCTTGATGAAACCAATCTATGTGGTTACCAGAGAGGCTGCTTCATTTTAGTGAGGATACAACCAAGAGAGTGCTCAAAAGGCCCTCCAACAGGCCTCCTGACCCTCATCAGATGCTTGATTTACAGATCTCCAAAACATCTGTTTGCTAATGGAGACTATGGCATAAGGGCCCTATCATGGGTAGAGGCATCCATTGGGCTTCTGTAGTTATAACTACTGGGAGCTGGCTGAAAGGCACACTGCTTTGGAGACATAGGTATTCACCTGCTACTGGGTGTTGGGCCATTCATCTTCTGGTCACAAAATGCTCTTAAGGACAAAAATTTCTATCAAATGGTATCAGTATTTCTGCTTTTCTCTCTAGGTATCTCATGGTATCTGATTTTAGTCAAAGTGAAATATTTCAATATGAATATATGTTCAACAAATACATTTTTATAAACCAAAATAAAAACATCTAATGTGTTTAATTTAAAACAATATAAATTTTTCTGTAGTTTTTGCACTTACTAGTAAATCTTTCCCCTGTGTGAAATCTTTCTTTCTTCACTTGAATCTCTGATTCTGACATTGACTCTTGATGGTCAAGTATATGATTTCCATCTGGTACTTCATCTTGAGCTACAAAAAAGAGACGAATTTAGTCAATTAAATAAAAATAAAGATCTATGATGAAACGTTTAGCTTACAATTTAGAAAATGAAAACAGCAGCAGTTATCTCATTTTTATGAAGTCAAGAAGAAAATCACCATATTGTGAAGTCTGCCATGAAAACTATGAGAAGTCTTAATGAGTGTGTGTGAAAGGTACTTTACCATAAAAATAATACTCATGGAATTCAAATGTGTTTTATGTTAAGTTTCTCATTTTCGGAGTTGCCTCAATGTTTTTAGTTAATATAATTCAATAAACCAAACAAAGAAAATACATATGTACAAGGTTATTCATAGCATAATATTTGTAATTGTAAAATATTAAAACCAGTTAAACATAAAGCATAGGAGACTGGTAGGCTTAAGTATCATATGTAAAGTATAAAAATATAGACTGTAGGGTGCAATGTGCACATGGAGCTGTACAAACAAGTATAAAAGGAATGATAAAGATCCTGATGAAATGATTGGGAAGCATCTCCAGGATACAGTGCTTAATGGGGCGGGGTGAACCTAAAAGAGAGAATACCAAGTATGGTTTAAGAAAGGAAGGAAGGAAAGAAAGAATAAAGGAAATTTGAAAAAAAAAAAAGATGAAAGATCCTTATTTTTAAAACAAGAAATACAGGAAATGTAAATCAAAAACAATATACTGGGTCACAAGAGTCCCTGCAGACATGGCTGACTGAGCCACACCCAGTAACTACTACTTGCTCTCATGCTGTTCTGACAGTGATGGATATTCTGTGATATAGCCAGGTTCTGAGATTCAAGTCTAATGAAAAAGAATCCAGGTTTCTCAGTTTCACTTGACCAGCAACCTGAGGAGACTATACAGACACCACTGTGAAGGAGCTACTCTTGTTAATTTAGTGAGGGAAACAGACACCTTGCTGGTTGTGTCAACAGAACCCCTGGTTCTGAGTTCTCACAGGGGCCACTGTGTCCAAAGAGGACAAGGGAGGGGATGAGGAAGAAAAGACACAAACACCTAAGACAATCTCTTTCCTCTTCTGGCTGACATTTGATTTCTGAAAACATCTGCCCACACATGGTGAGCTCCTTGCCACTGGAAACACTGTCTAGTTACCCAGCAATGGAGGCTCAAGGAAGGGATGGATGGACTCTCCAGCACACAGCTTGTGCCAGGAAGTAAGCCATGGTGGCCAACACAGCCCCATGAGATTCAAAATGGTGATGAACTTATTACTAATAACGTGCTCCCCCTCAGTAACCTTAAGATGAATCTGACAACTCTATTTTTACCCAGAATACTTGGCTTTTCAAAATAAGCAAGATTAGGGATTCTAGACCCCAAGATTGGCTTTTAGTTTACCAAGGACTGTTATTTCCACAACTCTGACACCAGGATGAGAGGAACACAAGTAATGCATTTTGACCCTTACTTAAAGCTGACCATGGTGTGGGTGCTTTTAGATATCATAAACTATTTCATAGCTCCCACTGCTGAACACATAATTGGATGCATGCTAAATTGCTTCAGTCATATCCAAATCTTTGTAATCCCATGGACTGTAGCCTGCCAGGCTCCTCTGTCTGTGGCATTCTCTAGGCAAGAATACTGGAGTGGGTTCCCATGCCCTCCAGCGGATCTTCCCAATCCAGGAAATGAATCCATGGATCTTGCATCTCCTGCATTGTCAGACAGGTTCTTTACCATTTGTGCCACCTGGGAAACCCTGAATATATTATTAGTACAGATGTATTTTCTATGTGAACTCAAACTCACATAAGCCCCAAGCCATGATGAGCACTGCTGTACTCAGGATCATTTCAGTGGGGCACATGGAAGAATGCAAACCTACCAGACTACCAGTACCTACAGATGTGTCTCCAGATCAACTACTAAGCAAAGGAAAAACAAATGCTAGCCATCTCTGCTGACTTTCAGGAAGGCAAATGTCTCTGTGAGATTATTTCTCCGTTCAGTTTAACTAAGTAAACCTATGCAAAGAGCCTTGCGTGCCTGGACTGGACTACAGAATTACTGTATTAGAGCTCAGTGCTGTGGCACAGATCAGGACACTGGCCTTACCTGACATTGTGACCGTCCTAGAGGCTCTTGCCCCAGCTGAGGGAAATAGGAATGAAGGAATTCATGTTACAAATGCTCCTTCAATGTCTCTGTCCACACAGATGATATGATCAGTTTGCTTTTTGCTTAAAAGGTTTCAATACACCTTTAATGTCCTTGCATAAGGCCATGAGCAGGAAGAAGTCCCATTCCCAGATGGATCACTGGGCTTCCACACTATTGTTGACATCCTCATCCTTCTGGTACATCCTGGCATGTGTACTGTCCCACAAGGCCAGATGCTATGTTGACCATGCTTAGCAGCATAGCAGCGTCATTAACAGAAGCATGGACAAGGACCTTGTGGGAAAGGGCAATACACATCATTCTAGAGATATCTTCCAAAATTTGTCCTGTCAGTCACAACAAATGAGAGCCCCCCAAAACTCTGTGGAACTATTCTGCTATTGGCACTCTTACATTCCCCTCACGGGCCCTGATTGCAACCATCTACTAAGTTTCAGAAAAAACACCTGCATATGAAAGGATCTCAACTAATAGGATGGTCTGGAGGTAAACAAAAAAATGTTCCCAGTCATGTTTTCCCTTGAAACTTCTGATCTGATTTTGAGATAAAATTCTCAGCACTTCTCTGTTGATCAGTTAGTCTTTGGAAGATGGCAATTCCACAGGATGGGATTAATCTGTGACTCTCTATGTCTAACTTCCTGGAGTAGGGTGAAAGTCACATAGCTCTTGAAGACAATTATGTGCCTTTTATTGGTTTGGTGGATACTGAGTGCATGACCCATGACTAAGAAAAATACTACAATCAGAAATATTGACCAAGTATTTCACAACTTTAGTTTTTATCCTCTAGTTATCTTAGGATATTTATACATTAGGTCAAAGTATAAAATATCTACTATATATATGTATACACACACAATTTATGAAGCAAAGATAAGATCTTTGGCTGTAATTAACTTTAAATAATTTAAAGTTATCTGTAATTAGTATACTTACTGTGTTTTTTCTCTTTCTGCTGCTTTACCGTCATTTGGCTTTTTGACATTGATTCTTGATGGTCATGCGTAACATTTGCATCTGATATTTCTTCATGAGCTACAAGAGAGATATAGTTAGCCCACTGAATAGAAAAATACATCTATTATGAAATCTCTACATATCAAATTCATAATAAGCAAACAGAAATATTCTAATTTTTCTGAAGTTATAGTGCAGTTATTATATGCTAGATCTGATAACACTGTGAGAGGAGTTTTAATAGATGTGTTTTGAATCTTTCTCATTATCTTATAAATATTTCCAGGCATTATATATAGTTTGTATTTGTCTCTGTTTCTCTTAAGTTATTTATATTTTATAGATTGACATAGACTTCAGAGACCAACTAACAAAACATATGTGTACTATTTGCTAATTATTATTTGTAACTGCATATAAATGTTCGTGCATGGAAAATTGAATAAACAATCTAATATATGTACTATAAACTTTGTGAAGTGAAAGTTGTTCAGTCATATCTGATTCTTTGTGACCCCATGGACTATACAGTCCATGGAATTCTCCAGGTCAGAATACTGAAGTGGGTAGCCTTTCCCTTCTCCAAGGGATCTTCCCGACCCAGGAATCAAACCAGGGTCTCCTGCATTGCAGGCAAATTATTTACTAACTGAGCTATCAGGGAAATTCCATAAACTTTGTAAATTATGCTAAATAATATGGTACCATCAGATGTATGTAAAGATGTAAAAGGAATCAAATGAATCTCTATAAACTGACTTGGAGGGATTTCAAGGAGATAATATTAAGAGAGGGAAAAAAAGAAACAAAAGGAAAAATGTATGGTACCTTTCAGAAAAGGGAGATGGGGAAAAAAGGAAATAAATAAAAAAGAGGAATGGAGAGAATTAGAGAGATAGTTACCTTTACAAAATGACACACAAGTGAGATAGAAAAAAATGTAACTGGTTACCTACAGGATGCAAGGGAGCAAACTGAGGAAGAAATGGTACTCCTTTAAGTATACCTTTTGTGTATACATAGTATTTACTTTTGGAAGCAAGTTCAGGTTCCACATGTTTCAAAAATAAAATTAAAACAGAAAAGAGAAACTAAAACTGAAAGCAAACTTAGAGAAATTAACCTACTGAAAAAAACAAGTACTAATGCAAGTAACTCATCCGTACAATGTTTGACATATACCCTCATTCATGGGCAGAAGCGTGGAGAGAGTGTCAACACGTGACAAAATATTTCCAGTAGGCTTTTTTTTCCCATAATGGGCAAAACAATTTCAAAATAATTTTCAAAGTCTAACAAATGAGTAAATGTGTTATTTAGAGAGAACAGTCGCAGAGTGTGTGCATGTGTGCTAAGTCATTCAGTTGTGTCTGACTCTTTGTGACTCTTTGGACTGTAGCCCATCAGACTCCTCTGCCTAAAGGATTTTTCAGGCAAGAATACTGGAGTGGGTTGTCATTTCCTTCTCCAGGGGATCTTCCTGACCCAGGGATGAAACCTGCATTTCCTGTGTTTCCTGCACTGCAGGAGGATTCTTTACCCACTGAGCTATGAGGGGAGCCCCTTAGAAAGGAAATATACACATGAAATGAAAGAATGCAGAACAGTCCTGAGGGGGTAAAGCAGAATTGAAGATTTCCAAGATTTATCATGAATTCTAAACATGTCTGTGCAGGTTTACACACACATATATAGGTATACATGCTAATGTACGTGTATAAAAATATGTATGTACGTGTAAGTACATATATAAAAATGTGAACATACTTAAGAAACCTGACTCCAGTCTAGATCTTATATGTGATCTTTCAGGCAGAATCAGACAACTTTGGGGCTTCCCAGGTGGCGCTAGTGGGAAAAAAATCCTCTTGCCAATGCAGGAGACAAAAGGGACACAGGTTCAATCCCTGGGTTGGGAAGATTCCGTGGAGGAGGGCATGGCAACGCACTCTAGGATTCTTGCCTGGGGAATTCCCTGGACAGAGGAGCCTGGCAGGCTACAGTCCATGGGGTCACAAAGAGTTGGACACAACTGAAGCAGCTTCGCACACATGCAGCAAGTACCATGGGGGAAAGAAGTTTAACTCACAGAGACTTGATGCACAGCCAGTGCACTGCTGCCACTGGAGAAGCTGCAGTCATGGACATAGCCCTCCCTTCTCACCACTCTGTTAAGCACACTGCATTCTTAGCTCAGTCACCATCAGCTGGAAGCCTCAGTGTGGCAGTGGTAGGGGTGGACTTGATTAGGGCATCGTACTATTCCAGCACTGCCACTGACTGCATTACCTTATGGCAGGAGGGTGAGGAGGGATTGAAGAAACTTTTCTCAGTTACGATTCAGTATTCAAGATGTTTCAGAGGGTCCATAAAATACCAAGAGTCTTCTGTCTGGTGCTCCTTCAGCTGTGAGGTGATACTCTTCTACATCTTATACCAGGTTTGCACTGGTATTAATACATCTAAAACACCTACTGCTGCTCCAAGTGGGGAAACAGAACATGGCTATAGCTTGGGCCCTTTCCCGCTTGAACTATTGCAGGAAGTGAGTAAACATTTGTTACTTTTAGTTTGGCTTGCTATTTTAATTGCCCAACTCAAAAACTGGTCTCTCTCTCTCAGACAAATTGGAGCAGCAAGCAGGGTAAATGAAGCTCAAAGCCTTTCAGAAGGCACACTTCGGGATGGCACACTTTGGGATGTGCTTAGTAAATCTGTGGGAACTTCTGGGGTGCGGTGGAGGAGGGTACCACAGGAGAGTTAGCAAGAGTCTGAGTGGACCCTGGGGCACTGTGACAGCCAGGCCAGTGTGTTTTCGATAGGGCTAGCAACCACACAGGGTGCCCTAGGAAAGTGCAACTGTATTTCTTTAGGCTTTTCACTTCTGAGGGGGAACAGTTTCTTTTCTCTAGACCTTGATTCATTAGCCACCTGTTGGTGTCAATCAAATAAGATTCAGCAGAGAGGTTCTGAGAAAGCTAGGGCAGCAATTTGTGTGCTACTGCTTATGGTCTACTAGCGATGGGATGTAAAGCTGTGGGCAACCCTACAAGTTGAGCTGTACCCACTAACTACTGTTAGCTACTGTTAAATTTGCTCCTGGGACTGACAATGAGCTACTGAGATGTATGTTTTACCAAAAAAAAAGAAAGAGAGAGAGAGAGCCATAGGATCACTGTTCCCAGTAGCAAAAGAAGAGAAACCTGGTAGTTTGCCTTCATACTAAAGGTATTAATCTTGTTAAACTTAGTGAAGGAGAGGGGCACACACACACTGTGCAGAAGGTACAAAATACCTTCTTTAGAGAGCCTTGACAGCAGTCATGTTGGCTGAGGAGGTGGAAGAAAAGTGGGGAATAAAAGGAGCATACATTTGAAACTCTCTCCTTCATCATCGGGGAATTATTTTGGCTTTCACAGAATGACCAACCTGTGATGAGTTCTCTACCACTGAAAAACATGTTTGGATCATCACTGCAGGAATGATAGTGTCCCTTTGTGCCACACTGGTGGTCCCAGGGTCTACACTGGGAACAGTGAGATATTTAACCAGATTTGGATTTCTTGATTCATTCATGCCACCCTTGCTAGATAACTATTGAGCTCAAAAAAGCCTCCTCATAAGGTCAGGTTATTGGGAACTATACAATCTAGATATTGATTGACAGATTGTTGGACACAGAATAGCACCTACTGCCAATGTAGCAGTGACTGACTAACAGTAAAAACAATGTGAAAATGGTAATCAGTAACCTATTCCTGAACAGTCTAGGCCTGGATCCCCAGAAGAGATCTACTGGTGAATATCCAATATGAGGTGTCAGAGAGGTAGGCTGATGGGATTACTGCCAAGGAACTTAAGACCCACTGGATGCCTAGAAGGAAGCTAAACTAGTGTCTGCCTAGAGATGACTCCTACAACTAATACAGTGTCACAGCTCAGTGCTTTCCACTGAATTTTGACATGAGTATTCTGAGAGCCCACCAACTTCTATCAAGAACTTTCTTGGACTTCCTTGGTGGCACAGTGGATGAGTGCCAATACAGGGGACACAAGATTGATCCCTGGTCTTGGAAGATTCCACATGCTGTGGAGGAACTGAGCCCATGCACCACAGCTACTGAGCCTGAGCTCTAAATCTGGTGAGCCGAAAAATGACCGAGCCTGCCTGCATGCTGCAACTACTGAACCCATGTGCCTAGAGCCTGTGGTCCACAACAAGAGTAGCCACTGCAATGATAAGCCCGAGCTTTGCAACAAATAGTAGGCCCTACTCACTGCAACTAGAGAAAGCCCACTCAAAACAATGAAGATTCAGCAAAGCCAAAAATAAATAAATGTCTTAAAGAAAAAAAAGAATAAAAGAACATTTTGCTTTCAAAAATGCACAAGACTATGAGTTAGACCAAGTCCCTATGTCCACAGTGGGACCATGAGGACAGAGTTCAGTATATTTCCTGGATCTTTTGGATACAGTGGTTATGTGACTGTGATCTCAACTCCTGACACCAGAATGATGGAGAAACACACAATGTTCACCAGATAAGGGAGAGAGATCTGGGTAAGCACCCCAGGCCATTGGGTCTGAGGCCATTACCAGTGGGATCCTTACCAGATCCAACGATGGGTGTGTCCCTTTAAAACACTACAAATTTCCATTGTTTTGGCCCCACTGATATATGTATCATTAGTATAGGTTAACTGTCAGTGTGAAACCCTGCTTTGTATTCCTGAGAGGAACTACCATACTTTCACAAGGCTAACAAAATTCTCTGAATATCTGTCATCAATGCAAAAGTGATATGAAAATGTTCCACCATCAAAGGGTGCAACAGACTTCCACTTTATTGATGACATTGTCTTTGGGTCCAATATGGGCACTACTAGACAAAGGCTGGATGGATGTCCCACAGACCCATATATGGCAACTCTGTGGAGCCATTATTATGGACAAGGTAGTTACCTGGCACTCTTAATAAAATTCCTGAGCATGATCTGTAAAGGGAAAGATATCTCATTCCAGAAAACAGTGCCAAGCTTTGGTCCTCTCTACTTCCACAAATGAAGAGAAGGCCCAGAGACTGGTGGGACAACTAAGAGATTACATTCTCACCTTCCTTATGTATAGTCTGTGATGACACTCATCTATAGGGTAAACAGAAAGGCTGCTTCCTTTCCATGTGGCCGTGACTAAGAGGATGCCATGGAGGCCCTACAACAGGTCATCAGGCTGCCCTTCCCTGGCACCCTTCTAATCCCTATTTGTTCTTTGAGTTACAGAATTCAGCAGCATTTCTGTTTACCAGTTGGAGGCTGTGGCAGAAGACCACTGACATAGGTCAGAGGCACCCCTTTAGGCTTTCAAACCCACATCTCTAAGAGTCAGCTGAAAGGTAAACATCCTTTAAGAGAAATTCACTGGTCTATTATAGGGCCTTGGTAGATGCTGAGTGATTGACCTATAACACAAAATCAGAAATACCAAACAAGAGATAGGAATAATTTTGCCTTTGTTCTCTAGTTATCTTAGAGAATTCACACATTAAGTCTTCTACATAGCATATTTCAAATACATATGCATGAGCCAAAGAGAAATAATCTACTGATGAGTTTAATTAAAAATAAGTTAACATTATCTATAATTATTATACTTACTACTGAGTCTTCTTCCTTTAGAAGGTCTTTCTTTCTTTACTTCCAGTTGAGTTTCTGATATTGACTCTTGCTCAAGCACAGGATTTTCAGCTGGCACTTTATCACTAGCTATATAAACAGAGATATTTACTCCAATAAATGGAAAAATAGATACACTGTTTGATTCTATAGTTTCAAATTACTGACAAGTGTATGTCAACATTTTCTCACATTTTAAAAAAACTATAGGAAAGTATTATAGTACTGGACTGATATGAAAATGGTAAGAAAAGTCTTAACGATATATATTGAAACTGTCTCATCATTTCATTCATATTCATAGGTTTCAAATATGTTAGGTTAGGTCTCCAGTTTCCTTAACACTTTAGGTTAAAACATAGTCATAACCCAAACCACAAAATGGTATATGCACAAGATTATTCATCACAGCATATTTGCAATTACAAAATACTCAAAATCACTTATGCGTGCAAACTGGTCCACCAATAAGCCAAAGTATATACTATAAACTATGGTGTTATCAACTATGGTATACAGTATGGTCCAAACAACTGTGCACACAACTATAAAGGAAATGAAAAAGATACCATAAACTAACATGGAGGTATTTCCAGTATATAAAGTTAAGTGAAATAAAAAACTAAGGATATCTAATATACTATCTTTTAGGACAGAACAAAAGAAAACCAAAAAACTTGGCAGTTACCTTTACAAAATGAAACAAACAAAACAGTTTGTTACCAAAGGCACTGCAGACATGCTCACTGAATTACACTTGATGACTACTGTTAGTGCTGTTTGTCCCTGGCACTGATAGACAGCCTACAACATAGCGAATTTTTGAGACTCATTTTTAGTGAAAAAGTATCTAAAACTCTCAAGATCATTTTGCCAGTGACCTGAGGAAACCAGTCAGACTGGGATACTTCTCAAGAGGTAATTTCTGAGTCTTGGTGAGGGGGAGTGTCACAACAGACTCCCTCATTCTGAGTGCTTTCACAGTGACCACTCTGCCCAAGAAAGGGGGAAGACAATGATGTGAACACTTGATTCCCTCTCTCCTTCCCCAGCTTGTGTCTTAAGTTTGGCCCACTTATGACGAGTATACTAACACTTAAGAAGGTGATGCCTGATAAGCATCTGATGGTCTTTTGGTTCAACGATGAACATAAAGAAGAGTAGATGATGTGACTGGTAACCAGACTCAGATTACCAGTGTCATTTGTGCCACCTGTGCTGGTTTCCTAGCTATATTAAGCCTCCTTATAAGGTTATATCAGTTGGTTCACAAGACAATCCAGATATTCAGTGACAAATTTCAGGGAAAGGAAGGACCAGTCACAGACAGATATCGTTTGGCCAGTGAAGAAAGTGTCCTAAAAATGGTAATCAAGAACCCACATATGGATGATCTGATTAAGTGGTTTCTCAAGGAAATCTCTGGGTCTAGTTACTTAACCATGGGATCTCAAGGAGAACACTGAAGGGCTGTCCACCAAGGAATTCATGGCTAGGTAGTGGTCCATAGGTGACCCAAAACCCAGAAACTCTAGAGTTCAAATGATGATGACATCTATGATTAACACAAGTGCTCTTCTTTTGCATTTCCCAGTGAACCTTGAGGTGAATCTGAAACACACCCCACCCCTACTACTTTTACGCAATTTCTCAGTATTCTATACAAACAAGGTTAGGCCAAGGTCCATATAGTCAAAGTTATGGTTTTTCCAGTAGTCATGTACAGATGTGAGAGTTGGACCATAAAGAAGGCTAAGCAATGAAGAATTGATGATTTCAAGCTGTGGTGCTGGAGAAGACCCTTGAGAGTCCCTTGGACAGCAAGGAGATCAAACCAGCCAATCCTAAAGGAAATCTGTCCTGAATATTCATTGGAAGGACTGGTGTTGAAGCTGAAGCTCCAATACTATGGCCACCTAATGTGAAGAGTTGACTCACTGGAAAAGACCCTGATTCCGGGAAAGACTGAGGGCAGGAAGAGAACGGGGAATAGAAACAGAAGTGGGCGAGAGAGGATGAAATGTTTGGACGGTATCACTGACTCAATGGACATGAGTTTGAGCAAACTCAGGGAAACAGTGAAGGGCAGGGAAGCCAGGTGTGCTGCAGTCCATGGGGTCACAAAGAGTCAGATATGACTTAGCGACTGAACACAACAAAGCTCCTTAACTTCCCAGTTGTGACATGAGGATATGTGATAAAGTCACAGTTCAGTAGAGAGATAGGTGAAAATTGTATATCTGGGCCTTTTGGATACTGATGTACATATGACTAATATCTCCATGACCACAGACACTACAATGAGGAGGAACCAGATAATGCTCACTGGTTTTTGGTCTGAGCTCACCAAATGGAATCATTATCCAAATTCAACTATAGGCATATCCTTACATGCCACTAAAATTTTCCATTGTTATGGCTTCCATTACTGAAAGTATTATTGGTGCAGATGTATTTTCTACAGCATCTCACTCACTTGTACCATTAAGATCTGATGGGACCTACTGCATTTTGGGTCATTTTAATAGGGCATCTGGAAAACTATTTTGGGGCAAGAGGAGAAGGGGGTGGCAGAGGATGAGATGGTT
This sequence comes from Redunca redunca, assembly GCA_006410935.1. Classification (NCBI taxonomy): domain Eukaryota; kingdom Metazoa; phylum Chordata; class Mammalia; order Artiodactyla; family Bovidae; genus Redunca; species Redunca redunca. Next base: position 1,026,191 of record SJYQ01003922.1, on the reverse strand, counting down.
GAATGGTATCACTGACTCAATGGACATGAGTTTGAGCAAACTCTAGGAGATGGTAAAGGACAGGGAAGGCTGCTATGCTGCAGTTCATGGGGTCCTAAAGAGTGGGACACAACTTAGCAAATGAAAAACAACAACCAGACTACCAGTGTCTAGCACCTTTACCATCCAAAAACAGTTCACTGTGCTTATTGCTGAGCTTAATGAAACTAAAGTTCTCCACAAAGTTATTTCTCCATTTATACATACTTTCAGTCTGTGTATAAGGCCTTGGGATGCCTAGAGTCTTGACTTGATTATTGTTTGCTCAATGCCACAGTGTAGCTTTGGATACTGGCGTTTCATGCTCCTGTGACCTTCATACAGATTTACTGCCCAAGTAGAGTGAAGTAAGTATGCAACAACTGATATCACAAATGCCCCTCTTTTTAATATTCCTGTTCACACTAATGACCAGGATTGGTTTGCCTTATGTGGAATGGGTTGTGATATACCTTCATGTCCTTCCACAAGCCCATGACCTAGAAAAAGCCCTGCTCCAAGATTAACTACTAACCTTCCACTATATTGGACTTACCTGGTGGTTCAGATGGTAAAGCTTCTGCCTACAATGCGGGAGACCTGGACTTAATCCTCTGGGGAAGGAAATGGCAAACCACTCCAGTACTCTTGCCCAAAAAATCCCATGGATGGAGGAGCTTGGTAGGTTATAGTTCATGGGGTCGTAGAGAGTTGGACACAACTGAGCAACTTTACTTTTACTTTTTTACTTTCTACTCTATGGATGGCATTCTCCACTGGACCCAAACAAGTGTACTACCTAACAAGGACTGGATTCCATGATGACCCACATACGACCACATCTGAGTCATTAATGTAAAGATGGTACAAGGACCTAGTATATAACTGAAATCCCTAAGGGCAAAGTGGAAAGAGGTACATTGTCTCATTCCAAGCTTCAAGGAACCGAGGTTTTCCCTTCTCTATCCCCCCCAAAATACAAAGCAAGCCAAGCTTTTTTCGAACCACTCTGAAGTGTCAATCTTATTTCAGTCTCTACCACAACAAACACAAAGGACACTCAGTGTAGGTGTATGAATATATGTATGTTTATGTGCATGTATATGTACATATATGTGTATACATGAGTTCAACTCCAGGTCAAAATCCTATGTTTGACTTTGCAGGTCCAACCATAGATAATTACAAAGTATCCACCTGACAGTTCTCATGGGGGAATACTTCTCACCTCATATCAAATTTGATGCATATCAGTGATCTTTAAACACTGAAAGTAGTTGCAGTAGAGGACCAAGGCCCATCCACACCGTGTTCTTATGCATTCTGGATTCCTATACCAGATGCCTCTATTAGAGGCCTCCCTATGAAAGGGAGAGGAGGGGTCAGCTGATATTTGTACTTTCCAGGTGCCTCTTATAGACCACTTTACTGGGGGAATCTGAAGATAGTTTTCTTGGTTACTACTCAGTATTCAGGACTTTTACACTCCTAGCCATCCTGCATCAGTATTCACAAGGTTATTGGGGCCACAGTAAGGAAGAGCCTTTTGTTTGGGGTTCCTTCAGATATGACATCATCTTCCCTCAGCCCCTCCTCCCATCAGTATTGATACATCTGACCCTTGCCTGTTTTCTTTCTGTGGGGAAAATTAAACAGTGGTGGAGCTGGGGCCCTTTCCATTTAGACTTACTTATACTATTAAAGGAAGTGAATAAAAGCTTGTTACTTTCAGTTTGGCTTGCTCTCTTAATTGACCAAGTCAAAACAGGCAGCTTTCTCTGCCAGATTAGTGCAGAGAACAAAGTAGTCACTAAAGTAGAATTCTTTTCTGGAAGGAGCACTTTGAGAGGTGCTAGGGAGACTCTTTCAAGGCTCAGGGTTGGATCATTTGCAGGAGTCGAAGGGTCCCACAGTGCCCATTGTCCGTCGGGCTAATGTGCCTCCAGAAGAGCTAGTGAACACCATGGGGCTCTTCAGCAGAGTACCACTGTATTGTCTATGTGCAACTCTACTCACATTCTTCTAAGCCCTGCTTAGCTGCAGTTAAGGCCATGTTAGAGGAGCATAGGAAGATTGTGAACCTATCCAATTTGAACACCTGTCTCCCAAAAATTTGCCTGGGAAAGAAACAGAAATAACTGCCCTCTTTTCTAAGCTTAATGCAGAAAAAGTCCTTGAGACTATATCCCTATTCAGTAACTCAGCTGACTTGCATACCAGATCATGAGTTCACAGTTACTCAACTGATTCTGGCTGTTCAATCAACAGAACAACCTTGGCAACAGTAGTATCTGACATCATGATGATTGCAAAAACTTGTCCAGAGTGTGGGAACTTGTTAGGCAGCAACTGATGCCACAAATGCCCTTTTCCATATTCCTTCAAACAGGGATGATTCAGATCAGTTCATCTTTGTGTGGAATGATAACAACTCACCATTTACATCCTTCCACAGTGCTACTTGAATTTCCTATTTGTCAGCAATGCATCACCTGGAAAATCTCCCACTACTAGAGGAGGGGCTTGTCTTTCTACTCTACTGATAATATCATTCTATTGAGTCCAGAGAAGAGAGCTACCCAGCAAGGGCTGAACATCCTGCTAACACATAGGTGGCAACTTGCTGGGCCATTTATTACAGAAAGCGTACAAGCACCCAAGTGAAATTTCTGGGCATGACCAGGATATGGTGTCTCATTGTCTCATTCCGTGGGAGAAGACTGCTTCTGACCCTCACTACTCCAACAATTAAAAAGGAGGTCCATGGACTGATGGAACTCTTCACCTGCCTGCATTCTTAATGCCAAGCATTTACAGGGTTACATAAAAGGTCATTTCCTTTTGATGGGGCCACAGCCAAGAGGATGACCTGGAAACCCTTCAACAAGCCCCAGGCTACCCCCTTTTTTTGGGCTCCTCTGATCCATTTTGCCTTTTGAGTTAACACATATCAGCAACCGCTCTATTCACCAACTGGACTTTAAGGCAGAAGGACACTGCCAGAGGCATCAGTTGGAGTTTTTAATTCATCATCTCTAGGAATAGCTGGCTGAAAGGTGCACAGCCTTTAAGAGAAAATTATTAGTCCATTGTTGGGCTTTCATGCATACTGAGCACATGACCCATGACTGTGAAATAGTCTCAAGAGAAGAAATTCCAACCAAAAGTTATCAATAGTTTTGCTTTTGCTCTCTAATTATTTAAGGGCATTCCCACTTTAGGTCAGTGTAAAATTTTTATAAAAACATGACCAGATAGGATTCCTGGAGTGGAAATGGCCATGCTTGCTCTGCTGCTCCTACAGTTTAGGAGCATACAGCATCATCTGAGGATGGCCATAAGCTGGACAAGTAAGACCTTGTGGTTTATTACTGTCTTTTCTGTGTGATGCAAACTGGAATGAAGATTGATAGTAAAAACTAAAGGTCATAAATTTTTATCAAAGCTAATGGATCAGTTAAAAGTTCTTAAACTGTTGGGTGATAATGAATGTTACTCAAGAAATAATAGTTGCTGTTCACTCAGTTGTGTCTGACTCTGCAACCCCATGGACTGCAGCATGCCAGGCTTCCCTGTCCTTCACTGTCTCCCGGAGTATGTTCAAACTGATGTTCATTCAATTGGTGATACCGTGCAACCATCTCATCCTCTGTTGTCCCCTTCTTCTCTTGCCTTCAATCTTTCCCAGCATCAAGTTCTTTTCCAATAAGTCCGCTCTTTGCAGCAGGTGGCCAAAGTATTGGAACTTCAGCTTCAGCACCAGTCCTTTCAATGAATATTCAGGGTTATCTTCCTTTAGAATTGACTGGCTTAAACTCCTTGCTGTCCAGGGGACTCTCAAGAGTCTTCTCCAGCACCACAGTTTGACAGCATCAATTCTTTATTGCTCAGCCTTCTTTACAGTCCCTCTTTACAGTCCAACTCACATCCACACATGATTACTGAAAAAACCATAGCTTTGACTATACGAATCTTTGTCAGCAAAGAGATATCTGTGTTTTAATATGTTGTCTAGGTATGTCATGGCTTTTTTTCCAAGGAGCAAGTGTCCTTTAATTTCATGGCTGCAGTCTCTGCCCATTTGGAGAACTATGCTTTGAAAATGAAGTTCATGCTGGGTGATGTCACAAAAACACGATCAAGTCCCACTACACTGCAAGTCTTTTAATAGATGTCAAAACAGTGTTGGAGAACTCACCAATGAAAATGTATGGAAGGTGAAAGGCAACATGAAAGATAACATATATTTATAATTGTTTAAAGAATGGAGCGACTTGGGACTGGTAGGACTGAAGAATATACTGATGTTGAAGAAAAATGAAAATATGGGAGCAACCTCTCTGCCCACTCAGCCACTTCAGCCATGATCTTCAACTTAGGACCCAAGCAACATGACATCAGGCAGCTATGAAAGTGAAAGTGAAGTCGTTCAGTCGTGTCCGACTCTTTGTGACCCCATGGGCTGTAGCCTACCACGCTCCTCCATCCATGGGATTTTCCAAGCAAGAGTACTGGAGTGGGTTGCCATTTCCTTCTCCAGAGGATCTTCCCTACCCAGGGATTGAACCAGGGTCTCCCACATTGTAGACAGATGCTTTACCATCTGAGCCACCAGGGAAATCTGAACACAAATTCCTCCTGGTGCCCACAATCCAGCATTCCAGCTAATATCCCAGCAGAAGTTCCTCACAGTACAAGTTTAACAAGTAACAGTACCCAGCTTACTCCACAGACTACTCCAGGCATTGATTCTGCACTGTACTGCAGTTTCCCAGGGAGATATTCAACTAACATCAGAGGACTCTGCTAGAGCTCAGAAATATACCAAATATGCTGGCAGAGCTTTGCACTATGATGTCACCAATGCAGTGCAAAATCTAGAGAAGGCCCTCGAGTTATTGGCTATAGGTAGAGAATGCAGTCTTTGTAGAAAAGATCCATGCTTAAAGAATTAACAGACTAACATGCTTAAAGAACTCAATCTTCAGCTTATCATGAGCAGTTTTAAAGACTTCATTTCCACTATCTATAATAATGAAATCTGTGTCTGTATATCAGATTCCTGTTGATGCTTTCAGCAGACTTAACCCATTTTTTTTGTCCTTTAGTGGATCCTGAAGTCTCTGGATATATAGGAATGATGTGAGCAAGATCCTAAAAGTGCCCACTGAACCCTGCTTGTTCTAAAAACGAAACATACACCTATAAAATACTTTAGGAATTAGCTTAATATCTTAATCTATATAAATTAAGAAATCTTCAAATCTATAATTTGGACCAACAGTCCATATTACTTTGCTATAAAATGCTAAATTGAACTTTTAATAAACACTACCAGAATACTCTACACTAGAGACCATGTTTCTGTTTTCCTCAGAAAAATGGATATTAATGTCTCAAACTGTTTTTAACTTATATTCATACTAAACATAGATGCATTTAAAGTTAAAATGTTCACGGAAGGAAATATATTAAGGTAAAGAGGCAGAATCAGTTTTAGATGTAAGAATGAATGACATTGGCTTCCTAACTGTTTTCCCTTATCCATTGAAGGTGAAGATGAATTGGGATTTGCTTCATAGGAATTTAACCATGTATTAGACAATGAAAACAACATGTTTGCAGTAATGCCTGGAAACTTGGTGCTTTGAGATAAGGTTCTTTGCTATTATGGAATGAATTCCAAAGAGTGTACAGCTATGAAAGATGGAGATCATAAGAACATAGATTCTCAGTTGCTAATTATATGTTATGTGAGCAATTATGGATTTACAATGTCTCCTGCATTTATGCTATGTAAAAAATAAATACAAGGACTCTTTGAACTAGTTTTTTTTTAAATCCCAAATACATCTTCATGAACCAAAGAAAAGATCTTCTGATGAGTACAATTTAAATTTTTTTTCATGTATTCAAAAACTATTTATTGGATGCCTGTTTTGGGTCAGGCACTGTGCTTTTGCTGAGGATATACTAGTAGCAAGATAGCCCAGGGTCCATCCCTGTGGTGCTTACAGCTTATTCAGAGACACAGCAAGGAAACATAAAACAGTGTGAAAATTGGAACAGGTGAAAAACAAGGTTATCCACAATTATTTTACTTACTAATGACACTTTCAGGTCCAGAAGATTTTTGTTTCTCTACATGAATTTCTGTTTCTAACTTTAAGTCTTGCTGCACAAACATGAGACTTTCATCTGACACATCATCACGAGCTACATAGAGAGACACATTTAGTGCATTAAGCAGAAAAATGGATCTTGAAATCCCTATTTATCAAGTTTATACATGTGTTTATAGTAGTTTTCCTTTTTATAAATATATAAATAAACTACCATCATNCTATTTTTTAGGAAAGAAAAGAGTAAGAAATAAAAAGAAAATATAAGATATTTACTTTTAGAAAAAGAAATACAGGAAAGAGAAAGAGAAAACAATGTATTTGGTCACCAAAAGTTGCATGCAGAACTGGTCACAATGACTACTATTAAATCTAAACATGTTGCTGGCAGTGATGACATCCTCAATACAAGAACTGTTTCTCATATTTAATGACAAAGTAGGTAGAGTCCCAGGGATTGCTTTGCCCAGCGACACAAAGAAATGATAGAGATTTGGATAGTTTGACTCCACTATAAGGAAAGTAATATTGTTAGAGTTAGCTGGAGACAGCAGCACCTTTTCTGGTGTGTCACTGCAGACCCTCTCTTTCAGAACCCCTTCCATGGTTACTATGCCCAAGGAGGATGAAGAAAGGGGTAGGTGGGAGAAAAGTCATGTACACCTGAGCCTCTCCTTCCTTTACTAGCTATTATTTGCTCTTGACTGGTCCAATGGTGGTTAGTTCTCAAACAATTCTCAAAAAACGTTTGAGTTTTCAAACAATTTTTGAGTTCTCAAACAATTCTCAAAAAACTTTTTTGGCCCATCCTTACAGCTACCTGGTAAGGTGTTCTGCAAGCCACTTGATAGTCCCTTGATTCAACAACAACAACAACAAAAAAAAGTGAGAAAAGTAAATGATGAGACTGTTTACCAGACTCAGATTTAAGGTCATTCTTGCCACTCTAACTGGTTACCTGGTTCAATTAAACCTCTTCATAAAGTGATGGCAACTGGTTCACGGCACAATCTATATGTGAACTGAAAATTTTCCAAGCAAAGAAAAAGCAGTAGTAGTCAGAGTGATGTAAAAACGGTAATAGGATACTTACTCCTGGATCACAGGGTCAAGATCTTTCCCAAAGACATCTATGGGTTTTCTTACCCAACAGTAGGTCTCAAGGAGGAGACTGACAGGCTCTATATCAGATATCTGGGACTAAATAATGACCTTTGGGCACAATGGGGTCCACATACTGATAACTCCTATGACTAACTAAAGTAACATTCTCTCCAACCCTTCCAGTGAATCTTGACATGGATCAGAGTGCATCCCCTTACTTGTATCCAGATCTCTTAACTTTAAAAATAAACAAGGCTATGAGTTAGGCCAAGGTCCTTCTGTCTCCACTGGGAACATGAGAATGTTTTACAAATCTCCCCTCTCCCCAACATGAGGATGGGAGGTGAGGAAGAATTTCATTCTTTGGTCTTTTTAGAGCAAGATGAGGGAAAACGTGTGTGTGTGTGTGTTTATCCCCAATCCATGCTCAGAAATTCTATAACTGAGGCCATTTCTTTGGTCTTTTTAGAGCAAGATGAGGGAAAACTGTGTGTGTGTGTGTGTGTGTGTGTGTGTGTGTGTGTATCCCCAATCCATGCTCAGAAATCCTATAACTGAGGCCATTTCAGTGGCCCTACATAAAAAACTGAACCTAACAAACTACGAGTACCTAGTGCCTTTGACAGCCAAAGCAACTACCTAGAGGATTAAAACCTCATTACTGAGCTTAATGAAGCAAAAGTTCTCCACAAGACTATTTCTCCATTTCAGTAACCCCATCTGGCCTGTGGATGAGGCCTCAGGTATATGGAGAGTCAATTGATTATTAGAGGCTTAATGCTGAGCACAGAAGAATTGATGCTTTTGAACTGTGGTGTTGGAGAAGACTCCTGAGAGTCCCTTGGACTGCAAGGAGATCCAACCAGTCCATTCTGAAGGAGATCAGCCCTGGGATTTCTTTGGAGGGAATGATGCTGAAGCTGAAACTCCAGTACTTTGGCCACCTGATGCAAAGAGCTGACTCATTTGAAAAGACCCTGATGCTGGGAAAGATTGAGGGCAGGAGGAGAAGGGGACGACAGAGGATGAGATGGCTGGATGGCATCACTGACTTGACGAACATGGGTTTGGGTGGACTCCAGGAGTTGGTGATGGACAGGGAGGCCTGGCATGCTGCAGTTCATGAGGTCACAAAGAGTTGGACATGACTGAGCGACTGAACTGAACTGAACTATGGAGAACAGTATGAGGGTTCCTTAAAAAACTAAAAATAGAACTACCATATGACCCAGCAATCCCCCTATTGGGCATGTACCCTGAGAAAACCATAATTCAAAAATACACATGCACTTCAATGTCCATTGCAGCACTATTTACAATAGCCAGGACATGGAAGCAACCTAGATATTCATTGACAAATGAATAGGTAAAGAAGATATAGTATGTATATACAATAGAATATTAGTCACACAAAAGAAAGAAATTGGGTCATTTGTAGTCACATGATCGAGCCTAGAATCTATCATACAAAGTGAAGTCAGTTAAAAAGAGAAAAACAAATATCAAATATTAACAAATATATATATGGAATCTATAAAAATGGTACTGATAAACCTATATGCAGAGAAAAAAAAGATGCATGCACAGAGAATGGACTTGTGGACAAAGAAAGGGAAGGAGAAGTCAGGACAAACTGAGAGATTGGGACTGACATAAATACACTACCATGTATAAAATAGATAGCTGGTGAGAACCTGTATACAACACAGGGAGTTCAACTCGTTGCTCTGTGGTGATGTAGATGGGTGGCAGGGGGGACACAGGGTGAGAAAGATCCAAGAGGGAAGGAATACATGTATACTTACAGCCAATTCATGTTGTACAGCAGAAACTAACACAAAATAACATTGTAAAGCAATTACACTCCAACTAAAAAAAAGATCCTATGATAGCCGGGTGGGCTATCATCCATGGAGTCACAAAAGAGCTGGACACGACTTAGCAACTAAACAGCAACAGCAACAATGATAAACCATAATGGAAAAGAATAT
>SJYQ01003922.1:985951-996507 GCA_006410935.1 Redunca redunca | reverse complement strand
CAGCCATGAAATTAAAAGACGCTTACTCCTTGGAAGAAAAGTTATGACCAACCTAGATAGCATATTGAAAAGCAGAGACATTACTTTGTCAACAAAGGTCCATCTAGTCAAGGCTATGGTTTTTCCAGTGGTCATGTATGGATGTGAGATTTGGACTACAAAGAAAGCTGAGCACCGAAGAATTGATGCTTTTGAAATGTGGTGTTGGAGAAGACTCTTGAGAGTCCCTTGGACTGCAAGGAGATCCAACCAGTCCATTCTGAAGGAGATCAGCCCTGGCATTTCTTTGGAAGGACTGATGCTGAAGCTGAAACTCCAGTACTTTGGCCACCTCATTCGAAGAGTTGTCTCATTGGAAAAGACTCTGATGCTGGGAGGGATTGGGGGCAGGAGGAGAAGGGGACGATAGAGGATGAGATGGCTGGATGGCATCACCGACTGGATGGACGTGAGTTTGAGTGAACTCCGGGAGTTGATGATGGACAGGGAGGCCTGTCATGCTGCGATTCATGGGGTCGTAAAGAGCCGGACACGACTGAGCGACAGAACTGAACTGAGCACTATTTAAAATATTATTTCACTTTCTTGGCATATTCACACTTTCAGTTCAGTTCTGTCGCTCAGCTGCGTCCGATTCTTTGTGACCCCATGAACTGCAGCACGCCAGACACTTTAGAATAAAGTTAAAATTTGCAGTGTTAGATATGTCTAAGAAAAAATATGTAATGATACAAAAATATATATATCAGGAAAAGAGTAAAAGAAACTTATAAAGCAGGAAGAATTGAAGCACAAAGAAAATGGTTTAACTTCACTCTCAAAGCGTCAATATTTGATGAAGTGTAACTATGACTGCTAATTAAAAGACAAAGATATAGGGACTTCCCTTGTGGTCCAGTGATTGAGACTCCACCTTACAATGCAGGGGACTTGGGTTTGATCCCTGGTCAGGGAACCAAGATCCTACACGCATGGTGCAACTAAGCCCATGTGCCACAGCTAAGACCCAACAAAGCCAATTAAAGAAATAGTCAAAGAAAAAAAGACAAGCATTTCAAGCTGAATTTGAAAAATACTGTTATAATCTTCATACTAAAAGAAAAATCATAATGATACAAAATGATTAAAACAATAGGACAGAAAAAAAATGTGTCATGAAAATACCAGTCAGAAGTTAAAGCCACATTAAAAGCAGACATGGTGGTTTTTTTATGGCCCCAAAAAAACACTATAAAAATGATAAATTGGGTCCCTTATTAGAAAAGGGTCTGTCCTCTCGGGCCTTCCCTGGTGGTACAGATGGTAAAGCACCTGCCTGCAATGCAGGAGACCTGGATTTGATCCCTGGCAACCCTGGAAGATCCTCTGGAGAAGGAAATGGCAACCCATTCCAGTATTCTTGCCTGGAAAATTCTAGGAAAATTACTCATTTTAACTTTATATGAATGTTAATGATAAAGTATCATAAGACAAGACTTGACACAACATAAGAACAGAACAGAGTAATTCATAATCATAGCAGAAAATTTAACCCATCCAACTCAGGAATTATAGAACACAGATAAATAATCAATGAACAAAATACTTATACATTCATGAACTATGGATCAAAGCTCTCCTGAATTTAACTGAAAATATTTTTCAAGATTTTAAATTAATTACTTACTATCAAAACCACCACTTCCTGAAGCTTCAAGGTTACTTTGAGACTGCCTGTTGAAAACTGAAGCTATATCCTCAGGCAATTTATCATCAATAGTTGTAGCTTTTGACTCTGTTATAAGAAACGCTAAATAGAAAAATGAATCTATTATAAAACTTCTGAATATACCAAGTAATCAGCAAAGTTTCTTCTAACTCATGCAACACTAAAGGAGGAGGACTGCAAAGCAGTGGATTATAATACATATTCAGAGAGACCGTGGAAGAGAAGTAGGCAATTTGTGTAAGCAGTTTTCATAAGTGTGTGTGGAGGCAGTCTTGTTATATACTAGTCATTAACCATGCAAATACCAAACAAAAGTTGATCAAAGGTTTCATTTAGTTTTCTAGTTATCTTAGGGTATTTACACTTACATCAAAACATAAAACTTCTATAAAATATATGCACAAATATTTATAAGGTGTTGTTCCATTTTTTTGCTTTATCTTGATCTTTGTTGCTTAATCCATTATTTAATGAAAATTAAAGAAAAAAGTATCTTTTAATGAGCTTAACTTCAAACAATTTAAAGTGAAAGTTGCTCAGTTGTGTCTGACTCTCTGCGACCCCACAGACTATACTGTCCACGGAATTCTCCAGGCCAGAATACTGGAGTGGGGAAGACTTTTCCTTCTCCAAGGGATCTTCCCATCCCAGGGATCAAACCCAGGTCTCCTGCATTGCAGGCGGATTCTTCACCAGCTGAGCCACAATGGAAGCACAAATAATTAAAAGATATCTATAATTCTTACCACTGCGTCTATTTGCTCTAGCAGTTCCTGGTTTCAACAACCGTTTTTTAGCTTCTGATGGTGTTTCATTCTTTTCTTTTTTTTAATTTTTATTTTAACTTTATTTTACTTTACAACACTGTATTGGCTTTGCCACACATCGACATGAATCCACCACAGGCGTACATGCGCTCCCAAACACAAACCCCCTCCCTCCTCCCACCCCACAACATCTCTCTGGGTCATCCCCGTGCACCAGCCCCAAGCATCCTGCATCCTGCATTGTACATAGACTGGCAATTCGTTTCCTACATGATAGTATACATATTTCAATGCTATTCTCCCATCTCATCCCACCCTCTCCCTCTCCCCCAGCAGAGGATTTTCATCTAATTCTCTACCAGGAGCTACATAAAGAGATACATTTCAGTCTACTAAATAGATAGAACTATTGTGAAATCTCTATATTTATAACAAATATACAGCAGAATTTTCTCTCATTTTTTTAAAAGTTATAACTAAATTGCTGACAAAGGTTCATATAGTCAAAGCTATGGTTTTTCTAGTATCCATGTAAGAGAGTTGGATCATAAACAAGGCTGAGCACTGAAGTGTGCTTTCGAAGTATGCTTTCAAAATGTGGTGCTGGCGAAGACTCTTGAGAGTCCCTTGGATACCAAGGAGACCAAACCAGTCAATCCTAAAGGAAATCAACCCTGAATATTCACTGGAAGGACTGATGCTGAAGCTGAAGCTCCAATACTTTGGCTATGGTCATGATGGGTAGAGACCACTCATTGGAAAAGAACCTGATGCTGGGAAAGATTGAAGGCAAAAGGAGAAGTGGGCAGCAGAGGATGAGATGGCTAGATAGCATCACCGACTCAATGGACATGAATTTCAGCAGACTCCAGGAGACCGAGATAGTGGAGGACAGAAGAGCCTGGCATGCTGCAGTCCATGGTTTTGTGATAGTCATATATGACTTCGTGACTGAACAACAACAACTAAATTACCATAATGCTAGGTTTGACATGAAAATAGCTTTAATGGGGTTGTGTTTTATTATTTCTAGCACATAATGTTAAATGTGGAGAAGGCAATGGCAACCCACTCCAATATTCTTGCCTGGAAAATCCCATGGACAGAGGAGCCTGGTAGGCTGCAGTCCATGGGGTCGCTAAGAGTTGGACACGACTGAGCGACTTCACTTTCACTTTTCACTTTCATGCATTGGAGAAGGAAACAGCAACCCACTCCAGTATTCTTGTCTGGAGAATCCCAGGGACGGCGGAGCCTGGTGGGCTACTGTCTATGGGGTCGCACAGAGTCGAACATGACTGAAGTGACTTAGCAGCAATGTTAAATAAGAAAAAAAGAAAAAGAAGATATCCAGTATGTTACCATTTGAGAAGGAAAATATGGGAAATAAGGGGGTAAAGTGGAGAGAAACAGAGACACTAATCTTTACAAAACAAAACACTAGCAAGTTAAATCAGAAACAGTATACTTATTTGCCTTCACGGGGGTAACAGTAGGGCTGGGGAGTACAGGAGGAATGAGAGTTCTCTAAGTACAGTTGGCCATTTGTATATGTGGGTACCACCATCTGCAGATTCAATCAATTGCAGGTTGCAAACATTCAGAAAAAATTCCACAAAGTTACAAAAAGAAAAACTCTGCCATGTGCTGGCAACTACTTAGATAATATTCCCATTGTAGTTACAACTATTTACATAGTGTTCACATTGTATTAGGTACTACAAGTAAGCAAGAGATGATTTAAAATATTTGGGAAGATATGCATAAGCTATATGCAAATATAGCAAATATATGCACCATTTTATATAAGGGACTTAAGCATCTCTGGATTTTGGTATTTAGGAGGGTCCTGGAACAAATCCTTTGTGGGTACCAAGGGACAACTGTACATCTTTTGCATGCTTATACTTTGGGAAGTAGGTTAATGTTGTACATATCACCTGCAAAATAAAATCAACAAAATACTAAAATGGAAATAAAATGGCAAAGAATTCTCAAACAAATTTAGCAGCATTATAGGATACATCAAATGAGTAAATCTGCTGCTGCTGTGTAGAGTTAGTTCACACTGTAGAAGAAAGGACATACACATACAAAACAAAGGAAGGAAAAAATAAGACCTGAGAGGATAAATCAGAATTGAAGACATTCATGAGAACTCCTGATTTAAAAATATATCTATGTATATGCATTTATGTCTATGTAGGTATATATGTGTATGAATATGTATCTACATTTGTGTATGTATATTGAGGAGTCCACCTCCAGACCAAAATGTTATGTGTTATATTTCATGACTGACCATATGCAGTTACAGACAGACACTACAACAATAATATTCAGAGACTTTAATAGTCCAAATTTAAACAATGAATAAAGCAACTAAGATCAAGAGGGAAACAGAATTGCACAAAACTATAAATTAAGAGTTCTACAGAGGTTTTTTATTTCTACAGAACATTCCATCCAACGACAGTTAAGTCTGTATCCTCCTTAAATGCATATGGAAAGACACTGTAGCCAGCTTTCAGAGATAACTGGAGTTCCTGTCACTGCAACTTCTACCAGGGGATAGAGCTGGCACTGGAGTGAGACTAACCCCACTGACCCAAAATGCTCTCCAGAATCAGGATACAACAGCAACTTTACTATCTATGGGACTGGAACTGTTGCTCTACATCCCATTTCAGATCCCAAGTCATTGCTCTGACCAACCATTAATAGGTATGAGCTGCTATTTGTGAGTGAAAAGTATATACTGATACTTTTGCAGAACATACCATATAAAACAATTAACTCAAAACTAAATTCATAAATCTCCTATAGCAAAACATAGGAATAAATCTCTATTACCTTGGATTTTGCAATGGATTCTCACATATAACACCAAAAGCACAAGGAACAACAACAAAAAAGATAAGGTGAGCTTTGTGAAACTGAAAAGTCTTATCCATTAAAGGATATTATCAACAAAGTGAAAAGACAACCTATAGAATGGCAGAAAATATTTGCAAACCATATATCTGATAAAGGTTTAATAGCCCAAACATATAAAGAATCTGTACAATTCATCAACAAAAAGAAATGACCCAGTTAAAAAAATGGGTGAAGCACTACTATTCAACATAGTTTTGGAAGTACTAGCCACAACAATCAGAGAAGAAAAAGAAATAAAAGGAAACCAGATGAGAAAAGAAAACTCTCACTGTTTGCAGATAACACGATCCTCTACATAGAAAACCCTGATGACACCACCAGAAAATTACTAGAGCTACAATGAATAAAGTAAATTTGCAGGATATAAAATTAACACACAGAAATCCCTTGCATTCCTATACAATAACAATGAGAAAACAGAAAGATAAATTAAGGAAACAATTCCATTCACCACTGCAACAAAAAGAATAAAATATTTAGAAATAAATTTACCTAAAGAAACAAAAGACCTATATATAGAAAACTATAAAACACTGATGAAAGAAATCAAAGATGACACAAATAGATGGAGAAATGTACCATGTTCATGGATTGGAAGAATCAATATAGTGAAAATGAATATACTACCCAAAGCAATCTATAGATTCAATGTAATCCCTATCAAGTTACCAACCGTATTTTTCACAGAACTAGAACAAATAATTTCAAAATTTGTATGGAAATACAAAAAACCTCGAATAGCCAAAGCAATCTTGAGAAAGAATGGAACTGGAGGAATCAACCTCCCTGACTTCAGATTATACTACAAAGCTACAGTCATCAAGATAGTATGGTACTGGCACAAAGACAGAAATATGGATCAATGGAACAAAACAGAAAGCACAGAGATAAATCCATGCACATATGGACACCTTATCTTTGACAAAGGAGGCAAAAATATGCAATGGAGAAAAGACAATCTCTTTAACAAAGTGGTGCTGGGAAAATCAGTCAACCACTGGTAAAAGAATGAAACTAGAACACTTTCTAACAGCATACACAAAAATAAACTCAAAATGGATTAAAGATCTAAATGCAAAACCAGAAACTCTTAAAACTCCTATGAGAAAACATAGGCAGAACACTCTCTGACATAAATCACAGAAAGATCCTCTATGACTCACCTCCCAGAGTAATGGAAATAAAAGCAAAAATAAACAAATGGGACCTAATTAAACTTAAAAGCTTTTTCACAATGAAGGAAACTATAAGCAAGGTAAAAAGGAAGCCTTCAAAATGGGAGAAAATAATAGCAAATGAAGTAACTGACAAAGAATTAATCTCAAAAATATACAAGCAGCTCATGCAGCTCAATACCAGAAAAATAAAGGACCCAATGAAAAAAATGGGCCAAAGGACTAAACAGACATTTCTCCAAAGAAGACATATAGATGGTTAACAAACACATGAAAAGATGCTTGACATCACTCATTATCATAGAACTGCAAATCAAAATCCACAATGAGGTACCATTTCATGCCAGTCAGAATGGCTGCCATCAAAAAGTCTACAAACAATAAATGCTGGAGAGGGTTTGAGAAATTGGAACCTTCTTACACTGTTGGTGGGAATGCAAACTAGTCCAGCCACTATGGAGAACAATGTGGAGATTCCTGAAAAACTGGAAATATGACCCAGCAATTCCACTACTGGGCATACACACCGAGGAAACCAGAATTGAAAGAGACACATTACCCCAGTGTTCATTGCAGCACTGTTTACAATAGCGAGGACATGGAAGCAACCTAGATGTCCATCAGCAGACGAAGGGATAAGAAAGTTGTGGTACATATACACAATGGAATATTACTCAGCTATTAAAAAGAATGCATTTCAGTCAGTTCTAATGAGATAGATGAAACTGGAGCCTATTATACAGAGTGAAGTTAAGTCAGAAAGAAAAATACCAATANNNTGTTTTATTGAGACTTGGTTAAAGTCAAGTAGGTAATAAATACTTTAAATATTAAAAAAATAATGGTGGAGTTGTAAAGACAGTTTTTCCCAAAGAAGATATACAAATTACCAATAAGCACATAAAAAGATGTGTATAATCTTTAACAATTAAGTAAATATGAATCAAA
Organism: Redunca redunca; assembly: GCA_006410935.1. Classification (NCBI taxonomy): domain Eukaryota; kingdom Metazoa; phylum Chordata; class Mammalia; order Artiodactyla; family Bovidae; genus Redunca; species Redunca redunca. Next base: position 988,972 of record SJYQ01003922.1, on the reverse strand, counting down.
ATTATAATGAGATATACTTCATACCTACTGGAATAAACATAATTCAAACAAAAAGGAAAAAAAGGGTGTGTACCATTGTACATTGTTACTGAGAACAGAAAATGGTGCAGCCGCTGTGGAAAACAGTTGTGCAGTTCCTCAGAAAGCTAAACTTGAAATTATTTTATGATCCAGCAAATATACTCCTACCCAAACAATTGAAAACAGAGATTTAAACAGATATCCTATACCATGTTCAGTGTAGAATTATTCACAGTAGCCAAAAGTGGAAACAATCTAAATGTCCATCAGCAGACGAATGGATAAACAAAATGTGGTATGTACATACAATAATACATTCAGTTCAGTTCAGTTGCTCAGTTGTGTCCGACTCTTTGCGACCCCATGAACTGCAGCATGCCAGGCCTCCCAGTCCATCAACAACTCCCAGAGTTTACTCAAACTCATGTCCATTGAGTCCATTGATACCATCCAACCATCTCATCCTGTTGTCCCCTTCTCCTCCTGCCCTCAAGTCTTTCCCACCATCAGGGTCTTTTCAAATGAGTCAGCTCTTCGCATCAGGTGGCCAAAGTATTGGAGTTTCAGCTTCAACATCAGTCCTTCCAATGAACACCCAGGACTGATCTCCTTTAGGATGGGATGGACTGGTTGGATCTCCTTGCAGTCCAAGGGACACTCAAGAGTCTTCTCCAACACCACAGTTGATAAAAATAAACAAAATCCTGACATATGCTAAACTGTGGTGAACCTTGAAAATATTATGCTAAGTGAAACAGTTTAGTTCAGTTCAGTCGCTCAGTCACGTCCGACTCTTTGCGACCCCATGAACCGCAGCAGCCAGGCCTCCCTGTCCATCATCATCTCCCGAAGTTCACTCAGACTCACGTCCATCGAGTCCGTGATGCCATCCAGCCATCTCATCCTGGGTCGTCCCCCTCTCCTCCTGCCCCCAATCCTTCCCAGCATCAGAGTCTTTTCCAATGAGTCAACTCTTCGTATCAGGTGTCCAAAGTACTGGAGTTTCAGCTTTAGCATCATTCCTTCCAAAGAGATCCCAGGGCTGATCTCCTTCAGAATGGACTGGTTGGATCTCCTTGCAGTCCAAGGGACTCTCAAGAGTCTTCTCCAACACCAGGCCAGGTGCAAAAGGACAAATATATAATTCCACTTACATGAAACATAATAGCCAAACCCACAGAAAGTAAGTGAGTAAGTGAAAGAAAGTAAGTAAGTGAAAGAAAGTGAGAGGTTACCAGGGGTGGGATGGAGGCAGGAGTGGGAGTTACTGCCTAACATGTTTCTTTTCAGGGTGATGAAAGTTGTGGATATAGATGTAGTGATGACTGCAAAATACTGTGAATGCAGTTGATGCTATTGAATTTTATACTTTAAAGATGATTAAAAAGTCAAATTTTATGTATCTTTTATCGCAATGAAAAAATGTGTCAATTAATTGAGTTCAACTACTGGTTAAAAACTCATGATAAACTCTGAACAAAAGAAAACATCCTGACCATAATCAAAATATTTATCTCAGGTAACTAATCATCATAGGTGAAACCATAGAAACACTCTCATTTCAAAGCACAAAAGAAGAGTGATACTTCCATACTCTCAGTTCAGTCACTCAGCCGTGTCCAACTCTTTGCAACCCCATGGACTGCAGCACACCAGGCTGCCCTGTCCATCACCAACTCCTGGAGCTTGCTCAAATTCAAGTCCATCAGGTTGGTGACGCCATCCAATCATCTCATCCTCTGTCATCCCCTTCACCTTCTGCCTTCAATCTTTTCCAGCATCAGGGTCTTTTCCAATGAGTCAGTTCTTCATATTTGGTGGCCAAAGTATTGGAGTTTCAGCTTTAGCATCAGTCCTTCCAATGAATATTCAGGACTGATTTTCTTTAGGATTGACTGGTTTGATCTCTTTGCATCACAACTGTTTTAAAAAATTACTTTGGGGGGAAGAAAGGAAGATGGCGGAGGAATAGGATGAGGAGATTACTTTCTCCCTCACAAATTCCTCAAAAAAACATTTCAACGCCAAGCAAACTCCACAAAACAACTTCTGAATGCTGGCAGATGACATCAAGCACCCAGAAAAGCAGATCATTGCCTTCAAAAACAGGTAGGGAAAGAATATAAAAGACGAAAAAAGAGATAAAGGAGGTGGGGAGGGAGCTCCATCCCGGGTAGGGAAGCCCGACCCGGGAAAGGAACTTTAAGAAGAGAGGTTTCCAAACACCAGGAAACACTCTCCCTGCCGAGTCTGTGGCGAGCCCTGGAAGCACAGAGGGCATCATAACAGGAATGATACGTAAATGAATAATTAAAACCGACAGATTACAAGCCCAACAGTAACTTCCCCAGCGGAAAAGCAGCACATAAACCTGCACCCGCCACTAGCAAGTGGGGGCAGGGAAGGGACGCGCACGAGGCGCAGGCTGCACAGCATTGTAAGAATCAGGTACGAACGCCCGGCAAGTAACCAGAACGAACTAACTTGGGCTAGTAAACCAGACTGGGGGATAGCTAGCCACACATAAAGCTCGAACATAGGACACCGCCAGGACTGCACACAGAACAAAGGAAAGAAAGGAAGTAGCCGGCTGCAGACCATCCCCCGCCAGGGACAGGCAGCCAGAGCCGTAAGGGCTGGAAAGGGGCAATCGCAGCCCCGGAGAAACTTTCCCAGCCAAACGGCAAGCAGGCTTCTTTACTAAAACTTCTGGGGGTGCTGGTCAGCAGTACACCCAGAAGACTGAGCAGCAGGGGTGAGAAACGTGACGGTTCGCAGACTGCGTTCTCCAAACACCTGGGAAACTCGGACCTGGGAAGGGCATGAAACGCAACCCCAACCCAATCTGCGCCAATGGGAGATAGCTAAGCACCGAATCCAAGCGGATTAGACTGGGGAGGGGAACGCAGCCAAGGCCCGGCCTCAGATGCTTCCCGGCGGAGCAGCGTGGAGCCCAAGCGGCGCCGCCATCGGCCTAAGCGCCCCCGCCCGCCCCGCGAG
>SJYQ01003922.1:957457-981272 GCA_006410935.1 Redunca redunca | reverse complement strand
TCTTCTTCATAAATAATTCCAAATAAATCAAGTTAATATTTTAAAATTATGAGTCTAGTTTAGATTTATATTTTCACCTAATTCAATCTCTAGACAAACACAAATAGCTTTACAAAATTATTTTTATAATGCCACTTAATAGATTGCATGATAAAAAATATTGTGAATATGTTAAATATCATTTATATATATGAATATATGTCAAATATCATTTCTCTTTTTCCCAAAATTTTAACTAAGAATTTCCTAGCTAAATATTATTTTAGCAAAGGCAACTTTTAATAATTTTCTAAGGCATGTTTAAGGTATATAAAATTATTTCTAAACAACTATCCTGTGGTAGATTCATGTCAATGTATGACAAAACCAATACAGTATTGTAAAGTAAAATAAGGTAAAAAAAAAAAAAGAAAACAAAAAAAACTATGCTCTCACAATTATCTTAATGTGTAAAAATTTTTATAGATGAACATGAAATAATTTATCTGTCTCAGAAATCACGTGTCTTTCAATTTATCATTAAAATTATAATTCAAGCCACAAATTCTTTGTTGGTACAGATGAGAACTTTTACATTAAAATATTGGTTCCCAAATATCCCTTTAAAATTCTAAATATTTAACAGGTTTTATCATATTTAGGGAGTTTGGGATCAATATTTACACATTGCTGTATTTAAAATGGGTAACCACAAGGACCTATTGTATAGCACATGGAACTCTGCTCAATGTTATGTGGCAGCCTGGATGGGATAGGGGTTTGGAGGAGAATGGACACATGTATACATATGGCTGAGTCCCTTTGCTGTCCACCAGAAACTATCATGACATTGTTAATTGGCTGTACTCCAAAACAAAATAAATTAAAAAAAAAAATAATGAACTGAATCAAACGGCAAACTTTTAATTCCATTTAAATAAGAAAATATTGATGTTTTAAATTAACATTGAATGAAAATATTGAAGAAGTATACCAATTAAAATAAAAAGCTTTCAATTTATTATGCTGTATCTTACCACCTTTGAGATGTCCGTACCCAGCACCCTTCTTTTAACAACAGAAGGTAAGATGAATGGTGCTGTAAACGTTTCATTCTCTTGAAGCAATTTTTCAACAGACTGTGCATCTTTAATTTCTTCATGCCATAACATTGTTGTGAATGTTTTATCATAGTTCTTTGATGAAACTATACAGTATAGATCTTCATCAATTAAACATTCACTTGGAGTCTTTAAAAAAGGTGATCCATCTTGAGACTTGAGGATCTGTGAAAGATCTGAAATAGCAGGGCTAGCTCTTTCCTTCTCTGAGCTTTAGAATTACAAAACATCTGGTATTAGATTATATGAACAACATTTTTTATTTGTAACTAAAGAATCATTTGCATAATCTATAAGGATACTAAATGAGCAATTATAATTATTCACTAATTAATAGTAATACAAATGTGAAATTGATGCTAGATAACAAGCTAAGGATATATATCTCATGGGTTTTAAAATAGAGACAAAGAGTCTCAAATTGGCCAAGGCAGCAGAGTGGGAACACCCTGAACCCACCTCCTATAATGGGCATACCAAAATTACAACCATTTACAGAGCATCTATTGATGAGAAAAACCAGATGACTAGCAGAAAAGCTCTTCTACTAAAGATTTAAAGAAGGAACCACAAGAAGATAGGGAGAAGAAGTGGAGTCAGACTACAGTCAAGATCCACAGCCCCAAGTGAGTAACCCACAAAGAGAGGATGATTACAATTGCAGAGGTTATCCCCAAGGAGCAAGAGGTCCAAGCCCCACACTGGAGTTGCCAGCCCGAGTCCTACACCAACACAAGGCATCTAGAACATTCAGCTTTCAAGGTCAATGGGACTTACTTTCAGGAAAGTCAGAATATTATGGAAAATAGAGACTCCCTTCTAAGAAAACACACACATAACCTCACACACTCCAAGAGTCATAGCAGAATCAGTCATTTAAAAGGAGACTGGATTACACTCACCTGCTGCTCTTGGAGAGCCTACCAGACAGGCAGAAGGCAACTGGAGCTCACCATGGGGACACAGACACTGGTGGCAGGCAATTTCAAAAGTTCTTTCTACCACATGGTCACTGGCACAACTAAGCTCCACTCTGGAATACTCCCTCTAGCTTATTGGGACCCAGCCTCACCCACCAGTCTGTCAGAACCAGAACTAGGACCCCTCAGGCCAAGCAACTAGCCAGGAAGGGACTTACTCAGTAGCTACCTTCAGAGGACCTGAGCCCACAGTCACCCTGGGACACAGGGTGTCCTATCCACCAGCAGTCAGACACCAGCCCCAGGACCACTGCAGCCTGCAGCCTGCCACGGTAGGATCCAGCCCACTCACCAGCAGGCCAATACCAAGTATTTAAACACCTTAGGCCCCTCAGTCAGCTGCCCAGGGACTTGGCCACATCCCTAACCAGGCTGGAACAAGTGTCAGATAACCACTGATCCTGCAGCCAGCTGTATCATGAACCAGCCCAACATCAAACCTAATATTGGCATTATAGAAATCTCAGAAGGAGAAGTGATAGAAAGGGGGCAGTGGACATATCTGAAGATAAAATAGCTGAAAAACTCCCATAGCCTGGGAAAGGAAATGGTATCAAGGTCCAGGAAGCATAGAGTTCCAAACACAATCATCCCAAAGACAACCACACCAAGACACACCACAATTAAAATGAGACAAATTTAGATAAAGAGAGAACAGTAAAACAAAGGAAAGCAACAAGTTAGGTAAAAGAGAACTCCTATAAGGCCAGGCTATCAGCTAACTTTTCAGCAGAAACTCTATAGGCCAGAGGGGAGTGGCATGATGTATTTTAAGTGATGAAAGGGAAAACCTACAATAAGAAATGCTCTACCCCATAATGCTTTCATTCAGATTTGATGGCGAGATCAAAAGTTGTACAACCAAGCAAAAGCAGAGTTCAGCATTACCAAGCCAGCATTACAAGAAATGTTAAGGGAACTTCCAAGTGAAAAGAAAAGGCAAAAACTAGAAACATAAAAAGCACAAAAGTGAAAAGCTCATTGTTAAAAGCAAATATACAGTAAAGGTAGTAAATCAACCACATACAAAGTTAGTAGGAAGATTAAAAGACTAAACTAGTAAAATTTTCTATATTCACAATAAGCAGTTAAGAGATACAAAAAGATGTAAAAGATGATGTCAAAAACAGTAATCATGGGGTGGGGGGGGGGAGTGGAAAGAAGTGAAAACAAAGGGTTGTTAAAATGTTTGAAATGCAGAAATCAGCAACTGAAAATAATCACATGTATACTGAGAGATTCCTACATATAAAACTGATGGCAACCACAAATCAAAAATCTACTCTAGATACACAAACAAAAGAATCCAAACATGACACTAAAGGCAGTCATCAAAACACAAGAGAATGAAAGAAAGGGGACAAAAGATCTAGGAAACCAATTCTAAAACAATTAACAAAATGTCAATTAGAACATACCAATCAAAATCACATTGAATGTAAATAGAATAAATGTCCCAATCAAGACACAAAGTGACTGAATGGATACAAAACAAGATACACACACACACAGTGCCTACAAGAGACTCACTTCAGACCTAAGACATCCAACCGTCTAAAAGTGAGGTGATATAGAAAGATGTCTCATGCAAATGAAAATCAAAAGAAACCTGGCATAGCAATACTTAGAAAAAAGTATATAGATTTAAAACAAAGACTATTATAAGAGACAAAGAAAGGAACTAAACAATGAGAAAGGGATCAATCCAAGAACATAAAACTGTAAATATATATGCACCCATTGTAGGAACACCTAAATGCATAAAACAAATATTAATAATACATAAAGAGAAACTGGCAGTAACACAGCAATCAGAAAAGAAAAAGAAATTTTAAAAAATCCAAATTGGAGAGAACAAGATGGCAGAGGAGTAGGTAGATGTGGAGTACATCTCTCTCCACAGATACATCAGGAATACACCTTCAGACACAGAAATGCATGCAGAAAACCAGCTGAGAGCAGACAGGAGTACCTAACCAGAGGAAAAGAAGATATAGAACCATGAAAAACTTGGTAGGAAGAAGGAACTAGGGGGAAAAACAGGAGTGTTAGTAGGACTGGACCTGAACTCGGCAGGTGAGGGAAGTGAAGCAGGGGTCCGATCCCCACATCAGAGCAACTGTCTGAGTCAGAGGAGAAACATTTAAGTCTGAGAGTGAAACAGCTCATCTGTGGCAGCCTAAACGGAATGAGAATCAGACAGTCCTTGCCGCAGCCATACATATCTCAGACAAGAACACAGGTCCCCTGGAAGGTGCAGCAGCTGGAAGCTGGAGTTTGGGAATTGTGGAGCAATCCCAGAGCAAGGGCTGCTGTTGACTGCAGAGAGATGATTGAGGGGATGTGAGGAAGGAGACTGTGGTGGGAAATGCCTGTGGAGGAAAGCTGGGCAGCCAAGGAAGCAAGGAGACACTCCTGAGTCACATGTAGGGGGTGGATTCATCACCATAGCCTCTCTCCCTACATGCCAGCATTGGCAGCTGAATAATAGAGAGGCTGGCCCATCAAACACCTAAGGCACTGAACTACAAAGTAGGGCCCCACCCAGAGTGCTCCTTTAAGTGTCTGGTGCACCGAACTACAGAGTAGGACTTCACCTAGGGTGGCCCTTTAAGTGCCTGACACACTGATCTACAGAGTAGGACCCCAGTCAGGGGGGCCCCTCTAAGTGCCTGAACAGGCAGAGCTATGGAGAAAGACTGGCCAAAAAGGCCTTCTGATGGCCAGCTACAAGAGGTTAAAAAAAAAAGACTGATAGAGTCATAACTCCTGCAGTGGAGGCAGTCCGTGTCCCTGAACTTGGTGCCACCAGGGTCCCTGCAAGCCAAGCAGCTGTGCCACCTTCATGCTAAATTCTCATTGAGGCATAGCTGCCACAGGCAAAAAAAAGTCTTGCATCTATGCGCACAGGGTCACTTTGGTAGTGTCAGACTCCTTGCAACCCTGTAGACTGTGGCCTGCCAGGCTTTTCTGTCAGGGAGGGGTTTCTCCAGGCAAGAATACTGGAGCGTATTGGCCAATACTGGTTGCCATACCCTTCTAGAGCACTATATTTCCTGCTGCCCTAGCCACCAACTCCCCTGAGTACCTGGTGCTGCAAGAACCCCTGCGACCCAAGCAGCTGCACCACCTCCACACCTGGGCCTCACAGGGGCAAACCCAAGTCCTCCAAGGCAGCGTCAGGAGCAAACTCCAGTGGACAACCCACATGCAGAAGTGGAAATAAAACCACAATTGAAACCCAGGGGCAGTGTGGCTAAGGAAGAAGACCCAAAATATTCCCACCAGCTGTACAAAATGAAGATTAAGTCCACACAATCAATTAGGAAGACTCTGTGTCTATGGAATATATAAAAGGTCATTGAGAGCTCCCACAAAAGAAAATGCACTAGTTCTGATAGCTGTAGACACTGGAGGCAAGAACACACAAGAGTTGGACCAGACTAGAATCTGAGCTGCCCCCACAGCAGGTCCGGAGATCAGCACAGTGCTGGAGGGCATCCCAGGGTAGTGAGGTGGACGTGACTCCCAGCAAGGGAAAGGACTCTGACAGCAACGACTCAAGAAAAACATTTATTATTGTTTTGACTTGTTCTGTAGATTCTTTGGATTTTTTCATTTTTCCTTTTTTGTCCCCCTCTGCTGTAGTTGTCGATTTTATTGGCACTATGAAATCCAATTAAGCTTTTGAGTATTTTTTTTTTCTCAGTCACATTTTTTATTGCTGTTATAAACCTCTGCCTCTACATTGGGCTTTTGCAGTTCTGTGGAGTTTCCTTTTTTCTTTTTTAAATTTTTAAACCTATTATTTTTCTACATTTATTCCTTTGTTTGCTTTTCCTACTGTTCTTTTCCCCTCGCACTTAATCTTTAATGTATATAAATCTTCTTCATCTACCTCTATTTAACTGTGCATATCTATTCTTTCTTTCCTTTCCTCTCAACATATTTCTTAGTTGTGTTTTCATTGTTTTATTCCCCACTTGGCACCTTGCTTTGTTTTCCAGTTTGTGCTTTAGTTAGTTTTGTTCTTAACTGGTAAATACAATTTTTTATTTCCTTTGTTTGCTGGGTCAATCTACTGCATGTTATTTTTGTTGGACTGTTTTGACTTTGCTCATGGGTATATATGTATATATTCCATTATTTTAATTATTATTTGCCTGATTTTGTAACTGCCATGTATCTGGGGTTCATCTTTGGCTTCTCATTTTTGGATATTTGTTTTAATCTCACTTAATGCGATAACAAACCACTTGTGGAATCTTCGTTCCTGACCAGAGATCAAGCCGGAGTCTTTGGAGTGGGAGCAATGACTCCAAGACCTTAGACTACCAGAGAACTAACCCTAGGGAGTATCAAATAGTGAGAACTCAAAGGAAATCACTTGAATACAAGACCCGGCATCATCGAACCATGAGTAACACCCTTTGCAGGATGCTTCATCTAAACAACAAACAAAGCAAAAATATAAACCCAATTATTAGAAGACAGGAATACCACCTCACTCAGCCCTGCCCATCAGAGGAAAAACAAACAAACAAAAACTCATCATAGATCTCACCCTATACGAAGCTTGCAAACCACTGGACCAAACTTATGAGGGCAGAAATCAAAAGGAACAAAGAACTTAACCTTGAACCCTGGGAAAAGGAGACCTCAAACACAGTAAGTTTTAAAAAAATGAAAGGGCAGAGAAATACTACACAAATGAAAGAACAAACTAGAAATGTAGAAGTCCAAATAAATGAAGCAGAAATAGGCAAAACGCCTGAAAAAGAATTTAGAATAATTATAGTGAAGATGATCGAAAACCTTGAAAACAAAATGGAGAAAATGCAAGAATCAACTAACAAAGACCTAAAATAACTAAAGAATAAACATACAGAGACATACAACACAATTACTGAAATTAAAAACACTCTAAATGGAATCAATAGCAGAATATCTGAAGCAGAAGAACGAATCAGTGAGCTGGAATATAAAATGTGGAAATAACTTCTGAACAGCAGAATAAAGTAAAAAGAATGAAAAGAACTGAGGACAGTCTCAGAGACATCTGGGAAAATATCAAATGCACCAACATTCAAATTATAGGGGTCCCTGAAGAAGAAGAGAAAAAGAAAGGGTATAAGAAAATTTTTGAAGAGATTATAATTGAAAATTTCCTCCAACATGGAAAAGAAAATAGTCAATCAAGTCCAAGAGGCACAAACCTATTCAGGTTTATCCTGAATAGGGTAAACCCAAGGGGAAACACACTAAGATAAATACTAATCAAACTAAAAAAGACTAAACACAAAGAAAGAATATTAAAAGCAGCAAGGGAGAAGCAACAAGTAACATACAAGGGAAACCCCATATGCTTAACAGCTGATCTTTCAGCAGAAACTCTTCAGGCCAGAAGGGAATGGCAGGATATATTTAAAGTACTGAAAAGGAAAAATCTACAACCAAGATTACTGTACTGGCAAGGATCTCATTCAAAATTGATGGAGAATTAAAAAGCTTTTTCAGACAAGCAAGTTAAGAGAATTCAGTACCACCAAACCAGCTGTACAACAAATGTTACAGGGACTTATATAGTCAAGAAATTTAAAAAAAAAATCTACAAAATGAACCCCAAACAATTAAGAAAATGGCAATAGGAACATATATATCAATAATTACTTTAAATGTACATGGATTAAATGCTCCAACCAAAAGACATAGACTGGCTGAATGTATACAAAAACAAGACCCATATATATGCTGTCTACAAGAAACCCACTTCAGACCTCAAGACACATATAGACTGAAAGTGAGAGGATGGAAAAATATATTCCATGCAAATGGGAAGCAAAAGAAAGCTGGAGTAGCAATCCTCATATCAGACAAAGTAGACATTAAAATAAAGAAGATTACAAGCATTAAGGAAGGACACTACATAATGATCAGGGGATCAATCCAAGCAGAAGACATAACATTTGTAAATATCTGTGTATCCAACATAGGAGTACTTCAATACATAAGACAAACACTAACAGACATAAAAGGAGAAATTGACAGTAACACAATAATAGTAGGAGACTTTAACACCCCAATCACACTGATGGACAGATCATCTAAACACAATAAGGAAACACAAGTCTTAAATGATACATTAGATGAGCTGGATCTCACTGATATCTTCAGGACCTTCCATCCAAATTCAGAAGAACACATCTTCTTCTCAAGTGCACATGGAACATTCTCCAGGTTAGACCACATCTTGGGTCACAAATCAAACCTCAGTTAATTTGAGAAAATTGAAATCATATCAAGCATCTTCTCTGACCACAATGCTATGAGACTAGATATCAATTACAAGAAAAAGAACTGCAAGAAACACAAACACATGGAGATTAAACAACACGTTTCTAAATAACCAACAGGTTACTGAAGAAATCAAAAAATTTCTAGAAACAAATGACAATGAAAACACAACAACATAAAACTTATGGGATGCAGCAAAAGCAGTTCTAAGAGGGCAGTTTATAGCAATACAATCCTACCTCAAGAAACAAGAAAAACATCAAACTGACAACCTAACTTTACACCTAAAACAATTGGAAAAAGAAGAACAAAAAAACCCCCAAAATTAGTAGAAAGAAATGCCATAAAGATCCGAGCAGAAATAAATGAAAAAGAAAGAAACAATAGTAAAAATTAATGATTTGGGAGAATGGCATTGAAACATGTATAATATCATATAAGAAACAAATCGCCAGTCTAGGTTCAATGCAGGATACAGGATGCTTGGGGCTGGAGCACTGGAATGACCCAGAGAGATGGTATGGGAAGGGAGGTGGGAGAGGAGTTCAGGATTGGGAACATGTGTACATCCATGGTGGATTCATGTTGATGTATGGCAAAACCAATACAGTATTGTAAAGTAAAGTAAAAAAGTAAATAAAAATAGAAGCTGGTTCTTTGAGAAGATAAACAAAATTGACCAGCCTTTAACCAGACTCGTCAAGAAAAAAAGAGAAGAATCAAATAAACAAAATTAGAAATGAAAAAAGCGAGGTTACAACAGACAATGAAGAAATACAAAGGATTATAAGAGACTGTTATAAACAACTATATGGCCAAAAAATAGAAAACCTGGAAGAAATGGACAGGTTCTTAGAAAAGTTCAATCTTCCAAGACTGAACCAGCAAGAAATAGAAATTATGAACAACCCAATTACAAGCACTGAAATTGAAGCTGTGATCAAAAATCTCCCAAAAAACAAAAGCCCAGGAACAGATGGCTTCATAGGAGAATTCTATCAAACATTTAGAGATGAGCTAATGCCTTTTCTTCTAAAACTCTTCCAAAAAATTGCAGAGGAAGGAACACTTTCAAAACTCATTCTAGGAGGCCACCAACCCGATATCAAATCCAGACACACACACACACACACACACACAAAACTACAGGCCAATATCTTTGATGAACATAGATCCAAAAGTCCTCAACAAAATTTTAGCAAACAGAATTCAGCAACACATCAAAAAGCTCATACACCATGATCAAGTTGGGTTTATTCCAGAAATGCAAGAATTCTTCAATATATGCAAATCAATCAATGTGATACACCATGTTAACAAACTGAAAGATAAAAACCATATGATAATTTCAACAGATGTAGAAAAAGGCTTGGACAAAATTCAGCACCAATTTATGATTAAAACTCTTCAAAAAATGGGCATAGAGGAACTTACCTCAACATAGTAAAGGCCATATATGATAAGCCTACAGCAAACATTATTCTCTGTAGCAAAAAAACTGAAAGCATTCCCCCTAAGATCACGAACAAGACAAGGATGTCCACTTTTATCACTTTTATTCAACGTAGTTCTGGAAGTCCTAGCTACAGCAATCAGAGAAGAAAAAAAGGAATCCAGATTGGAAAAGAAGAAGTAAAGCTCTCACCACAAATGACATGATACTGTACATAAAAAGCCCTAAAGATATTATCAGAAAATTACTATAGCTAATCAGTGAATTTAGAAAAGTTGCAGGATACAAAATCAATACACAGAAATCACTTGCATTTCTATATACTAACAATGAAAAATCAGAAAGAGAAATTAAGAAATAAATCCCATTTACCATTGTAACAAAAAGAATTAAATATCTAGGAATAAACTTACCTAAGGAGACAAAATAACTGTACACAGAAAATTATAAGACACTAATGAAATAAATCAAAGATGGCATAAACCAATGGAGAGATATTCCATGGTCCTGGGTTGGAAGAATCAGTATTGTGAAAATGACTATACTACCGAATGCAATCTACAGATTCAATGTAATCCCTATCAAATTATCAGTGGTAATTTTCACAGAGCTAGAACAAAAAATTTCACAATTCATATGGAGACACCAAAGACCCCTGAATAGCCAAAGCAGTCTTGAGAAAAAAGAGTGGACCTGGATCAATCAACCTGCCTGGCTTCAGATTATACTACAAAGCTACAGTCATCAAGACAGTATGGTACTGCCACCAAAAAAAAAGAAAGAAAGAAAGAAAGAAATACAGACCAATGGAACAAGACAGAAAGCCCAGAAATAAATCCATGCATCTATGGGTACCTTATTTTTGACAAAGGAGGCAGGAATGGAGCAAAGACAGCCTCTTCAATAAATGGTGCTGGGAAAACTGGACAGCTACATGAAAAAGAATGAAATTAAAACACTTCCTAACACCATACACAAAGATAAACCCAAAATGGATTAAAGACCTACATGTAAGACTAGAATTAGAAAACTCATAGAAGAAAACAGAGGCATAACAATTGATGACAAGTGTTCGATAAAAACGCAAGATCCTCTATGACTTATCTCTTAAGAGTAATGGAAATAAAAACAGAAGTAAACAAGTGGGACCTGATTAAACTTAAAAGATTTTGCACAGCAAAGGAAACTATAAGCAAGGTGAAAAGACAACCCTCAGAATGGGACAAAATAATAGCAAATGAAACAATTGACAAAGGATTAATTTCCAAAATATACAAGCAGCTCATACAACTCAATGTCAGAAAAACAAACAACCCAATCAAAAACAGACATTTTTCCAAAGAAGACACTACAGATGGCTAACAAACAAATGAAAAGATGCTCAACATCACTAATTATTAGCAATCACAATTACAATGAGCTATCACCTCACACTGTTCAGAATGGCCATCATCATAAAGCCTACAACAATAAATGCTGGAGAGGGTGTGGAGAAAAGGGAATGCTTTTGCACTGTTGGTGGGAATGTAAACTGATACAGCCACTATGGAAGATGGTATGGAGGTTCCTTAAAAACCTAGGAATAAAACCACCATGTGACCCAGCAATCCCACTCCTAGGTATATACCCTGAGGAAACCAGGGTTGAAAAAGACACATGTATCCCATTGTTCATTGTGGCACCGTTTACAATAGCTAGAACATAGAAGCAACCTAGATGTCCATTCACAGATGAATGGATAAAGAAGTTGTGGTACATACACACAATGAAATATTTACTTAGCCATAAAAAGGAACACAATTGAGTCAATTCTGATGAGGTGGATGAACCTACAACATATTATACAAAGTGAAATGAGTCAGAAAAAGAAAGATGAATATTGTATTCTAATGCATACATATGAAATCTAGAAAATGGTACTGAAGAATTTATTTATAAGGCAGCAATGGAGAAACAACCCACATAGTCACAATGGTGTGATCACTCACCTAGAGCCAGACATCCTGGAATGTGAAGTCAAGTGGGCCTTAAAAAACATCACTATGAACAAAGCTAGTGGAAGTGATGGAATTCCAGTTGAGCTGTTTCAAATCCTGAAAGATGATGCTGTTAAAGTGCTGCACTCAATATGCCAGCAACTTTGGAAAACTCAGCAGTGACCACAGGACTGGAAAAGATCAGTTTTCATTCCAATCCCAAAGAAAGACAATCCCTAAGAATGCTCAAACTACCTCACAATTGCACTCATCTCACATGCTAGTAAAGTAATGCTCAAAATTCTCCAAGCCAGGATTCAGCATTACGTGAACCATGAACTTTCAGATGTTCCAGCTGGCTTTAGAAAAGGCAGAGGAACCAGAGATCAAATTGCCAACATTCGCTGGATCATTGAAAAAGCAAGAGAGTTTCAGAAAAAAAAAAACCATCTATTTCTGCTTTATTGACTATGCCAAAGCCTTTGACAATAAACTAGAAAATTCTGAAAGAGACGGGAATACCAGACCACCTGACATGCCTCTTGAGAAACCTGTATGCAAGTCATGAAGCAACAGTTAGAACTGGACATGGAACAACAGACTGGTTCCAAATAGGAAAAGGAGTATCTCAAGGCTGTATATTGTCCCCCTGCTTATTTAACTTATATGCAGAGTACATCATGAGAAACGCTGGGCTGGATGAAGCACAAGCTGGAATCAAGATTGCCGGAAGAAATATCAATAACCTCAGATATGCAGATGACACCATCCTTATGGCAGAAAGGGAAGAAGAACTAAAGAGCTTCTTGATGAAAGTGAAAGAGGAGAGTGAAAAAGTTAGCTTAAGGCTCAACATTCAGAAAACTAATATCATGGCATCTGGTTCCATCACTTCATGGGGAATAGATGGGGAAACAGTGGCTGACTTTATTTTTCTGGGCTCCAAAATCACTGCAGATGGTGATTGCAGCCGTGAAATTAAAAGATGCATACTCCTTGGAAGGAGAGTTATGACCAACCTAGATAGCATATTCAAAAGCAGAGATATTACTTTGTCAACAAAGGTCAGTCTAGTCAAGACTATGGTTTTTCCAGTAGTCATGTATGGATGTGAGTGTTGGACTATAAGGAAAGCTGAGCACCGAAAAATTGATGCTTTTGAACTGTGGTGTTGGAGAAGACTCTTGAGAGTCCCTTGGACTGCAAGAAGACCCAACCAGTGCATCCTAAAGGAGATCAGTCCTGGGTGTTCATTGGAAGGACTAATGTTGAAGCTGAAACTCCAATATTTTGGCCACCTGATGCTAAGATCTGACTCATTTGAAAAGACCCTGATGTTGGGAAGGATTGAAGGCAGGAGGAGAAGGGGATGACAGAGGATGAGATGGTTGGATGGCATCACTGACTCAATGGACATGAGTTTGGATAAACTCAGGAGTTGGTGATGGACAGGGAGGCCTGGTGTGCTGCAGTTCATGGGGTCACAAAGAGTCAGACATGACTGAGCGACTGAACTGAACTGAACGGAGAAACAGACATAGAGAATAAACTAACGAACATGGGGAGAGGGGAAGAGAGGGTGAGACGTATGGAAACAGTAACATAGAAACTTAATTACCACATGTAAAATTGATAGCCAACAGGAATTTGCTGTATGGCTCAGCAAACTCAAACAGGGACTCTGTATCAATTTAGAGGGGTGAGATGAGGTGGTAGATGGGAATGAGGTTCAAAAGGCAGGGAATATATGTATACCTGTGGTTGATTCATGTTGAGGTTTGACATAAAACAACAAAATTCTGTAAATCGATTATTCTTCAATAAAAAATAAATTTAAAAAATCCAAATTGGAAAGGAAGTTAAACTGTGATTCTTTGCAGATGACATGGTGACATGGTGACATACACAGAAAATCCTAACCATGCCACCAGAAAACTACTTGAGCGCATTTTGAATCTGGTAAAGTTGGAGGATACAAAACAAATATAAAGAAATCTGTTTCATTTCTACATGCTTACAATGAACTATCTGCAAGAGAAATTAAGGAAATAATCTAATTTACCATCACTTCAAAAATAATAAAATACCTAGGAATAAACCTACATAAGGAGGCAAAAGAACTTCACTAGGAAAACTGTAAGACACTAATGAAATAAAGAAAACTCAAACAGATGGAAAGACATACCATGTTCTTGGATTGGAAGAATTAATATTGTTAAAATGAACATACAATACAGGACAATCTACAGATTCCATGGAATCCCTATCAAAATAGCACTGCAGCCACTGTGGAAAACAGTACGGAAAGTTCCTAAAACGTAAAAAGAGAACTTCCATATGACCCAATAATTCCACTCCTAGGTATAGCTGATTTACAACTTTATATATATATGTGTGTGTGTGTGTGTGTGTTGTTTTATTCANATATAGTGAATCACAATTTTTAAAGATTATATTCCATTATACTTATTATACAATATTGGCTCTATTTCTCAACTTGTACAATATATCCAATATTTTGTAATAACTGTAAATGGAGTCTAACCTTTAAAATTGCATTAAAATTTTCTTATTTTTTAAAAAGTACCAATGGAAACAGAAAAATGCTTAAATAAATAGATATTGCAAACTAGTAAATATAACAGAAAAGAAGCAGACTCACAGATACAGGGAACAAACTACTAGTTACCAGCAGGGAGAGAGGCAATATAAGATTAGTGGATTAATAGCTACTAATGACCTGGATAACCACAGTGGTGTGGTTGCTCACTTAGAGCCAGACATCTTGGACAGTGACATCAAGTGGGCCTTAGGAATCATTACTATGAAATAGACCTAGGGAAGGTAATGAAATTTCCAGCTGAGTTATTTTAAATCCTAAAAGATGATACTGTTAAAGTGTTACACTCAATATGGCAGCAAATTTGGAAAACTCAGCAGTGGCCACAGGACTGGAAAAGGTCAGTTTTCATTCCAATCCCAAAGAACCCAAAGTATGTTCAAACTACTGCACAATGGCACTCATTTCACATGCTAGTAAAGTAACGTTCAAACTCCTTCAAGCAAGGCTTCAATAGTATGTGAACCAAGAACTTCCAGATGTACAAACTGGATTTACAAAAGGCAGAGAAAGCAAATCAAATTGCCCACATCTGTTAGATCATAGAAAAAGCAAGATAATTCCAGAAAAACATCTACTTCTGCTTCACTGACTGCTAAATAAAGCTTTGACTGTGTGGATCACAACAAACTGTGGAAAATGAGATGGGAATACTAGACCACCTGACCTGCCTCCTAAGAAATCTGTATGCAGGTCAAGAAGCAACAGTTAGAACCGGACATGGAACAATGGACTGGTTCCAGATTGGGAAAGGAGTATGGCAAGGCTGTATATTGTCACCCTGCTTATTTAACTTATATGCAGAGTACATCATGAGAAATGCCAGGCTGCTGAAGCTCAAGCTGGAATCAAGATTTCGGGAAGAAACATCCATAACCTCAAATATGTAGATGACACCACCCTTATGGCAGAAAGGAAGAGGAACTAAAGAGCCTCTTGATGAAAGTGAAACAGCTGGCTAAAAACATTCAAAAAACCAAGATCATGGCATCTGGTCCCAACACTTCACGGCAAATAGATGGGGGCAAAATGGTACCAGTGACAGACTATTTTTTTGGATTCCAAAATCACTGTAGATGGTGACTGCAGTCATGAAATTAAAAGACGGTTGCTTGGAAGAAAAGCTATGACAAACCTAGACAGTGTATTCAAAAGCAGAGACATCACTTTGCCAACAAGGGTCCATATCCTAAAAGCTAATATTTTCCTAGAAGTCATATATGGATGCGGAGAAGGCAATGGGAAGCCACTCCAGTACTCTTGCCTGGAAAATCCCATGGACGGAGAAGCCTGGTAGGCTGCAGTCCATAGGGTCGCTAAGAGTCAGACACGACTGAGCAACTTCACTTTCACTTTTCACTTTCATGCACTGGAGAAGGAAATGGCAACCCACTCCAGTGTTCTTGCCTGGACAATCCCAGGGACAGGAGAGCCTGGTGGGCTGCCGTCTATGGGGTCGCACAGAGTCGGACACGACTGAAGCAACTTAGCAGCAGCAGCATGTACAGATGTGAGAACTGGACCATAAAGAAAGCTGAACACTGAGGAATTGATGCTTTGTGGTACTGGAGAAGACTGTTAAGAGTCCCCTGGACAGTGAAAAGATCAAACCAGTCAATCTAAAAGGAAATCAACCCTGAATATTCATTGGAAGGACTAATACTGAAGCTGAAGCTCCATTACTTTGGCTACCTGATATGAAAAGCCTACTCGTTAGAAAAGACCCTGATGCTGGAAAAGATTGAAGGCAGGAGGTGAAGGGAATGACAGAGGATGAGATGATTGGATGGCATTACCGACTCAATGGACATGAGTTTGAGCAAACTCTGGGAGATGGTGAAGGACAGGGAAGCTTGGTGTGCTGCAGTCCATGGGGTTGCAGAGTCAGACATGACTGAGTGACTGAACAACAAGAATATACCTTTCAATAATCACTTTAAAGTAAATAAATTAAATTCTCAGATCAAAAAACACACGAATATATTAAAATAAACACACACACATGCATGCGCACGCACACCCCTACATGCTGCCTATAAGAGACCCACTTCAAATCCAAAGACACAGACTGAAGGTGAATGGATCCAAAAAGATACTCCATGCAAGTGGAAACCAAAAGAAACATAGAGTAGCTGTACCTCTATCAGACAAATAAAATTTGAAATATAACCATAATAAGTGACAAAGAATGGTATTACATAAAAATAAAAGGGTCAATTCAACCAGAGGATGTAACATTATGCACTCAATATAGGAGCAATAAACATACAAACCAACTGTTAACTGATCTAAAGGAAGAAATACACAGCAATAAAGGGGGGCTTTAATGAGGGGGCTTTAATAACCCCACTTACATTAACAAATAGATCATTCAAACAGAAAATCAATAAGAAAGCATTGTCAGGAATTTCCCTGTGGTCCAGTGGTTAGGACTCCATGTTTTCACTGCCAAGAGTGTAGGTTCAATTCTTGGCTAGGGAACTAAGATCCCATTAGCCATGTGGTGTGGCCAAAAACAATAACACAATCAAACAAAAAACATAAGAAATTATCATATTTAAATGGTATATTTGATCATATTAACTTGACAAATATATATAAATAGATAGAACATTCCATCCAAAATAAACAGGATACAGATTCTTCTCAAGTGGACATAGAACATTCTCCAGAACAGACTATGTTAGGCCACAAAACAAGTTTTAACAAATTTAGGATTAGATTAAAATCATATTAACTATCTTTTCCAGCCACAATATTATGAAAGTAGAAATCAATTACAAGAAGAAAACTGGAAAATTTACAAATATGTGAAGATTTTATAACATGCTACTGAATAACCAATGGATCAAGAAAGAAATCAAAACCAAAATTAAAATAGTACCCTGAGACAAAAGAAAATGGATATACCACATACCGAAATTTATGGGATGCAGTGAAAGCTATTTTACAAGGAAAGTTCACAGTAATAAA
This sequence comes from Redunca redunca, assembly GCA_006410935.1. Lineage (NCBI taxonomy): Eukaryota > Metazoa > Chordata > Mammalia > Artiodactyla > Bovidae > Redunca > Redunca redunca. Next base: position 963,876 of record SJYQ01003922.1, on the reverse strand, counting down.
TGCCTACTTTACAAATAGGAAAAATCTCAAACCAGTAACAAATTTATATTCCAAGGAACTAGAAAAAGAAGAACAAAGTCCAAGTTTAGTAGAAGAAAGGAAATCATAAAGAATTACAGCGGAAATAAATGAAATGGAGGCTAACAAGATGTCAAACAAACAAAAAATCAATAAAACCAAGAAGTGGCTCTTTGAAAAGATAAACAAAACTGACAATTAGCTAGACTCACAAAGAGAAAAGAAGGTTCAAATTAATAAAAGAAGAAATATTACATCTGATATCACAGAGATACAAAGGATCAGAAGTGACTACTATGACAATTATACAGCAATAGTACTAACAATTGAGAATAAATTAATCAATAACTACAACATACAATCTTCTAAGATTGAATCATGAGGAAACAAAAATTGAACACGCTCATTACTACTATTAAGGATAACAAATCTGTAATTTTAAAACTCCTAACAAACAAAAGTATAGGACCAGGACACTTCCCTCCTGAATTCCACCCAATGTTCACAGGATTAATACTAATTCTTCTGAAACTCTTTCAAATAATAGAACAGAAGGCAATATTTCCAAACTCATTTTATAACACCAGCATTATTCAGATACTAAAACCAAAGACACCACAATAAAAGAAAATTATAAATATCCCTGATAATCAAAGATGCAAAAATAACAAAATATTAGCAAACTGATTCTAACAATCTATTAAAAGGATCATACAACATGAACAAGAGGAATTTCAACCAGGGGTGTAAAATGATTCATTATCTAGAAATTAGTCAATGAGGTAGAGCACATTAACAAAATGAATAATTTGGAAGATCATCTCAGTAACTGTAAAAAAACTGAAAGCATTTCACAAAATTCAACATTTATGATAAAAGCTCTCAATTAAGTGGGTATAGAGGGAAAGAAAATACTCAACATAAAACTGGCCATGTATGATAAACCCATAGATAACATCACACTCAAAAGTGAAAAGCTGAAAGCAATTCCTCTAAGATCAGAAATAAGAAAAGGATGCCCATTCTTGCTGCTTTTATCCAACATATTAGTGGAATTCCTAGACAGAGCAATTTGGCAAACAACAAACAAAGCTGTCTACATTGGAAAAGAGGAAATAAATCTGTCACCATATTCAGATGACATGATAGAGAAAACCCTAAAGACTACCCCAAAACTGTTAGAATAAATAAAGTTGCAGGACATACAATTGATGAATAGCAATACTGTATTTTTACATACTAAAAATGAACTATCTAAAAGAGAAGTCAAGAAAACAACCCCATTTGCAATTGCATCAAAAAGAATAAAATACCTAGGAATAAATTTAACCAAGGAGGTGAAAGACTTACCCACCAAAAACTACATGATACCGAGTGAATAAGACAGAAAGCAGTGGAAAGATAGTCTATGCTCATGGATTGGAAGAATCAATGTTAAAATGTCCATACTATACAGAACAATCTATAGAATCCATGAAATCTATCAAAATTCCAACGACATTTTTCACAGAAATAAAAGAAATAATTGTCAAATTTGTATGGGATCACAAAAGACCCTGAATAGTCAGAGAAATCTTGAAAGAGAATAACAAAGCTGGAGGCATCATGTGCCCAATTTCATATTATAGTTGCCATATTCTATGGCAATCAAATCAGTATGAGATGTGGGGAGGAAAACAGACATATGGATTAATGGAACCAAGTAGAGAACCCAGAGGTAAACACACATACACATGGTCAATCAATTTATGATGAAGGAGCTTCGAATATACAACAGAGAAAAGACAATCTCTTCAATAAATGGTGTTGGGAACCTGGAAAATCACATGCAAAGAATGAAACTGGACCATTTTCTTATACCATATACAAAAATTAACTCCAAATGAATTAACACTTGAATGTAAGACATGAAACTATAAAACTTCTAAAAGAAACATAGACAATAAGCTTAACATAGGTCTTATTGAATTGGGGTGTCTGACATCAACAACAAAAATAAAGTGGAATTACATCAAAAACTAAAAAGCTTCTGCACATCAAAGGAAACCATCAACATAATGAAATGGCACCCTACTAAATGGGAGAAAACATCTAAAAATCACTTATCTAATAAAGGGTTAATATCCAAAAATACATAAAGAACTCATACAACTCAACTGCAACACAAACAAAAAAACTGAATCAATCTGAGTAAAAAATGAACAGCTGATCTGAATAGACATTCTATGAAAGAAAACATACAGGTGGCCAACAGATACATGAAAAGATGCTCAACATCACTAATCACCAGAGAAATACAAATCAAAACCAAAATGAGATACTACTGCACACATGTCAGAATTGTTATTAGCTAAAAAACAAGAAATAACAAGTATTGTTATGTAGATAAAAGGGAACCCTTGCACACTGTTGATGAGAATGTAAATTGGTGAAGCCATTACAGAAAAGAGTATGGCAGTTCCTCAAAAAATCTAAAACTAGACCTACCAGATGATCCAGGCAACACCCACTTCTAGATATTTTTCCAAAATAAATGACAACACTAACTAGAGAAGATATATGAATCCTATGGTCACTGAAGCATTATTTACATTAGTCAAGATGTGGAAACAGTCTGTATATCCATTGATGGGTGAATGGATAAAGAAAACGTCACATATGTACATATATTCCCTGGTGTCTCAGACAGTAAAGAATCTGCATGCAATGCGGGAGACCTGGGTTCAACTCCTGGGTTGGAAAAATCCCCTTGAGAAGGGAATGGCAACTCACTCCAGTATTCTTGCCTGGAAAACTCCATGGACAGAGAAGCTTGGCAGGCTACAGTCCATGAGGTCGCAAAGAGTCAGACATGACTGTGCAACTAACACTTACACACACACACACACACACAGTAGAATATTATTCAGACATGAAAAATAATGAAACTTTGCCATTTGTGACAACATGGATGGATCTTGAGAGTGCTGTGCTAAGTCAAATAAGTCAGACAGGGAAAGACAAATACCATACAATCTCACTTATATGTGGAATCTAAAACAAAATGAAAACTATGCTCATAGATACAGATAACAGATTGGTAGTTACCAGAGGCATGGATTTGGGTGTGGGCAAAATGGGTGACAGGAGTCAAAAGGTACAAACTTCTACTTTAAACAATTCCAAGTGGTGTAAAGAACAGCACAGTGACCATAGTTAATAATACTGCATTGCATAGTTGAAAGCTGCTACTACAGCAAATCTTAAAAGTTCTTGTCACAAGAAAAAAATTCTGTAATTATGTACAATGTTATTAACTAAATTTATTGTGGTGATTCAGTCACAGTATATACAAAATACTGACTCATTAATCTGTATACCTGAAAATGTCAATTATATCTCAATAAAAAATTTTTAATATAAAACATAATTTTATATCTGACAAGTCTACCGTATCAACTATCCNGCTGGAGATGGGAAAGGCTACCCACTCCAGTGTCTGGCCTGGAGAATTTGTACAGTCCATGGGGTCGCAAAGAGTAGGACACGACTGAGAGATTTTCACTTTCAGTTATGTAAAACTGTGCCTATATAACCTAAAAAAAAAAAAAAAAAAAAAAAAGCATAGAAAAATTTAAAAAATAATATACAAATGAAGTTAATATTATAAAAGGGTAAATTTCTTATGGCACATATTACTGTTTCTATTTTGGTTATTTCTTTACCTGTGGATGTGTAATTTTATCATTTGTTTTTTGTCCACCTGAATCTCCCACTACTGCTTTTCTTGTTTCATTTTCCAATGGTATATATTTTGAATCTTCGCCTTTAACTTTTAATTTACCAGTACCCATTTCTGTGGGTGTCTTGGTCTTTGCCTCACTTTTAAGAAACTCCTTTTCTTGATTTAGGAAATAGGCAAGTTGCTGTTTAGCTCTTTCAGCTTCCTGTTTTTAAAAGAGTAACCGTCAAGTATCATTTCTGTGACATTTTCCTGCCAATATTATAATTTTCAGGAATCTTCATATATTCATGCCCATACTAATTCTCAATTTTATTTTTACAGAGTAAAAGAAAGTTAAATTTAACCATTGGCATAATACATAGTTTAACAGATCCATAATTAAAATTAAAAACTATGAAGAAATTTCTTCTACTTAAACAGCTATTTTTATACCCAAGAGGTTCTCCTGCCCACTGGTTTTTAAGGTTCTAGTTATAATATAGGCACAATAAAAGTTAATAAAATGCATACATTATAGAAGGTGATAGAATGTACCCAAGATAATTAAGACCTATAATATCAAATAGTAAATGTGAAAAATAATTTATTTCTTCTAGAATTAAATCTTTCTTTAAAAGTCACTTTTAATAAATTTTAGTTTCATTAAATTACGTTACTTGTATAAAAGAATATATAAATCAATAAAAAGTTCACAATCTCCCCACAAACAGAAAATGTACTGTTGACATATATACTTTTAAATTATTTCTAAATATGCTAGTGCTGCTGTTGCTGCTGCTAAGTCGCTTCAGTTGTGTCCGACTCTGTGAGACCCCATAGACGGCAGCCCATCAGGCTCCCCCGACCCTGGGATTGTCCAGGCAAGAACACTGGAGTGGGTTGCCATTTCCTTCTCCATTGCATGAAAATGAAAAGCGAAAGTGAAGTCACTCAGTCATGTCCGACTCTTAGCGACCCCATGGACTGCAGCCCACTAGGCCCCTCTGCCCATATGCATATATAAAATTTTAATTTTTATCCAGATTGGATCATACTATACACACACACATATATGCTCTTTTCATTAAATAATGTCACAGTATGTTCTCATTGGAGAAGGCAACATCAACCCACTCCAGTTTTCTTGCCTGGAGAATCCCATGGACAGAGGAGCCTGGCAGGCTACAGTCCACAGGGTTGCAAGAATCGGACATGACTTAGCGACTAGAGAGAGAGAGATTCCCATGATGATAAATATACATCCAAATTAGAACAGCTAACAGAAACAAAGTCGCTCAGTCCTGTTTGACTCTGTGACCCCGTGGACTATACAGTCCATGGAATTCTCCAGGCCAGAATCCTGGAGTGGGTAGCCTTTCCCTTCTCCAGGGGATCTTCCCAACCCAGGGATTGAACCCAGTTCTCCCGCACTGCAGGCAAATTCTTTACCAGCTGAGCTACCAGGGAAGCCGTAGGTAACAAGTAAATATTAATAATATATCTTAACTAATTTAACAAATTGTTTATCAATGGATATATTAGAAATTTTAAAACTTTTGCTACTAAAAATTTCCTATTCTACATACTTGTACAAACTTTGTACACTTTTTTATTATTTACAATAAATTTTAGAAGTGGAATGGTCCACTGTAAAGACTATGTCTTTCCAAGACTTTCTCTATATATTTTCTTCCAGAGAATTATCAATCCATACTGACAATAGAAGTATATGAAAGACCTGCTCATCCCAACATAAACCCACAAATATTAAATATTTCTGTTCCTTCAATTTTTAAAAAATAGTAGGTAAAATATATCTGTACTGCTGCTATTTTAATGTTTTTTATTCAGCTGTACTGAGTCTTAGTTGCAGCACACAGGATCTTCATTTCCCTGTGCAGGATCTTTGAAGCACGTGAGCTCTTAGCTGCAGCCTGAAGGATCTAGTTCCCTAACCAGGGATTGAACCCAGCACCCCTGCACTGGAAGCATGGAGGCTTAACCACTGAACCACCCTTCCTCTGTTATTTTTCAATTGCATTTACTTGGTAATTCGTAGAGTTTCTATGCATTTATTGGCAATGCATGTTTCTCAATTGATGTGCTTATGTCCTTTGTGTATTGAGGAGGAAGATTATCCATATTTTCTGTAGATATGTAAAAGACCTTGATATGGAAAATTTTATAAAGATCTTCCATTTGTCTTTATATCTTACAAAATTTTAACCATAAAAAGTTTTATTTTATATATATATATATAGCCAAATATATTAACATATTCTTTTTTGGTATAATGCTTAGAAAGCCCTGCTTTAGCCAAGACATGCAATTGTTATTCAGTGTTTCTTCCATTTTATACATAGTTCACTTATTATGCCTAAATTTGTGACTTTTATCTTTCTATAAAAAAATTTAATAAGCCAAACAATAAAATACAAAATTATTATATTCATTTGAATCTGTTTCTGGACTTTTCATTCAGTACCAAATCTAGAACCACACTGCTTTAGTAATATATTTTTGTCTTATATTAATTTTTGATGAGCAAATCATAATCGTTCTTCTGTAAAATAACCAGTTTCTTATCTCAATATATCTTATAATTCTGCTAAGCTCAAAAAGACTCCATCTATATCTAGATATAAATTGCTTTAAGTGTGTACATCAGTTCTCTCTCTAGCTTACTATTTTGGAGAGA